>LPNX010213449.1:166476-378051 GCA_001517045.1 Pseudotsuga menziesii
CTGGATCATCTCTCGATCTGGATCATCATCACTGGACTAGATCTGGATCATCACTCGATCTGGATCATTACTGCTAGATCATCATTACTGGATCTGTATCATCACTCGATCTAGATCAACACTGGTGCTATCTCATGATTCTTCTCGTCATAGGAAGTTCTACAGAGCCAGCCCTTTTTCATGCTGGCTGTAGGCCTACCCTCATGTAGGTCTTCGTCCAGCACTTACATCTGACCTGCTCATTAGAAAGGCACGCCCAGCACTCACATCTGATCATGTAGTAAACTACAATCCCATCAAAAAGGCCCAGCACTCAC
This sequence comes from Pseudotsuga menziesii, assembly GCA_001517045.1. Lineage (NCBI taxonomy): Eukaryota > Viridiplantae > Streptophyta > Pinopsida > Pinales > Pinaceae > Pseudotsuga > Pseudotsuga menziesii. Next base: position 166,794 of record LPNX010213449.1, read on the forward strand.
ATTCACCAGCATGATAGGACACACCTACTATCATCTATGAAATGGCTCAGCACTTACAACCACCAGCATGATAGGACACACCTACTATCATCTATGGAAAGGCACAGCACTCACATCCACCAGCATGGTAGGACACACCTACTACCATCTATGGAAAGGCTCAGCACTTACAATCACTAGCATGGTAGGACACACCTACCACCATCTGTGAAAAGGCTCTGCACTTACAATCACCAGCATGGTAGGACACACCTACTACCATCTGTGAAAAGGCACTACACTTACAGTCACCAGCATGATAGGACAAACCTACTATAATATGTGAAATGGCATAGCACTTACAGTCACCAGCATGATAGGACACACCTACTATCATCTGTGACAAGGCTTAGCACTTACATCCATCCAGGCGGGAACACATCCTGCTCACAATGATGGAAGGGCATGCACTCATATCTGATCATGAGGGGAACACATCCCAACAATCATATCAGAATGGCTACTCAGTTCTTACACTGAGTGTTCCTGGTAACTGACCAGGTGCCTCCATTCCTAGAATGGCAATTGCTCTTACATCTGTCCTGCTCGACAGAATGGCCAGCACTCATATCTGACATGGAAGGGAGCAACTCTACCACCATGACAGAATGGCTCAGCCCTTATATCTGACCTACTCGTCAGAATGGCTATGGATATCAGCACTCATATTTGACATGGAAGGAACCAATCCTCTCACCATGACTGAATGGCTCAGCCCTTACATCTGACCATGGAATGAACCAATCCTCTCACCATGTCAGAATGGATATGGGTCTCATCACTTTCTCTGGGAGAAAGCCTCGATCTGGAGAACACCAAGTCTCTCTCTGAAGTACTCGAACTTCAGCCTAGCCAATGGATTCATCAATACATCAGCTATCTGTTCCTCCGTCGCAACATACGGGAGCTTCACTGCTCCTCTCTGCACCATATCCCTGATATAGTGATACTTGATCTTGATATGCTTTGACCTGTCATGAAACATTGGATTCTCTGACAACTTCACGCAACTCTGTTTGTCAATGTATACAAGTAGCATCTGACTGAAGACCAAATATATCAGACAGTAGTTTCCACAACCATATTGCCTCGCAACTAGCTGAACAAGCTGCAACATACTCTGCTTCAGCTGTACTCAGTGCCACATAGGATTGCTTCCTGCTAAACCAAGAGATCACACATGATCCCATACTGAAGCAACATCCAGAAGTACTCTTCCTGTCGATGGCACTGCCTGCCCAATCTGAATCAACATAACCCTCCAGGTTAATCTTCTAATTCGCATCATACTTGAGCCCATAATCAATTGTACCCTTCAGGTACCTCAAAATATGCTTTGCAGCTGTCAAGTGAACACTCCTCGGATCTGTCAAGTACTGGCTCAAGGTGTTCACAGCAAAGCAAATGTCTGGTCTCGTGTTCGTCAGGTACATCAATGACCCAATCATCTGACGATACATCGTGGCATCAACCGACTCTGATGAAGCATCACTCAATAGCTTCAGGTTCGATGCCGTAGGTGTGGCCATCGCCTTGCAGTCCATCATCCCGAACCTCTTCAGGATCTCTACTGCATACTTCCCTTGTCCAAGGAATATCCCATCTGTACTCTGCCACACCTCCATACCTAGAACAGTGGTTCATCGACACATAACAGGAGCATCACTGGTCTTCCACCTTCAACCTTGGATCAAAGGTTGGAATCCGCTTCACTCTCAGTAAATCCTAGAATCATTAGTAATCTGCCCATCCTGTCGTACCATGTCAAACCTTAGGATATTCTGCAATCACTCCCTCTGAAGCGGAGCATCATACTCCCTCTGTATTCCATACTCTATGCACTGAAACATTCTATACTGGAGTGACAAGTAGTATCCATCTAGGATCACTGGATACTAAGATCCTCTATCTTGAACTTCTTCAAAAGTTCATCTTGCACCCATCTGTGAACTTGTCATCCTCTATCAACCTTGTAGCAAAGGTTAATATATTCATCAAGCTCATCATGTATGTGTTATCCCATGGGTGTCTTCTGAACTCGTACAAGGCCTTCTTTCATTTGCACACATGATTATGCATGTCATGTGACTTCACTTCTATTAGCTGTAAATGTTTCTTTGTAGACTATGCCTTCTCTTCATGAGAAGCCTCATGCTACAAATCTTGCTTTGTATCCCATGATGTTTCCATCTACTGCATGATGGAACTATGAACTTCTCTTTAGGTCTCGATACTACGCCCAGACATCATTCTTCTTGAACTGATCTTCCCTTTCTTCTTGGTGGCTGGAAGGTTCTGGATCAATGATGTCACTGCACTCATCATATTATTCTTTGTCTTTGAACTATCGTCACTTGTTCTTCGGAACAAGTCTTCATTCTTCTTTGCCTGTAGGCGATTATGTATGTGATATTCCCTACAAGTCAAATGCAATTGTATGGTTAGAAACATTTCATAAGGAATATTTATACTAGTAAACACTTATGCATAAATATATGATCATGCAACTACTTTAGCCAATACAACATTCATCCATATCTCATTGAAACTTTCTAGATGCCTTCCATCTCTACCAGGACAACATTGAGATTGTGCACTAATCCAATATGTCAGCAAAGAGGTTTCATTCTAGATAAGTAGCAATGGAGAATTTGTATAGCCCCATGAGCTACTTACCCATCACATGCATATTAGTAGTATTCTGTCATTAATGCAAACATCCTATCATGCATAATACAATAACTAAATATAAACAAATGCATAACAAAATAATGAAATGAAATGACAATTGAATACTTATCTTTATTTGTTTCGAGGGTAGACTCCTTGATCCTTCAGCTTCATTGTCTTCTTCATTCATAATAGCATCGTTTCTTATCGAAAAGCTAAGGTGGATAATAAGTTCTTCAAGAGTTGAGTTCTTCATATTCCTCATTGATTGAGGGATCTTCTTTGGATGGCGATATCTTGATCTTCAATTGCACCCCTCTTCTCTTCTCTTCTCTTCTTATGATTCAAGCTTCTTCTTCTTCCCAAAGTTTGCTGAAAGTAATCACTTCCTTCTGGAACACATTCCTTGAATGAATTCCACGATCCTGGGAGGCCATTCAAGGTGGCCATCATCACTTCTGCATTCTTCACTTTTTCTTTTACCGCTTCAAGTTGTTCTTGATTTGAGAGACTCTTATGACTGCATGGTCTCTGCATTCTAGATCTTCACATTCTTCAACTAGATTCTTTAGGTCATATTCTGATTTTTGTTCTTCCCTTCAAATAGCTTGAAATTCTATTCTTCCGTTCTTCAACCCCATTCTGTTGTGGATTATAAGGAGTTGACAACTCCCTCTTAATCCCTGCTTCTTTGCATAGCTCTTTGAATTCATTCGAAGTGAATTCTCCACCATTATCTGATCAAATGGTCTTGATCTTCTTTTCAGTATGGTTCTTGATCAAGGATTTGAATTCCTTGAACTTGCTGAACATTTCATCTTTGATTTTCATAAAGTAAATCCATGTCTGTCTAGAAAAATCATCAATAAAAGAAACATAGTATGCATACCCGCTTAGTGATTTTGATGACATTGGACCGCATACATCGAAGTGGATGATTTCTAGAATGCCTTTGGCTTTGCTTTTGCTGCTAGGAAATGTCTTCTTTGTATTCTTCCCTTTCGCACATCCTTTGCAAACTCCATCATGCTTTGTTTGGAATGCAATAGGTAGTGCTCTGTAGTGCACATGTGCAATCCTTCTATGCCAAAGCTCATTTGGCTCTACCATATCATGGATCAAGGCTTGTTCTGGATGACCCTTCAATTTGTACAAGCCTCCTTCTTGTTCTCCAATCACTACCGCATCATCAAATTTTCTTTTCTTTTGGCCACATGATGACTTGACCATCGATAAATGCAACCCACATTCCTTTTGCATCCAAGGCTGAAATGGATAGAAGATTCTTCTTAAGTCCTGGAACAAACAATACTTCTTTCATTGTTAGAGACTTACCAGAGTCTAGCTTGTATGAATATTCCCCACTACCTTTTATTCGATATTGGTAGTCATCTCCTTTTCAGAAAACAGTGGAGGGAAGCTCCCGAAACAGGAAGCCCTAAATTATTGATTTCTTCTGCAAAACTTCCTGTTACTGTTTCTGTGATATATCCGAAATTACTAATCCTATGTGTCTGAAATTTTTCACTAAGGTAAATTCGCATGTCCCTGATCCAAAACCATAGGTTTCATCAGAATTGGTTTCACCATTTGGGATTTATGATCCTTTTCCAAAGGTGACCTGTTACAGGACTGTTCAGAACAGTGAAGTTGTACAGCATGCCACGTGTCACTGGTTCATCTTCTGAGTATGATATTTGGACCACTGAAATTAAAGTCCGTTCCATTTCTAGAAAATCTTCAGGAATTCCATTTGGACCTCTGCATCTCAAGATATTGCAGATCTCCCCAGATGTCCTGTTCAGGGATGAATTCTGGAAGAGGCTGGAACCCTAACTTGGAGAGATCATATCTCCTGGATTACAATGAATCTGAGTCTGATTTTTGGACACAGGATTTATCATGATTTTATATTTGGTTCCTGCAATTTTCCGCTTTTGATACTTTGTCAATATCAGAATATAGCAACTGTACCAAAACTTAGCAGTTTTAGTATTTAGGGTTTCTCCTAGCTCATGGTCAAACTAGGGTTTGACTTTCCTGGAGTTTTACCCAACCAAATTTCTTGATCCAAGTCTCTAAACTTCGGTTTTGATGAGGAGAATAACCCTATGCTGGTCTCACTCAAAAATTCATCTTCTGTAGAAATCCCTAATTTCCGCATCGAAGACTGAAAATGCTCGAAATCAAATTCCGCTTTGACAGAAAGATGCGCCCTTCAATGGGGAGTCATATTAGCATAATTTTGCTGAAAATATGTGGAGGAAGATCCACCAAATAGGAATCCCTAGTTCCTATAGCTGTACAATGTCTTCTTCTCAGGTTAGCTCTGATACCATGTTAGTTTTTCATCACATTTAAGCTAGCATTATGATCTTAGGATCTTTTCACTGAGAGAATAACAAGCACAGCAATAAAACACAAGCACATCACAAGAGACAAGAGACACAAAGAGTTTTCCTTGGGGAAACCATAAAGGATAAAACCCCGTAACTTCCTCTAAGATAGAATCAACACCAAAACAATAAGAGATCTCCCAAAACAGCAGTAGTCTTTTGACTTCTGTCTAGTCCCAAAATTTCCTTCTCCAGTAGTGCGCCACACTTGGGAGAGCAAGTGATGTATTTCACAAGTGATAAATAGAGAGACTCTCACTCTCTATTTATATTCATCCATTCACTTGAATTGCCTTTTCACACGTAGGCTCAACCTAATAATTACTACTCGAGCCTACACCTTAATTAGTGTATAATAACTCAAGTGCTCCGAAACTGTGGGGACTTACCTAATGACTTGATTACATTATTAATCCTCCCGATCGGAACATCGGGGCATGACCACATGACTCAAATATATAATAGAGACATCCTGGAATAAACATCGGGTTACAATATATAAGATACATAGAAGAATACATTCTGAAGTTACATATACATCAACAACAGGATCACTGAAAGAAACAGTATCACAAGAACAACACAGATTTATCCTGGGAAAACCCTAAAGGGAAAAACCCAGCAAAATCTTCCTCAATATAGATGCCCCAAAAAGGTAAAAAGGTAAAACCAACAAGGAGATCAAAAACCCGATCCTCCTCCTTCTCCAGCTACTTCTCTCCTCCACAAGTGCACTACTCAAGTGAGAGTGTGTGTTACAAATGAGGAGCACTACACCTCTATTTATATTCATCTGTTCACTTAAGTTAACTCATCTGTCATGTAGGCTCGATTTAATCATGTACGCTCGAGTTACACATGTAGGCTCAAGTAACCACATTGGGGTGCTAATGACCCACCTTTACAATTAGAGGGGACTTCCTCATGACTCTTATTAGTTCTTCCGATTAGGAGCATTGGGGTACAAATTAATACAAGTGGTTCTCCCGGTAGGACCATTGGGGACCACAAAGAAATACATATAGAATATTCTTCAAAGTTACAATATTTCAACACTCCCCCTTAATGAGAAGGGTATTCTATAACAACATCAACAACAACAATAATAGGAGAGAGATAGAGGACATCATCAACGTCATCAAGGTGATACATCCATAAATCATTGGAAGCTTTTCAACATCATGTAGTCTTCATCTTCAATCTTTAGTATTCAGCATCATCAGTACTTTGACTGCTTCGATCAGCAACATCTTTAGCATCTTGACTCTTCAATCAGTAGCAACATCTTCAGCACTTTGACCTTTCTACCAGCAACATCTTCAGCACTTTGACCTTTTGATCAGCAACATCATCTTCAACACTTTGACCTTTCGATTAGCAACATCATCTTCAACACTTTGACCTTTCGATTAGCAACATCATCTTCAACACTTTGACCTTTCGATCAGCAACATCTTCTTCAGCACTTTGGCCTTTCGATCAGCAACAACATCATCATCATACTCTGATTCTGATCTTTCAATCAGAATCATCATTATCATCAACCTCTGATCTTTCGATCAAAAACATCATCAACCGAACATCATCATACTCTAACATCAACTCATCAAGATATTCTGATCTGTCATCATCATCATACTTTGATAATACAGCATCATCATCATCATCATCACATTCTGATCTTTCGATCAGAAACATCATCATCATCATCGCATTCTAATCTTTCGATCAGAAAACATCATCATCATTAGCAACATCATAATCATAAGCAACTTATGATCTTCCGATTAGAAAACATCATCATCATCATATTCTAATATTTCGATCAGAGAACATCATCATCATCAGCAACTTCTAATATTTCGATCAGAGAAACATCATCATCATCATATTCTGATATTTCGATCAGAGAACATCATCATCAGCAGCAAATTCTGATCTTTCGATCAGAGAACATCATCAGCAGCAGCAACATCTAATCTTTCGATCAGTACGTCATCATCATCATACTTTGATCTTTTGATCAGTATGTCATCATCATCATACTCTGATCTTTCAATCAGTAGGTCATCATCATACTCTGATATTTCGAATCAGTATGTCATCATACTTTGATCTTTCGATCAGTACATCATCATCATCATCAGCTACAACTTGCAATCCACAACTCAAAGACAAAAAGTCTTTGGATCACTTTTGTACTTAAATTTCAGGGATGATACAATCCCACCACATTCTCGACAACTGAAGTTGCCAAATTGATTACAGGAGAATCAATCCCTATCACTTTAGGACTAAGTCCAACGACGATGCAATCCTACCACATTATCGAGGACCGAAGCCACCGGATTGATTATGGGAGAATTAGTCCCTATCACTTTAGGACTATGTCGAAGGATGATGCAATCCTACTACATTCTCAAGGACCAAAGCCACCAGGTTGATTACGGGAGAATCATTCCCTATCACTTTAGGACTATGTCTAAGGATGATGCAATCCTACCACATTCTCGAGGACCGAAGCCACCGGATTGATTACGGGAGAATCAGTCCCTATCACTTTAGGACTATGTCCAAGGATGATGCAATCCTACCACATTCTCAAGGACCGAAGCCACTAGATTGATTATGGGAGAATTAGTCCCTATCACTTTAGGACAATGTCCAAGGATGATGCAATCCTACCACATTCTCGAGGACCGAGGTCACCGGCTCTATTATGGACAGATGTCCCGGGATGATACAATCCCTCTTCATTCTCGAAGATTGAGGCCTCCGAATCACTTTAGGAAAAGTTCCCAGGGATGATACAATCCCACCACATTCTCGAGGACCGAGGTCACCGGATCTATTGTGGACAGATGTCCCAGGATGATACAATCCCTCTTCATTCTCGAGGACCGAGGTCACCGGATCTATTGTGGACAGATGTCCCAGGATGATACAATCCCTCTTCATTCTCGAGGACCGAGGTCTCTGGATCACTTTAGGGAAAATTCCCAGGGATGATACAATCCCACTGTAACATCACTACTCCCCCTTTCAAGGAAGGTCTTTCCGAACAACACCAAGCTTGTCTCGAAAGTGTTCGAACTCTACTCGAGGCAGAGGCTTCATCAGTACATCATCATCCAAACCATCATCATCTACATCTTCAGTATGTGAATAATTAAAGCATCATCATCTATATCTTTAGTATAGAAATATTGAAAGCATCATCATCTCTATATTCAATATAGAAATACGAAATCACCATCATCTACATCTACAGTATGTAAATACTGAAATATCATCTATATCTTCAGTATGGGAATACTGAAATCATCATCATCTATATCTTCAGTATGGGAATACTGAAACATCATCATCTCTATATTCAGTATAGAAATACTGAATCACCATCATCTGCATCTTATCTTGTATGTGGATATACCAGATTTCTATGTGTTACGTCGGAACACAAGGTTCTTTGTCATCACAACTATGGTTATCACATAGAATCATTGTAGTATCCATCTTCAGGTCAAAGAGACCTGATATCAGCTTCTGAATCCATATGGCTTCACAACTTAGTAGAGCAATCTGCTATGTATTCTGCTTCAACCGTGCTAAGAGAAACACTGGACTGTTTCCTGCTAAACCATGAACTCATAGCAGACCTCAAACAAAAGCATCTACCTGATGTGCTTTTCCTATCTGAGATACGTCCAGCCCAATCTACATCTGTGTAGCCATACAATATATACTCATGGCTACCATCATAGTATAGACCAAAGTCTGTAGTCCCTTTCAGATATTTCATCACATGTTTTGCAGCTACTAGGTGAACCCGTCTTGGTTGAACAAGATATTGACTTAAGGTGTTCACGGCAAAACAAATGTCTAGTCTAGTATTTTTCAAGTACATCAATGACCCAATGATCTGTCTATAGTGAGTCACATCCACTAACTCTGATGAGTCATCAGCTAACAGCTTCAGGTTGGAGTCCATGGGTGTGGCCATGGCTTTGCATTCCAACATATTGAATCTCTTCAATATCTCTACCGCATACTTTCCTTGGTTGAGAAAGACTCCTTCTAAACTTTTCCATACTTCCAGGCCTATGAAATAATGCATTAACCCAAGGTCTTTCATCTCAAATTCTTCTGCTAGTTTCTTCTTGCTTTCCATGATCTATTTCTCATTCCATGTCAAGAATAAGTCATCCACATATAATAATAGGATGACAGGTTCATCTTCTACAACCTTGTAGTAAAGGTTAGGATCGACTTTACTCTTGGCAAGGCCATGCTCGTCAACAAACTATCTATTCTTCCATACCAAGCTCTGGGAGCTTGCTTCAGGCCATAGAGGGCCTTCTTCAACTTGCATATGTGATTCCATCTATCTTCAACTTCAAATCCTTGTGACTATTCGATGTAAAACTGTTCCTCAATCATTCCATTAAGGAAGGCTTGTCTTTACTTCATCATGGAAGAAAATACCATGATAGTTCTAAAGGAAGTGTACCTTACTTCCTAGAGTAAGTGTCTCTTCAGAATTAATTCCCTCTTTCTGATAGAAACCTCTACCCACAAGTCTTTCCTTACTTCTATCATCAACATATTTTATCTTGCAAATCCATTTGGAAGATACCACATTCTTGCTTTCTGCTTTGAGTACTATATCCCAAACATCATTCTAGTATTCTTTCATCATAACATCTTCCATGAGTTTGTATTGTCAGATCATCAACATATCCTAGTCTTCTGCATTCAACTTTGAAGGTTGGAACCCACTTTACTCTTGGTAAAGTCCCGATCCATCAGGAAGTTGTCCATCATGTCGTACCGTGTCGAACTCAGATATCTTCTGTAGTCACTCCCCCTGAAGTGGAGTTTTATCTTCCTTCTTCATTCTGTACAGGTGATTCTATGCTTGATATATAATGGTCAATAGAGTATGTCATGTCATAGTCTATTCTTTCTGGGGAAAATCACGATTCTTTCATTGTACACTTGTTCTTGCAGATCCATATGGAATATACTATGTACTTCCCTTTATGTCTCGAAATCATATCGTATACATCATTCCCCATGATCAAATGTTATTCTTTGATCATAGCTTCTTTCATAGCATTCTTTTCTTCATCTTGAGTTATCTCTCATACCCATGGTGGTCTTCATCCTTCGATATACCGCTCTCTGAAGCTCTTTCTTTCGTCATGGTGTCTCTGACCCTGGGAGCTTCGGATTTTATTGCAGTGAATCTTGAATTGTCATCACTTGTTCTTCAGAACAAGTCTCATTCTTCTTGTAGGAGGTTGTACAGGACCTTCCCTACAATTCAAATGCACCATCTGCATGGTTAGAACTATTTCGTAAAACATATGCATCACGACAAATTCTTATGCATCATGCAATTGTTTAGCCAATACAACATTCATCCATATCTCACATAAACTTTCTATATGCCTTCCATCTCTATCATGACATTATTGAGATTGTGCACTAATCCAATATGTCATCAAGGCGGCTTCATTCTAGATAAGTAGCAATGGAGAGCACCATGAGCTACTTACCCATCACATGCATATTAGTAGTATACAGTCATTAATGCAAACAATCTATCATGCATAACACATCAACTGAATATAATCAAATGTATAACAAAACAATATCATGAAGTGACAATTGAATAATTATCTTTTATTTGTTTCGTGGGTAAACTCCATCTTGATCATTCTACTTCATCATCTTCTTCATTCATGACATCATCATTTCTTATTTAAATGATAAGATGGATAAGAGGTTCTTCAAGAATTGAGTTCTTCACATTCCTCATCGCTTGAGGGATCTTCTTTGAATGGTGAGAGCTTGATCTTCAATTGCTCCCATCTTCTTCTTCTCTTCTTATGAGTCGAGCTTCTTCTTCTTCCCGAAGTCAACTGAAGGTAATCACTTCCTTCTGGCATACATTCTTCGCATGAATTAATCCCATGATCCTGGGAGACCATTCAAGGTGCCTATCACCACTTCTGCATTCTCCGCTTCTTCTTCTACTACTTCAAGATGTTCTGCATTCTGGATATTCACATTCTTCAATTGTTTTCTTAAATCCATCTTCTGATTTATGTTCTTATCTTGAAATAGCTTGATCAAGGAATCAAACATCTTCGGTGTCTTTAGGGACGACACTTGTGGCACAAGTCGATCTGTGATTGAATCAATACTGATCTTCTTGGCCTTGATCAAGTTCTTCTTGTGTAAGGCTTTGAGCCTCATCTCCATATGGACTCTGGGGCCTCCCTGCTCATGTAGGTGTCCAATTCATTTTCTTTAGAGAGATCAAATACTTCCATGCTTGGAAGTTGTCAACTTCACCAAGCTTATCAACAAGCTGATGTGATATATCGCTTTGAAATGAGAACCTCAAATTCAAATAGCAAAAGATTAGATCTTACTGATTTGAGGTGTCCGTCCTGCCTTCGGAGCTGGCTGATCTAGGGTTTGTCAGAGAAACCCTAATTTTCAAAACTTGGAATCTTTTAGATCTGATTGGATATAAATATATATTTCTTCAAATGGATCTGTCAAATGTACTCCTTTTCTGAAAATAGTGGAGGAAAGCTCTCGGAATAGGAAGCCCCAGTTTTCCAATTTCAACTGCAGAAATTCCTGTCACTTCTTCTGTTATATATCCGAAATTATAGCTCCTATATATCTTAAATTTTGCACTGAGGTAACCTAAAATGTCCCTGATCCAACACCATAGTTTTCATCAGAATTGGTTTCACCAATTGGGATTTATGATCATTTTCCAAGGTGACCTGTTTCAGGATTGTTCAGAACAGCAAAGTTGTACAGCCTGGCATGTGTCATTGTTTCATATTTTGGTTCTGAAATTAGGACCACACAAAGTAAAGTCCATGATATTTCTGTAATATCTTCAATAATTTAATTTGGACCTCTTTATCCCACGCTATACCAATTTTCCCCAGGTGTCTTGTTTAGGGATGAATTATGGAGGAGGCTGGAACCCTAACTTTGACGGATCATATCTCCCAGAATATAGTGAATCTGAGGCTGAAGTTTGGAAATAGTATACATCAGGATTTTATCTTCTGCCACTACAATTTTCAGCTCCTGGGACTTCTCCAATATTGGTATATAGCGAATGTACCAAAACGTAGCAGTTTTAGTATTTAGGGATTTTCTAGCTCGGGGTCAAACTAGGGTTTGAGTTTCCCGAAGTTTCACCCGACAAAAAATCTTGATCCAGGTCTCTAAAATTAGATTTTGATGAGGAGAGAAATCATATGCCAAGCTCACTCAAAAATTCCTCTTCAGTAAGAAGCCCTAATTTCCCGCACCGAAAACTGAAAATGCTCGGAATCAAATTCCACTTCGACAGAAAGATGCACCCTTCAATGGAGAGTCAGCCTAGCCTTCTTTTGTTGATTGATTATGGAGAGAGAACCAAAAATTAAGAATCCCTAGCTGCTATAGCTTGTGAAAGTTGTCCTATTCAGGTTATCTCTAATACCATGTTGGATTTTCATATGCTTAGCTAAGACATCAGTATATCATTTCATTTTTCATAACAAAAGCATATAAACAAGATCACTGAAAGAAACAGTATCACAAGAACAACAAAAATTTATCCTAGGAAAACCCTAAAGGAAAAAACCCAGCAAAAGCTTCCTCAATATAGATGCCCCAAAAAGGTAAAAAGGTAAAACCAACAAGGAGATCAAAAACCTGATCCTCCTCCTTCTCCAGCTACTTCTCTCCTCCACAACTGCGCTACTCAAGTGAGAGTGTATGTTACAAATGAGGAGCACTACACCTATATTTATATTCATCTGTTCACTTAAGTTAACTCATCTGTCATGTAGGATCAAGTTAATCATTTAGGCTCGATTTACACATGTAGGCTCAAGTAACCACACCGGGGTGCTAATGACCCACCTTTACAATTAGAGGGGACTTCCTCATGACTCTTATTAGTTCTTCCGATTAGGAGCATCGGGGTACAAAGTATTACAAGTGGTTCTCCCGGTAGGACCATCGGGGACCACAAAGAAATACATATATAATATTCTTCGAAGTTACAATATTTCAACAAGGACAACTAACTGAATGTGACTAAAGAATAACTAAGCTTAACTAGTTACCAACTACCAACAACTAAAGGAGGTTGGTGTCAGGACTCCCAGTGGCTCCTAAAATGTAGGGATTGGCCTAGGAGGAACCTAAACTAATGCATGAAAGTGCAGTCAGTCTCAGTCAGCCTCTATCGGTGTTCCCCACACTCTAGTAATTGGTACATGTGGCCCCATTAGGCCAAGTGGACCCAATGGTACTAGTGGACCCAATAATTAATAAAAGACTCCTAAGTTAGGCTAAAATAATTTAATAGACAGTTTGGTGAAGGGAGGATTATAAATCCTAACAACATCTGAGTCAACAATAGGAGTGGTGTTCGTTCAAGAAGATGGAGAGATCCAAGAGAATGTTGTCTACTATATTAGTCACGCTCGAGCGGGTCCTGAACTAAGATACTCTCACATCGAGAAACTGGATTTGGAGGTAGTTTATGTCATCCAGATGTTAAGACACTATATTTTGCTAAGGACAACCACAATGGCTACATATGTAAATCCTTTCTAATATGTTTTTTCCCAATGAATAATCGGGGGAGAAATTTAACAAATGGATCATCATTCTCCAAGAGTTTGAATTGGATTTCAATTCCAGTTATTCTAAGAAGTCACTAGTGTTCGTGGAATTGATTTTAGAATTCCCGACTGAAGAAACTATAGTGATAGAAGATGAATCATTTCCGGATGAGTAGATCTTCTTAATTTTGACTTCTGATTGTTGATATGGATATATCCTAGTATATCTCTAGACTTTGAAATGTCATTAGAGGAAATTTCAACTCAAAATGGGCCTCCTAAAAAAAATTGATAAAATAATAATTAAAATAATAAAATATTCTCTATTAATTTTGGAGGAAGAAAAGAAAAAAACTACTTTTTTGTTTGTATTTTCGACATATCTCCCCATGTTTTTACTCAAATTTTGATCGGGATAGCTCGTTGGATCCGAAATTAAATTCCACATCCAACGAGTAACACTCAGCATACTTTTGAAGGACCTCACTACCCAAAAAACAAGAAATATCTGAAAAAAACGTGATGATAACATTATCATCACGTTTTTTCAGGTATTTCTTGTTTTTGGGATAGCAGGGTCCGTCAAAAGTATGCCAAGTGGGTACTCGTTGGATGCGTAATTTAATTCCACATCCAACGAGCTCTCCTAATCAAAATTTGAGTGAAAACACGGGGATATATGTCGAAAATACAAACAAAAAAGTAGTTTTTTTTATGATACCTATCCCCAAATTGATATTAAAAAAGTGTTTAATACCTATACGATATTTCAAATTTAAATCAATTTCATTGGCTAACACATGATGACATGGAATTTGAGTTAAAGTTAAAAGGCCCATTTTGATTTGAAATTTCCTCTAATGCATGCAACCTTCTCATGGGAAGATCGACATAAGCTACGAGTGAATGAAAAAACTACCTTATAATCGGCGATACTTTGTATTGACGAGGGGTGGATTCTATCTTGTGCCGGTGCCTCACCCATGAGGAGGCGGAGCATGTCCTAAATAATTCTCGCTACGGAGCGTGTGGGGGTCATTTTTTTCTACGTTAGCAATGAACTAGAAGATTCTACGTGTCGATTATTTATGGCCCGCCATCTTCAAGGATTGTGTGGAAGCAGTGAAACATTCTCATATGTGTCAGCTTTACACTAGGAAAATGTGGTCACACCTTTCTCCTTTATTTCTCATCATCGCAATAGGGCCCTTCACTAAGTGGGGGCTTGATTTCATGACATGCAACCTAGTGTCTGTTGGGGGGCACAAATATATCATTGTGGTTGTAGACTACTTCATAAACTGGGCAGAGGAAATGCCTACCTTTAAAGCTGATGGGGAAACTATGTCATACTTCGTTTTCAACCAGATTATTGCTAGGTTCGGTGCCCCGAAGCATATTTTCACTAACCATGGAATTCACTTCCAGAACAACATGATGACCGAATTGACCACAATGCTGGGGTTTAGTCTATACCATTCATCTTCCCTCTACCCTCAAGTGAATGGACAAGTAGAGGTAGTCAATAAGACCTTGAAAACCATTCGCAAGTGCACAATAAATGTGAGTCGGTTAGATTGGAACATCATGTTGTAGCCAACACTTTGGGCATACAAAAAAAATGTAAATACTACCATGGGTTTGTCACCTTTCCAACTCATCCATGGGGTGGAAGCAGTCACACATGTTGAATGTGAAATACCATCTTTAAAAATTGCATTTCACGTACTTCCTAACAATACCTCTATTGAGGAAATTTTGCTACATTTAGAACACCTAGATGATAAGCACAGAGATGTTCTCAATGCAAATGAGGCACACAAGAACTGGGTAAAAATCCAGTATGATAAAGCCCTAAAACCTAGGATTTTCTCTAAGGGATAACTTGTCTTTCTTTGGGATCAGGAAAAGGAACCCCTAGGGGCAAGAAAATTTAAATCCATGTGGTTAGGCCCATATGTCATGTCTAAGGTTTTGAAGAAGGGAGCGCACGAGTTAATTTATTACGATGGTAATAAGCTATCGGAGCCCAGAAATGAGCTCTAACTGAAAAGGTATTATGCTTAGGCACGGTGATTTTTTTTGTATTTTTATTATATATTTATGTACAATAGGTCATTATTGGTTAGTGTTTCTTACATATTATGTTGTTGTTTCAGATGTCTTCGGAGTGGTTCGTAGGGTTTTTTTATGATGCCAACCTTCACACTTGCAATCTGGCTTCAGTCGCCTGGGTCATTTATGCACCCTTAGGAAAACGGGTTCCTCATGTGGTGCATGCCTAGGTCTTGCAACTAATAATATGGATGAATACAGTGATATCATTGAGCTGCTTTGGGATGCCATTTCATGTGGTATTTCCTTCTTGGAATGCATACTTGACTCCCAGTTAATTGTTTCTCATCTTAATAGAGATTATCAAGTGAGACACCCTGCTTTATTATGTCAATTTTTAAGAGTTAGGTTAGTTGAAAGGAATTTTGGACATATTTCATATCATCACATTTCAAGGAATCATATACAATCACTGATGCATTTGCAAATTACATACATTGTAAAATTAAAATTCACAGATGCATTTGGAACACATGTAAATAACCAGGTAAAATATATGTAAAATATATATGTATATATATGTAAAATATGTTCATACATCGACTTTGATCCAAATATCATGTCAATAAATACATCCAAAATACAAAATGGGATCAACATCCATTATATGTTAGATCTAGGGATGCTCCTCATCCTCCTCGGCTGTGTATTCCTCTACAACCTCTTGATAACAAAGTACAGCCTGGGTTACCCTTCGGAGAAGGCGTAACCAGGATGGAGGTACTCCAATGACACGCTATTGTATTTCCATTGGAATTCTATCCATCCACAGTGTGGGGACATCATGGGTAACCCTGGACAACTTACCCTATACTACATGAAGCACATCTTCATCTCCTCCAACCTCCACTAGTGGAACAAAGGTCCTGGGATGTCCATCAGGTCAGACAGGTCCTATATCTACATATCATTCAAAACATGTCAGACTCGAGTACATATGTATATATACAACTTTATTAACAAAATTTCATAAAAATTAAATATTCAAAAAGTAAAAATCCATACCCATATCCCCCCATGCTCCTCTAGGAGGAAGGATGAGCTCAAGATCGCCTCTGAAATCCAAACCTCCATACGAAAACTGCTCCAATGCAGGCACCTGCCTGCTCCACCAAGAGTGGAAGTCATCATCATATCCATTCTCGAATCCACCAGTTCCACCTTGTGGGAAAAATACATCACCCAATAGTGGAAAATGAGAGATTAGTGACCAAAAAAATGACCAAAATCTGCATATTAATGACCACTTTTGGTTTGGCGATCACTGGTGGCTAATTTACGGTCTTTTATTACGTGACCAAAATTGGTCATTTTTATTTTGGTCATTAATAGTTTGTTAGTTGGTCATTAATTTGGTCATATATTTGGTCATATATTTGAATCAATGACCAAATATATGACCACATTTATGACCAAATTAATGATTACATGACAAACTAGAATATGACCAAATTTGGTCATGTAATAAAAGTACGTAAATTAGCCACCAAAACTGTTTTTTGGTTATTGATATGCGAATTTTGGTCATTTTTTTGGTCATTTATATCTCATTGTTTGGTCACATATCTCTCAATTTTTGGTCATTTTATAAGCGAATTTTGGTCATTAATCTCATTTATTGGTCACTGATTTAGTCATTTTTAGTCGTTTTATGTGTGGTTATTATATTTTAGTAGTTTTAATGGGGTCCATTATTAATCAATATAAATTTTTAATATGATATTATGTTTAAATTAAAAAAAGAACCATACATTATTTATCATCATCTAATACACATGTGAATTATGCAATGTCACATTAATTAGTTAATTACAACACTTATACATAATATAAAGTACAACCATATAAGTTTTAAACCGCACAAATTATATTATATGAAATGTCAAGTATTACAATAAATATGAGTTTTCTCAATAACTATCTCCATATAAATTTACATGAAAATCATCTAGTACATCAATGACTTTTCAAAATATTACAATGGCTAAACCATCCCACTTGTACTTGGCTGCTAATCCATACTTAGATCCCACGACAGCTTCAAAACCATACTTAGCAGCTTGAAAACATCAGCAACAGGGTCTTCATACTCAATGGAAAAGCCTCAGCAACAGGCTCTTCATACTCAATGGCCCACTTTCTGATCTTTCTATCTGCGCATGTTCTTCTGTATCCGCACTGCACATGCTTCTGAGCTTTCTAAGCTTTATATCTGCGCGCATGCTTCTGTATCCACACTACAGCAGCCTCCCTCCTCATGTTTTTATAAAGCTTGTGAGTGAGGTTACCTACAAACAACACATGTTAAGCAATAAATTGTGTTGCTCGCTAAAAAGAGAAAACAAATAACTGAATAATGTACATAGTAATTTCACAAGATTTAACATGGAAAAAGGAAACAATTCCAACAAACTACAGGTGTACTCAAAATGCATAAACATTTAAAACCAGCAGACCTACAAATACATGAACATGAAATACCTCTCCATAAGGTCTGAAGATCAATGGCAGCATTGCACAAAGCAAGAAATTATTTCCCAGCAATATATGAACGAACTTTGCACTGAATATTTTTTGTCGAATTTCTCAATACCTCGGTTCTTTTAACATCTAATTCAGCCATTTGACCTGCTCTAAGGAAAACCTTGGTTTTCCCTATCTGAATACTAAAGGCAATTTTAGGTTGTTTTTATTAGCATTTTAACTGAATAAAACAGTGGTGGAAGAATCCAAAACCTTAGAATATATACACTTCAATACTATTCTGAATCACACTGAAAAAGATGCAATCTTAAACCTAAACAAGGTACAATATTGAAGGGCATATAGAAAATTCCATGTGGAGTGAACATAACAGTGACCGTAATAATTTTCAAGATGGCTTACCGGGATATGGGTAAAAAACAAAATATTACCATTAGTGTGGACCTCTCAAGCCATGGCAAACAAAGGTGGCTACTGAGTGTAGAGTTATGTTTAAGCCCTTAACTTTACAATATCAAAATAAAAATCAAATAATCTATAAGAATATTATTTTTCCAATGCTGAGATGGGAATAATCCTAAAGTGTCTACATCTTTTGTTTCCAATGACACTTTTTGAGACCTATCTGAGCCATCATCTAGAGGAAAAATCACTCTTTCTTGTATCCTAGATGGTCCTACTCCTTTTGATGTTATACTGGTGTCAACTATTGTAAATACAAAGGATGAAACTTGTATGTTAATTCTAGGTTAAATATAGGAACAGGGATAGCCTTCATGCCCATTTTCTTCATCTGCGTCCTCAGAAACTTGGAGACATTCTAGCTTTACTTCAACCCTTGTTTTATCATGTGTGTCTAGTTCAAGCAACCTCGAATATGATGCCACCCTATTTAAAACCTCACTAACAGAACCAAAATAATGAATTCCTTTTGTTAGATATCTTCTTGAAAACTTATGTACACTAGGGATCATAAAAACTAAAGGCCGCCTCAATCCAAAGACAACCTTGTTAAGTTTCTCAGAATCCCATCCCCTCACCAAGAGATAAGGACAAACTGCTTCCCAAAATAAATTGTCTACTTGAGCTTTTCTAGGCCTAAAATCTCCAGTTACAAACTTAATAATCTCTTCAATAGAAAGGGTGGAAGATACCCTGCCTATAGGAATTTCATAATGAGAAGAGCTCACTTGGTTTCTCTTTGCTAACTATATGAGAACTGTAGTAATATCTTCCTTTCCTTTGCTAATTCCCACAGCATGAACAAGTACATTTGGTCCTGCTAATGCTTTCAGCTTTGTAACAAACTCTTCCAGAGAAACTCTTCCATCCTTAAATGCCTTTGTTACCTGTTTATCAGAAAATTTTGTGAGACCCTATATACGTATAACATCCAAAAATTCATAAAAGTAAGGCTATAAACTTTGTAACCGGATATATATATATATATATATATATGCTTAATTATATTGAGAAAAGAATAAAATGGAGTATCGAGCATATTAGGACAAAAAGGACAACAGATAGGTTGTAACTACAAACACATATCAATGACTAAAATGTTAAAAGACTAAGCCCAAAATCTAAAATCTAAATCCCAAGAACAACAAATACCCATGAGAGACAAAACAAGGGATAAACCAATAAGCTTCCCTTCACAAATCCCTAGGATTTCATGCAACAAAGCATCTTGAGCCTGGAAAAAGTAAACATCCATTTAGAGCTTCTTGGGAAACATACAAGGGATCAACATGTTCGTAGATAAGGAAATCACTTAACTATGAACCACATACTGCCGATATAGTATAGTGGGAAAACCCCTAAAGATCAAATCCAGATCTCAAATTTTATTTTTGTAACTCAAAAAAATGAGTTCAATTTTGTGAATGTTGTCACATTTTTCTCCTAGTAGGCTAATTTATCATTTAGGTTAAATCTATTGTGAAATGAAAATTGATTGAGCAGGTCAAAATGGATCATTAAATTTAGTTTAAATGTATCAGTTATATCATCCCATCATTGCAAACTCTATTTTCACCCTCCTAGATGATGTAGGAGCATCGTGGCATGCAAGAAATGTGATGAGTTGGTCACATGCTGTGGCATATTTTGTAACCATTTTGTCCTGAGTCATAGTCTGATTAGTGGTGTAGGAATCATTGCGAATCACGACTCCCTGCTTGGAGATCAAGCCACCGGTAGTTTGTTCCAGACAAGGATGTTTTCATCATGCATTGTAGTGTTTGTTTTCAATTGCAGGACCACTCAGGGATGGGGGTAACAGTCACAGGTTAAATAGGAAGATTAGAGAAGTAGAGGGGGTTTTGTTCTTCAATTCTGTTCTTCTGGGTTAGAATCCCATTTGCAGAGAGGCGAATATACTTGCATCTAGTTTTGCTTGTAAATATTTTGAGAAGATGAAGGAAGGCAAGTCAAGGGGTGTGTGTGTGTGTTTTATTAATAGGAAGAGTAGCTGTGTGTTTATAGTGTCATTATTCTTTATGCATTTATTGTTTGAATTGTTCTCCCATGAGGATCCGACTTCGACAATTTTATGAACATCTATTTATTTATGTAAAATCGTTGATTCACGCATGAAATTGTTGCTTGAATGGTTGGAATAGTTCGTAGATGCATGCATAGGAGGGTTAGGCTAATTACTCTTCAAGTTTGCAGGCTGGATTGATTGATTCCATGATCAATCGGTGCAATGCACAAATTTTCTGCCTTAACTAGTTTATTGCAAAGAACCAACGATGGATATTGAGTCTGCAGACAGAGATCTGACGGTCCAGGAGAGATCCACAATGGAAGTTGTGGAGGTGATAACGGATCTACAAAGATCTGTGAGATCCGCTCCAAAGGGTAGATCGGTGGTCGTGGAGGAGGGTGTAAGGATCTGACGATCAGGAGAGTTGTGGAGGAAAATTTGCGGGAGTAGAGTTGTGGGGGAACAACTTTGGAAATTTGGTTGCCCATCCCGTAACCCGCTTGTGGAAATCCTGTTGCGGAAAGGAGGTTGTGGAAATAGTGCTACGGGAAATCCTGTTGCAGAAAGGCGGTTGCAGAAACAGTGTTGCGGGTAATCCTGTTGTGGAAAGGAGGAGTTGCGGAGACAGAATTTCAGAGAGCGATTTTGGAAAATCGAGATCTCTCATCCTACATCTTGCATGCGGAAACGGAGTTGATGAACGCATGTTGCAGAAAGGAGGAGGCAGAAGGAAAATTGCAGGAAGGAAAATTTAGTGTGTAATTTGGCGTTTAAATATAAATTTGGAGATCCTACCAAGTGTAGGAATATAAATATCCTGGAGGTGCTGGTAAGGTTGGCTTTGGTCGACCCACCTACACCATTTTTTGTATCGGAATGGGTGCAAAAATATTTGCATACTATGGAGAGGAGTCTTGCAATATTAATTTGTGGGATGAGGACAAAATGTTGATTTCTGACAAGAGGAGTTGAGAAGGACATTGTGGTATGGGAACCCTCATAGCAGAGTGTTGTAGGAAATGAATGCAAATATCAAGCCTGTAGAGAGCATAGGAAGTGCTCGAAGGTTCTGTGTGAGAACCAAGAATTCCAATAGGTCAAGTCAAAGGAGTCTTGATGAGGTGTTGAGAGGGTAGGATTGTTTGTAGTTCATCATGGGTGTGGAAAATCTCATGGAAAAGGTATGGAATATGGCTACTGAAAGTCATCTAAAGGGTTCAAGAGGAAGCCACAATAGAAAAAGGGAAGATGCCAAATAAAATGGTGTCAAGAGGATGAGTCAAAGCAAATTTGACAGAGAGGTTACTGAACTGAAGAAAAGGATTAGTAAAGTGGCCAAACTGTTGCATGAGGAAGCTATAGAAGGTCATTATTATGAATGGAAGTTGAAGAGGAGGGTGGAATGGCCTGTAAAGAGGTTATGTGCCAGGAATCTCAAGCACAAACTTAGTGTTTAGGTGAATAATGAGGAAAGACTTAGGGAATTTGAGCATGAGGACGAAGTTCACATGATGTGTGAACCTAAGCAAGGTGAGTACCTTGATGAAGAAGGAGAGGGTGTTGATACAGAGTTTACTGACAAACTCATGGACATGGAAAAGAGTTCATATCAGTATACAAAGGAAAATGAGGATGTTGATGAGAATCCCATTGAGGATTTCAATTGTTGTTTTACAAAAACAAATCAGCATGGAAGAATGGAAGAGAAGGCATCAGTTGAGGCTGAAGTGCCTTGTGTTTTTAAAACTAACCATATGTGTTTAGCTGCAGGTTGCACAGTTGAAACAGAGGGACAATTGCTAAATATTGTCCAACAGTTTGAAAAGGATGAAGATGAGGGTAAAAATACGGATATATGGAATGTCTATATTTTACATATCTATTTGTTGATTTTATTGTAGGTATTATGCAAGTGGATAGTTGGGATGGTGGATGATGAAGAAGAGATTGTCTTGAGGGATAATATAGCAAATAAATATCGGGCTAAAGATGACGAGGGAAGTAGCAGCAATGAACCTGTTGTACAGCAGAGGGAGAAAGCTTTGGAAATTCGTTATACTTCTAGGAAAATGAACGTTGCAGTGGAGAAGGGCATCCAGACAAAGATGTTTCAGCAAATAAGTAGACTGAATGAGGAGATAGATGAGTTATGGCATCTCATGCAGAGATGTAAGAGGAGCAATGACAGTGAGGTTCAAACAATCATTTGGATGAATATGGAAGACTGTGAAGGTCATTGCAAAGTTGATGAGCAGCAGCAGTTACAAAGAAAGATGTGGGATCCAAGAGGTCTGAAGGTTAAAATTACATGACCAAGAGGTCGTGGTTTCTTTTAAAGATCACAAGGATGGTGATGGGCAGTGGTCTGTTTTGATTTGCAGGTCAAGTGAAAGGTGAACATGACTGTTCTTTGAAGTTAGAACATATACCAAAAATTTGTTGCTGGTAAAGTGCTGGAAAGTAGGGTTGAAGGGGTTGTTTGAGATGAGAACACTGCTCAAACTTACACTTTGGGTATCTACTACAAGCTTACAAAAAAGTAGCCGAAAGGGAGCTCATGGACAGGAGCCCATGGAAATTTTCAAGCCGGGGAGTCCGATGCAGGATCATCGTGGAATGCCAACAATGTGATGAGTTGGTCACATGTCGTGGCATATTTTGTAACCATTTTGTGTTGATTCATAGTCTGATTAGTGGCGTATGAATCATTGCATATCACGACTCCTTGTGTGGAGATCAAGCCACTGGTAGTTTGTTTCAGACAAGGACATTTTCATCATGGGTCGTAGTGTTTGTTTTCAGTTGCAGGACCACTTAGGGATGGGGGTAACATCTTAGGTTAAATAGGAAGATTAGAGAAGTAGAGGGGGTTTTGTTCTTCAATTCTATTCTTCTGGGTTAGAATCTCATTTGCAGAGAGATGAAAAGACTTGCGTTTGGTTCCGCTTGTAAATATTTTGAGAAGACGGAGGAAGACTAGCCGAGGGGTGTGCATGTGTGTTTGCTTAATAGGAAGAGAAGTTGTATGTTTATAGTGTTATTAGCCTTTATGCATTTATTGTTTGAACTATGTGCCTATGAGGAGCCGACTTCGGTAGTTTTATGAACATCTGTGTATTTCTGTAAAATCGTTGATTCACGCATGCAATTGTTGCTTGAATGGTTGGAATAGTTCGTAGATACATGCATAGGAGGGTTAGGCTAATTACTCTTCAAGTTTGCAGGATGGATTGATCAATTCCTTCATCAATCGATGCAGCACACAAGTTTTCTGCCTTAACCAGTTTATTGCAAAGAACGAACGGTGGAGATTGAGTCCGCAGACGGAGATCTAATGGTCCAGGAGAGATCCTCAATGGAATTTACAAAGGAGATAATGGATCTACAAATATATGTGAGATTCACATCAAAGGGTAGATCAATGGCCATAGAGGAGGCCGCAAGGATCTGACGGTCGAGAGAGTTTCCAAGGAAAAGTTGTGAGAGGAGAGTTGCAGGGGAAAAACTTTGGAAATTTGGACGTGCATCCTGCATCCCAAACCCGCTTGCATAAATCCCATTGCGAAAAGGCAATTGTGGAAATAGTGCTGCGAGAAATCCTGTTGTAGAAACAGTGATGCAAGAAATCCTGTTGCGAAAAGGAGGAGCTGCAGAGACAGAATCCTAGAGAGCGATTTTGGAAAATCGAGATCCCACGTCTCACATGAGAAAAGGAGGATGTGGAAATGGAGTTGTGGAATGCATGTTGTAGAAAGGCGGAGGCAGAAGGAAAATTTTGGGAAGGAAATTTTAGTGTGGAATTTGGTGTTTAAATCTAAATTTGGAGATCCTTCCAAGTGTAGGAAGCTGGAGATCCCGGAGGTGCTGGTAAGGTTTGTTTTGGGCGACCCACCTACACCACTAGCACTTATTTGGTGTAAGAGACATTAAAATTTCATATCAACATTTTATTGATGTATGATTAACGACCAAATACCAATTCTAAATTTACACAACTAATTGATTTTTTTACAATAGTCAAAAACTTTACCTCTATGATCTCATGTTTCAAATGCTCAGGTATATGAGGAATTAGCCGTGTCAACAATTCTTGTTGCATTGGACCTTAATAGACTTTCTGCCTCTCGTCTTTCTGGATTTTACCCATCTGCAATATGACTCTATCTTGAAGAACTTGCCAAATAGTGTGATAATATATCCCCCATTTCTTTGGTTTCCACAAATCTTTGCACTGCTTTAAGATTTTTTCCAAAGATATGCAGCCCAAGTATGGATAAATCTTCATAGATTTTACATCATGATGCACTTGGGATACCAAAAACTATCATGTAACCTTTTGAGATGAAATCTTCTCCTGTATTATGCATTCCTTGTTGCTGAAACCGGTGATTAGAATCAATGCAGTGCTTGTTTAAGTACAAAAAACCAACTTTCGTCTTCTTGACCATCTTCCAACAAACTCTGTTGTTTTTTATTGGACGTCCATGACAATAGGAAGATGTATCAAGCACACTCTCGATTGTCACAATATATTATGTAGGGGTATCCTCTGGTCTTATCAATTATGTCTTCAAATTTGTAATATACAGATTGTCCTCTCTGAGTTGTCCACTATTACAAATCTCATGGGTACATCAATCATTTTCCAACTCAGAAAAATCCAGCTAACACAGTCCACAATATTTCTTTGTTGCTACAGTTAAGGAGGACTCATTTGAATGGAACGCATTATCTGAGGTTGAGGATGTTCCATTTCCAAAAGGTAAAAAACAATAGATATGCATTACTAGAATAGGTAATCCATCCTCAAACAATATCTCAAAGTATTTTTCCTTGCCATCCTTATAATCCTTACTTTTACTCATTCCCAGTTGATCACAACCCATTCATAGCTTAAATGGGGATACATTGACTTGATATTTGTCTCCAATTAGGGGGGGAATTTGTGGAGTGTCAAAACTATCATTGGAGTTAGTAGAGTCCAATGGAAGTAATGGAATTCCAAATATTTTATCAATTGGCCCACCCCCATCAATGATTTCATGAAAAGATGACTGCATTTCTTGTTTTTTCAAAGCCAGCCTCTCCATGTTTCTTGAATGACTGTATAGAGATCTAAACAGGAAAACAAAAATATTTATAAGCCCAACAATATCAATCAATGCCATGTACAGTAGTAGCTACACACTCAAGTACTTGAAATGGGAAATTGTTGGATAATAGAATAGACAAACTTACATTCAACATGTCAAACAATGCTTTCTTTTTTCTTTATCCCTAGCCAAATCTGAGAGATTATTAATTTAGTTCATATTTAATCTACATTTGTTTCTTCATTAACATAAAATAAGTTTAGTATGATACAAATTTAAGGAACAACTCAGCAACTATTTTACTTGAATGCACAGCTCATAAATCTTGTACACACTGAGAGTTAACATTGAGAAACTTCAATACAAAACACCTATTGTAAAGGAAGAGATTTGTCTTGACTACCAACCATGATTTTCAATCTTGTATATGACTTGGAGCTAAGAGATTAAGAATTCTATTGAAACTTGAGCTACATGGAAAGAAGTTACACTATTATGGATGGGTCCTGGGAACTTAAACCCATTTCATGATCCATATGACTCCACAAGGAGCTAGCTCATAAACAAAGGTTAGCAGGAAGCACCTAGTAATGATTTCCTCAATTCCACTACACTTTATAGCTCATGGTTGTTTTAAATCTCTATTAGCATTAACGACCTTCAAAAGTTTGGAATTAAACATTCATGGCAGTCATAACATAACAATACACTGAGCCTTAAAGCATACTTGTGGGATTGTAACATAATTCCAGTGACTCTGATTTCCATGGATGCAACATATATCACCCCTGGTGGAAGGACCACACCCTTATGCCTTGAGACGATTCTTCAAGTTTTGCAAACTCAAACTTGATTATCTAGCTTTACAGGGCCATCAACCACAACCTATGTTCATACACTATGATTTGTCCCTCAACACTACAAATGAGAGGATCCCTTGGCCTTAAATAATCATACAAATTTCTTGTTGGGGGTATGGTTTCCCCATGCAGCTAATAGCACAAGACTATAGGAGTAGGTGAGTAGGAGTCCAACTAATATTTCCACGCATCGTTTGCATCGATAGTTTTTAGAATGCTAGAGTTTGTTGCTCCACATAGCTAAAACATAGAGCCCTTTGATGTTTTTTGTTGTCCAAAAATGGCTTGCACAAGAGCAACATGATCAACAAAGATGCAGGTTATAAATTTTATTACATTGTGTGTGCCATCCAAGTTGAAAATAATTCTATGAATACTTTATCAATTTCATAATCCTCTCTCCATTTCAGTTAGTGGCTTCAAAGAAACAAATCTACAATACTTGGACATGCAAAGAACATATCATTTTATCTTAGGTGCACCCACAGTTATGGCATATGATGGAAACTAAGGCATTCTTCCTCCCCTCCATATTCTGCATCAAACTTGAATGATAGAGTTTGTTTCATCCACTGTATCTAGATAGGTCACAAATATATTTCTAAGAAATTCGGTAAATTTTCTGTATAGTTGGATATTATAATGTAAACTTACTTTTGATCGTCTTTGATAATATAATTCATGTATTTAATCTCGATGGACTCATAAACACACACAAAAACAGAATAGAAGCCTAAAAACTAGTTTAAATAAATATTGAAATCACCTATAAATATCAACCAATTGCAAAATCTTCAAGTGAAATATTTTCTAACCCTGAAGCTGTGATTCTTCTAAAATTTGGAACGAAATGCATATTTCATATCTATAAGATGGATACTTGCATATTGAAGCTGGACTGGAATTCGTTGTTACGTATTTTTCCCATATCGAATCACATTTGAATTCGAATTCGTATACAAATGTTACTAGTAAGGTTCAATGAATTCATATACAAATGTTACTAGTATGGTTCAATGCTTGCAATAGCTTCAATCCATGTTCCATATCATGACTATGATTCATGACAGCTAGGAATTTTTCTTTCCCATAGCAGTTCTAAACATTAAATATGGTCATGGTGAGGGAATCCTATCAAGTTTATAATTTATAAAATGCTAGACAACAGTATTTGCACTTAATATTAGGTTGTTATAATAATAATAATTTTTTTTTAAGGTCACAACCAAGCCAAACACCAATTTGGTGTATGAGACCCCCTTGTTTGTGGGACAAGGGACACCCTATGTGCAACATTGTAACTACTAAAGTCTATAGAGGTGTATATACCCTACCCCCCTCCGGGTTTGAACCTATGACCTCCTAAGAGGAAACACATGTTCTTAATCATTAGTATGGATTCTTCAAGGCTTCTCTCCCTTTTAAGGGACATTTTGTAGTTCATGCTTCCTTTTTCCTTATTTAAGAGAACTTGTTTGCAGATCTGAGTTGTCAATGCACATTATGATAAGAATCATGAGCAAGGGTTATGATCATAGATTTCTAGCTATAAATGGATTTGAAGTCCCAGAACTTGGAAGACTTGAACCATGGTCTAGAAATTTGTGTGGCAAGGAGTTATGTTTCTATACATTAGTTTGAACCATAGTGTCAAGATTCAGCTGTATTAGCTTTTGTTGTATGGAAATTTGACACCAATATGAAAGTTGCCTAATTTTAGCTAGAGTATGGATACAGTATGGTCCCTTTCTTTTTTAATGTATCTCATAATATATCTCATGTCCTTGATACCTGTCCATTCATAAACCTGAAATAAAATGTAACAACTTGTTTTTGACCCCAAGATGTAAATATGTAAAGGCTAGAAGCCAGATATGAATGGTCTAGAATGACTGAATATATTGTAAATATGTATGTCAGATGTAGTGTACAAGTGGCAGTCCCAAAAAGGGGTCAAATGCATGGGTGGTATATAGACAGAGATGATGTCTTTCTCATATAAAGGGATGTCAAAAAAGAAAAATTTCAGCAGTAGGAAATTGTGAATGTAGTTATCATAAATGCCATCTTCAGCTATCCTAAAGAGCTTAGAAAAGACAATCACATAAATAAGGTCAATAGTGTATAACGAAATCAAGCCTTCTTTAGTAATACATGTGTGTTTTCTATTCAAATAAACAAAGAGGACTTGATGTAATTTCCAGCCATGACATACGTGTTTCAATGACTGTCCATAGGATGTTATTTCCAATCAAAAGGAGGTGAAATTTAATTGCTTAGCACAAGGTATTTTTCAGCCAAGGGAATAGCCATAATGACTATCCCAAACAAGGTGATTTCCATCCCTCAATTAGTAGACAAATAGGACTTTCAAACTATAATAATTTCCAGCCAAATAATTACTTTCCAAAATGAAAAATTCCAGCTCCAAAATAGTGACTATGTCATGATGTTATCTTAGACTTTCAATAGGTAAGTATGTTTGTAACTTTAGAGGGGCTAGGAGTTGCCTTTAGGTTGCGACTTAAGGAGTGACGTTAGGAGACTGTGGTGACCAAAATTTGTTTGAGTACACAGGGTACTCCCAAAATACCGAACACAAAGAACAGCCACTCACACAAACAGATCACAAATCAACAAATCAATTTTTTGACGTGGTTAAAACCCTTGAAAGGGAAATAATCCATGGCCCCATCCAAATAGCTACTTGGAGAAATTTACTATGCAAAAAAATCAAAGTTATAAATGAGCTTCTCATAATTGATCAACTAGCCAAGGACCCTCCATGCTCTTTAAATAGAGATCATGGACCAATCGGGTGTTAAGCCACTTATAATGGTAGGTATGATCTAAGATAAGTTGAACTGTCGAATCACTTTATGTCTAGAACATGTCATGACCATAGGATTAGAATATTTACAAATGCATACTAAAGAAACACACTTTACCTAATGGATATATTACACAAGTTGATATTAACTAACTCCTAAGTGTCTAAATATCCTAACNTATACAAAACTGACACTATTAGGAGAAGGAAGGAGGTATTAGATCCTATCCCCCCTTAATGACACATTCCTAAACTCCTAACATAGGTTGAAGTTTAGAAAACTTTGATTATGTAAGCGACTTGGTGAAGATGTCTGCAACTTGATCATCTGTAGGGAAATAGAGCACTTTAAGAACACGATCATGAACAATATTTATGATGAAGTGCATGTGTATCTTAATGTGTTTGCTGCGTTGATGTAGAACTGGATCTTTGGAAAGCTTGATGGAACTTTGATTGTCACACCAAAGTGGATTAGGCTACTGTTACTCGAATCCAAACTCTGAAAGGATCTGTCGAAGCCATAAATCTTCCTGACTGGCATTAACTGCGGCTCGATATTCTACTTCTACTAAAGAAAGAGAAAGAGCTTGTTGTTTCTTACAAGCCCAAGTGATGGGTCCATATCCAAAACTAAAAACATAACCTACAGTAGACTTTCGATCATCAAGATCGTCGGCCCAATCTAAATCAATGAAACCAACCGACAAAGGTTTCCCCCATGTACTGTAATGAATCCCAAACTAAATTGTACCTCGAATATATTGAAGTATTCTTTTTGTTGCTTTCTAGTGACTTTCATGAGGGATTTGCATATAACGGGAAACATGACCAATGGAAAAGGAAAGGTTAGGACGGGAATGAATCAAGTATAAGAGACTACCAACAAGCTGATGATACAAGGTGGCATCTACTTCAAGGGAAGTACAAGTGGCAAAAAGTTTGACTCCAAACTGGAAGGGAGAAGGGTTGGTTTACAATATTCCATGTGAAAGTGACGAAGAAGGTCACAAGCATACTTATACTGAGAAATAAATATTCCTTCTTTGGTTTTCAAGACTTGGAGACCAAGAAAATAATGCAAATGTCCTAAGTCTAACATTTCAAAAAATTTCTTAAGACTGGATTTCACATGGGTTAAAAGTTTAGGGTCACTACCAGTAAGGATAAGATCATCAACATAAAGAACAAGTATGATGAGATGGTTTCCTACTTTCTTGGTATAGACATTGGGGTCAGAATGGAATCTATAAAAACCAGTGTCAAGGAGAAAACTATCCATTTTGGCATACCAAGATCTAGGAGCTTGCTTAAGGCCATGTAAGGATTTCTTAAGGCGACAGACAAGACTAGATTTATTCTGAACTTATCCAGGAGGTTGTTCCATGTAAATTTCCTCCTATAAATCACCATGTAAGAAGGCAGAATTGACATCCATTTGATGGACTTCCAAGTTATGTAACGCTGCAAGGGAAAGAACAAGGCGGATGGAGTTCATTTTTTTGACAAGAGCAAAGGTTTCATTGTAGTCAATCCCTTCAACTTGGGAAAAACCTTTGGCAACTAACCTTGCCTTAAGTCTTTCAACACTTCTAATGCATACTTAGTTATGTAGACTCGTTTACATCTGACAATTTTTCTTCCTTTTGGAAGAGGAACAAGATCCCAAGTATCGTTCACCATTAAGAAACGATATTCTTCATCCATAGCTGCATCCCAATCTAGATTTCCTGAAGCTTCTGCAAAAAATTTTGGATCATGATTCTCGGAAACTTGAGTCAAAAGAGAATAGGCTTGATGAAACTGAGAACGTGAAAGGCGTTGATCTCTAGGATCATCGACAAGATCACCAGCTGCTTCACATGTTGAATGGACCCATCGAGGAAGCACTTGTGCTAGTGCAACTAGAGGAACATGAGGAGGCAGAGGTGGATTTTCATCCTCATTGTAATCATCAAAAACTGGAGTTGGAAACCTGTCAAGGGAGTTGGAAGTAGAAGAAGGAATAATTGTCGAATCAGGATCGCAGGACAAAGATGGCACACCCGCCAAGTTAGGCTCCCAGGCCAAGAGACTTTCATCAAATTTAACATCTCTTCTAATGATTATATCATGAGAATGTGGCTAAATAAGTATATAACCTTTTACATCTTTAGAATATCCAAAAAATATGCAATTTTCACTTTTAGGCTACAATGCTTTTCGTTTTTCATCTGGAATGTGAGCCCATGCTTCACTACCAAACACACGGAAGTGACTTACATCTAGTTTAATTTTACTCCATGCTTCTTCCAGTGTTATACCTTGTAAAAATTTAGTGGGTGTGTGATTAACAATGTAAATTGCACAATTTATGGCCTCGGCCCAATATTGAAGACTTAGTTCATTAGATTGAATCATACAATTAGCCATTTCTTTTAAAGTGTGGTTCTTCTGTTCAGCTACACCATTTTGGTGTGGTGTATATAGAACAATGTGTTGTTGTTGGATTCCTTGTTCAGTGTAGAAAGTAGTGAAATTTTTGTTAACATATTCCCCTCCATTGTCAAATCTTAACTTAATTATTGGATGACCAGATTGTTTTTCAACAAGGGCCTTGTAGGCCAAAAACATGTTAAATACTTCGCTCTTACGTTTTAGGAAATAAACCCAAGTGCTTCTGGAGTAGTTATCAATGAAAGTTAAGAAATATTTGAAACCAAAAAAGGAAGTAGATGGAAGAGGACCATACAAGTCACTATGCACAAGCTCCAAGGGAACCGAGGCGTGCCAAGAGGCACGTTTCTCAAAACTGTCCCAATTATGTTTTTTGAGTACACAACCAGAACAAACACCATCCCTGTAACATACCATCGGAATACCTATCACCATATTGTCTTTACATAGTTGTTGCAATGAGCGGCAATTCAATTGACCAAATCGCTCATGCCAAAGTTTTCTCAAGTTATCACTATGAGCAACAAAAACTAAACGAAAAGGTGATGACCCAAAGTTGTTAAATTTGTACAACTTGGTAATATCATCAACAATTTCAGTACCAAGGACATTTTCAGGATCTTTAAAATCCTTGATTACAACTTGGTGAGGTGTAAACGTCACAGTTTTACCCTCACCCGAATGAGTGATTTGATAGACTGATAACAAATTGTAGGAAGTTCTTGGAACACATAGTACATCACTAAAATGACCATTTTCTACTGGAACTGTTTCAGATCCTACAAGACTTAGAGAAATATCATCACCAACAAATATTTGTTTGGTGTTACATTCATGCATAGTAGAAAAAATGTCTTAATCCTTAGCCATATGATAAGATGCTCTAGAATCAATGAGCCATTCATTTGAAGTAGAAGAAGAAGATGCAGTATAAGAGTAACCAAAAGCATAAAGTGCATGTCCATGAGAGGTAGATTCTGAAAATGAATCTAGGCTGATGTGGTGCTTCTTCATTGTTGCTTCCAAGGTTGCCATCTTCTTGAAACACTTAGAATCATCATGATTATATTTCCCAAAAAAATTGCAGTGACACTCAGTCTTCTTTCCTTTTGGACTGGATCCTTTGTCATTTTTTAAAGAAGGAGATGACTGAGAGGGTTTGGGACACTTGTTTGGCTTATTATTGCGAAAATTATGTTTCTTGGGAGGCTTGGACTTTTCTTTCTATTGAGACAATAAGGATTTCCCAAATGTATCTGCATTGTTAATTATTCCAAGATGAATGATCTTATATTGCTCTCTCATTAAGGAATCACTAAAGGATTCAAGACTAGGCTCTTGATAGCTGGCTGCAGTCAAGGATTCTTTCATGGAGTAAAATGTCAATACAAAAATAGAATATGTAGGTCCAAGTTTGGAAAGAATATGATAAATACATTGTTTGTCTCATTTCTTAATCTTGCATTCTTCACATAAGAGTCTAAGAGTTTTATACTTAGATAAATAATCTTGAATGCATAAAAAAACACTTGGATTGAAATAAATCAACTCATTCTCAAGTTGATGACCTCAAATTTCATTGTGTTTACTAAACACAGATTCCAACTTTTCACAAGTTTTATCAGGTTCATCAATTCCAGATATATGGAATCGCAAATCAGTAGATATTGACATCCCAATAAATCCACGAGCTTCATCACATATATTTTCCCATTTTATTTTCTTATCATTATCAGTGGGTTATGTTTCTTTCCCTGAGGTAATTCTGAAAAGTCCCCTACTTCGTAGAACATCTTCCATACGATATTTCCATGAGAAATAGTTAGAACTGGTAAGTAGAATATCACAAGGGGAAGCCATACTGTAATATAATGGCTGAAAAAATAGAAACTAACTGTCTAGACGCAAAGAGCTCAAAAAATTAGGTTGTTTCAAAAATAATGGCACTGAAAACTTATTCCATATGATGAAGTTATGCTTGATCAAAGAAAATGTTGAATATGTCCCCAATAGTGACGTCGTAGATATTAACTTGACCAACTAAAAAAAAGAACCCCATTCTTCCCAAAAAGAACCTTTGACAATCACTTACAAGAAATTTGTTGTTTTTTTTACTCTTCTCTCTCGGTTTCCGTGCTTGCTTCTTTTTCCTTCAGATCTGTCGAAATGGGTGTTTTTGGAGAAAACAGAAACGGTTTACGATGAAACGAAAACTATTTCCAAATGAAAAAAGTGCTTCGGATGCAATGGAACACCTCCCACATGCCACAAATGCACATAAATTCCAGAATCAAAAACCATTTCAAAGTTTTGGCAACATCGGTTCAAGATCTAGATCACAAACGGAAGCGGCTCTTCATAAATGCGATAATACCATGTTCAGGTACACTGGGTACTCCCAAAAGACCAAACACCAAGAATAGCCACTCACACAAATAGATCACAGATCAACACACTGATGTTTTTACGTGGTTAAAACCCTCGAGAGGGAAATAGTCCATGACCCTAGCCAAATAGCTACTTGGAGCAATTTATTATGCAAAAGAAGAAAAGTTACAAATGAGCTTCTCATAATCAATCAACTAGCCAAGGACCCTCCATGATCTTTAAATAGAGATCATGGACCAATCGGGTGCTAAGCCACAAATAAATGGTAGGTATGATCTAAGAGAAGTTGAACCATCATATCACTTTATGTCTAGAACATATCGTGACCGTCGGATTAGAATATTTACAAATGCATACTAATGCATACTAAAGAAACACACTTTACCTAACGGATATANACTTCTAAGTGTCTAAATATCCTAACAAAAATTTTGGTCTCCTGGTCATTAATCTCTCATTTTCCACTAGTGACCCCACCGCGTAAGTCTAGGCTCATAGGGTGGGCATGGTGCCAGGGTAACCATGGAACCCTCTCGAAGAAGAATGATACTAGTATACTAGCATAATCAAATTTATTCTTCCTACATCTCCTATAATCAGAAAGATGTCTCTTCATGATTGGGACTAGTCCCGAACACCAGTCATACAGTGTTCCCCGCAAGAACTCCACTACTATGCATATGATTTTGTGTAGCCAAATGTAAAGAAAATAATCCCACTACTCTGAAAATGATGCTCACTGTCACTTTCAAAGGAAAACTAGTGATCTGTCTGATCGGGATTTGGGTCCCTAGTTTCTAATTCCCTGGTGCATAGTTTGTGTTGATGTAGTCTTGAACACTGAGAGGGTCACCCCCTTAACCGATACCCTCCATTTTCACAGGTTCCCCTCTGTGAGACAAACCGGTGATAAAATATATATCTTATGTATTCATTTCCAAGGTTTCACCTTGGAGGTCAAACAAACCAAGATCAGGATCCCACAAGTTCACCAATGTCTTGAGCAATCGAACTTGTGCCCACATGTTTGACGTGCATTAAAACTCACGCAATCTGCACCTTTGAAAAGCATTTAAAGTCATGGGATATCCCATTTCCAAATGATCCATGGCCTCATGTTCCCTTTCATGCCATTCAAGAACCATGGTTACCTTTCCAAAAAACATTTTAACCATTAGTTTTGCTTAAAAACCTTCATTGTGCAGTAACTGCGGTTGTTCAGTGTAAACAGTGTGATCCATTCATGGGTTGCTCTACTATCAACTTGCGATTACAATTCTAAATTATGGTTTCAAATAAGGCTACCCATGATTACAACGTAGTGCCTTTAGGGAAGGCCCAAAATCCAGTTTTTAACTGTAAAATTTAAAAATTAAAGGCATGAAATTGAAGGAGAGGGAGATAGGAAGCATCTGCACTTTGCATAATTGAAAACCATCCATTAGATTTCCCACGCCGATCATTTGAAATAGAGAGCTAAAATGATCTAAATGTGGTAAAAACTCAAATGGTATGTTTTTTATTTGATTTTCAACTATTTATAGTAAAAATTACTGATTTTTACCCACTTTTGTATAGTTGAAGTTGTTTTTTATGTTATATGAACTGTAATCCATTGTGTTTTTATCTAAGATTACAAGTCTTGGATGAACTAAAATGTGATTTCCTTTGCATATAGGGTAGAATCTGGTCCCTTTGCATATTTTTTGTAGTTATAACTTATTCCCCGACAAACCTTAGGATCTCTTTGAATCCATGGACTATGATGTATAACCACTATTTACCTTGCAAACATCATTGTTCTTCCATGGTTAGGGCCTCCTTTACATGGGTAACCCTAGTTAGAACATTTTATTATCATTCTGGTACCAATACCGCAATTGTACTAGGTTACAAGAGCCTTTGTAGTAGTTTTAATGTCAAAATGAACCTCATTTTGCATCTTTTTACCAAGCTACCCTTGATTATAAAGCTGCCCACCCTTATGGAGTTATATTTAAGCCCTGGTCTAACTCCTTAAAATTAACCGGATAGTCAAGTTACTTGTTTGTTCAGACTCATTAAAGTAATTGAACGATCATCCACATTAATGATAGTTTATCCCTTTTTCGGACCATGTGGATTACGTATGAAAAAGGAATACTCTATTTTTCTTTGGAATCTAGAAGAGTATCTTTAGACATAGGTTTTTTTTTACCTGGAGGACTAAACTTAAGGAAAAGGAACCTGTTTGAGCTTAGTTTTCTCTTTTGTGTGCTCCAGGCCTAAACATGAAAAATATGAGCATTATTTATGCCTTTGTCATGCTCGCTAAACCCTAGAACAAAGCATTGAGTTTACTGTTGTTAGTCACATTCTCAAAAATAAATGGAACTTCCTGAGTGATCTTTCCTTCCTTCACACTCATCAAACTAAGGCTATGTGCTTTCTTTTGAAGGAGCGTTGGTTGGGTGATAGTTTTCCCCTTTTTCGGACCTTAGGAACTAAGTACAAAAAAGGTATACCTTAGTTCTTCAGGAGTTCTCCTTTGGATTTTTTTATACTTTTTTCGAACTCGGGAGACTAAATTTATGAGAAATCACCCCCCTAGAGTCTTCTTTGGAGTTTTCAGACTCTCAAAACTATGAAAGCACCAATGACCATTTACTAATTTGGGATCGTAAAATCCACGGATCAATGGCATATCAAGCATTATCTCTCTCATCTTGAAGCTTGTAAAAAATGAAGAGAGACTCGAGTTGACTTTCTTGGACTTGTTAAAACTTAACAAGAAAGGAAAGGAATAATTTCACTCTTTAGGTTATAAGTTTGTTGGCAGCATGTCATCCTTGAACAAAGCACTCATTTGAGACTCACGATACTCATGTCTCAGTTTCCACTTCTCAGTTCAACTATCACCTCGATTCATTACTCCTCCACTTGTTCTTAATACATGGGGAATCTGCTCATGTCTCCTACATGAAAGATAAGTCTAGTTGTACCATTTTAATGTCTAAATCTACCTTGGTTCATCTCTGTGTCGTGCTCATTATTCAAGGATCTTCACCCTTGTCTGATCATCCTGACCCTTATCATTTTCATTCCTGAGATTCCATTGTGTCTACCTTCCCTTATCCAGTATTCCAGTTACTCTTGTGATCTCTTAAAGGATTCATTACCTTCCTCCTCTCACTACGGCTTTCGATCAGTACCTCCTACAGAAGAAGACCTAGAGTTTCAAAGATGGTACCTTAGAATTCACTACTCATATTGGTAGACTCCTTCGCATCAGTTGTCAATATTACTCATCCACTGATATTTTGATGGATTACTTCTATGTTCGACTTCAACTCATATATTCACATCGTAGGATTCGTACTAGTTACTATGGATTTGGATAAATACCTTAGT
Organism: Pseudotsuga menziesii; assembly: GCA_001517045.1. Lineage (NCBI taxonomy): Eukaryota > Viridiplantae > Streptophyta > Pinopsida > Pinales > Pinaceae > Pseudotsuga > Pseudotsuga menziesii. The sequence continues at coordinate 204,646 of LPNX010213449.1, forward strand.
TTGCAGCCGCTATAACCTAAGTTGCGTAATATGGTGTTATGTTCTATGACACTACTTCACTGAGTTGTTGAAGAATCATCATTATATTATTTTGTAACACCCCAATTTTGACCCCATGGTATTGAATTGCATAAGATGTAAATAACGTGAATAAATTGTGGTGTGTACCTCAAGGAAAAGGCCCCACCATGGATTTAGTATTTTATGTTTCAAAAATTAAAATCGATGCCGACAATTTATGTGCTAGCCAGGCGCAATATGTTTTGAGACATCATTTAACTATGTAATTAATAAAAATACCACAACTGCCTATGCATCGCAATGTTAAAGAGATAGGGGCATGATTTCATAAGGAATATGGAGGGGGGGGTATTCAAACCCTTGATCCAATGGGGAAAATCCAAATGTCAAGGGAAAACCCATAAAGTTGTCAACTACCATTTTTGTCTTGTGTGCCCAGTCATTTTGAGTTAGTTGAGGAAGTTAATGCCTTGGGATGGGGAAGAGTATGGGAGTCAAATTCATATTGGGGAAGCCCCCCATTTTTGGGAAAATGAATTTTGACTTATGGGCCAAGTAAATACTTGGAAAAGGAGGCCCAAGTCATCTTTCACCCATAGGTTTTTCTCTCTCACGTAGGTGAAGCTTGTTGAGCTCTTTATTCCATGTTTTATGCAGTTTTTCTATTTTCTCCATGGTTGGGAAGTTTCTTTTGTGTTGTTGAGTGCATCTGCAATAGGGGTTCATGTTTTTGGGTTTTTCTAGGGTCGTATTTTCTCCCATAATTCCCAAGAACACTTGCTGAAATCGTTTTTGGTTCCCAGGGCGTTTTTCCCCATTGTTTCCAATCCATTTTTTTGGTTGCGAACCCGTTTTTGGTTATGCTTAGTGGCTGGGAAGATAGATCCATGATTTGGGGGTTCTAAGAGGTTCTTTTTGCCTCCCTCACATAGCTAGAGTTTGTTGTGAATTTAATTCACGTTTTTATGTTGTTTCCTCATCTTCTCCATGCTCAGGAATTTGTTTTTGGTGTTGCTAAGTTCCTGGGAAGATAGATCTACAATTTGTGGGGTTTATGGAGGTCATTTTTCCCCTGTAATGCCCATGGACGTTTTGTAAAATTGTATTTCCTATTGGAGGGTTTTTTCCCTTTTCACCAAATCATTTTTTGTTGCAAATTGGTTTCTTTCATACCCAACATGTGCATTTTATTGTTGTGTGCATCCTTGTGTTTGCTTGGCAGAGTAAGTCCAAGAAACCCATCTGTTAGATGGTTGACTATGTTTGGAGGTGAATGTTGGCTTGGTTGAGTAAGTCCAAGGAACCTCTATGTAATTGTCTTGTTTCCTTAATAGCATGTGAAACCCAGTTGTTCATTTGCTTGGATTAACAGTCTAGGAAACTCAACTATGTGTTGGCTTGACTGTGGATGTATGGTATTGTTGTGTGTAAACCTAGTGTTCCCTAGTTCCTTTTGGAAATCATGCCCAACTCAGGGGTGGTAGTGATGTTGAGAGATTGATGAGCACACTGGCCTATGGTTGGGTGGAACGTTGCAGCGACATAGCTAGTTGCAGTCCAACCTCTTTTCAAGATAAGTATTCTTGTTCTTAATCTCTACAAACTAATTGTTTTATGAATTAATATGAACATGTTGAATGCTTGAATGAATGTGTTTTTATTTGGCTATGTATTTACATGTATAATGCATATTTTTATGTATTTTATGTTCAATGCATTTTTAATTGTTATGTTCATGGAGCTAGATTGCCCTTTGACTACAGCAGCAATGTTGTTCGCATCCTTTCCATCATCGAGATGAGGGGTGGGGACGTGACATATTGTGGCTTTGATCCACCATTGTAAAACATATGTGGCCTTGTTTCCCGTACTATATTATGTAATTGAATCTTATAAAGGATCTAGTGTTCCACTTTATTGAACATGACATTCTCAGTGATGATTTTGTACATGAATTTGATATGTCTGTTTGAGGTACCTCTCTATGACCTTGATAACTAAGTTTCTCCATGATAAAAGATTTGTAATGTATTTTTTCCATCGCTTCCCTCTAACCTCATACATTAGGGGGCATTTTTTATGCTATGAAACGACACCTCTCCATCTGAGTACTAACACTGAGCATGTCGATACACAAAAGGAAATTATGGATTGAAGTTGCCTAAAATATGTAGATGAAAAGAATCCTAAATGCACATTATTTCCTCCATCCTTGCTCATGTTTCTAATGAGGTTTGTCTTTCATTCACGACTCTTCTCATTGCAAGTCGTGAGCCATTCACGGATAGCACCATATGCAACCTGTGGTTAGATGATCATATACTTTATTCATGGGTTTCCTTCACAGGAGTCGTGATTCATTCGTGAGATGTTAGTATATGCACCCATTGTTACAATAAGACAAAAATTAAAAAAATTAAAACATGATTAGTTAGGGACATTTGGGTTCAAAATCATAACTTCCCCAACCTCCCTAACCATCACAGGCCTTATAACTCCTCCTCGTCATCAAGTATAAATAGAGGGGATGGGTAGATGATTAGGGAAGCAAGTAAGAAGAGCAAGATTATGCTGGAGGAATACGTTGGAAAAAGGAGCAAGAGAAATCAGTTCATGGTCAGTAGAGAGGCTTGTCTCAGACAAGGTTGTGTCACTCCCTGTTACTTATGAATAAAGAGTGACTTTATTGCACACTTTGTGTATTAATATGATCTATGAAATACATTGTTGCTTATATTTATATGCAATTATAATGTTTCATTCTTCCTTAAATAACAATTAAGATCTATGTGGTTAGATATCAATCTATTTTGCGGGTGTTTAAGACCTCGAATCTTTTGGGGAATTTGGAGAAAAGACTAAAGCTTGGATTAGCCTTCGATCATAAGGTGCATGTGCTTTCTGTCCTATTTTCCTCATAAATGTTTATGTAATGTTGTATGTTTGAAATTCAATACTTTGTACGTTGGTGACCCCGGGCCTTGTGTCATAAGGTAGAATCCCTGAACAAAAACACATAATTGGAAACCTTTTACCTTCATCTATGATGGCCTTCAAGGTCACTTTAAAGTAAACCAACTTGCCATATGCATGACTATGCATAGATATGGATGTTAAGAAGTTACTTCCATCCTTTGTGAATGTAGACTCGATTGGTTTTATGTATGGAAGAAACCTTTGGAATATGAGGAAAAATACTTTAATTGCAAGGTTTACTCTAATCATGTTTCCCTTGAACACCACATGAACTAAGAGAGAGAATTGTCAAAGTCACCTTGTCACACTTCAAAAGTTGACAATGAGACATATAGAAACAAGATATTTGCTTGCAAGACAATAAGATTACTTGACTACCAATTTTATGATGGTGTTTCTTTGAAATATCATGCACTACATCATAGAAAAACACATTAAATCAATTTTAATCTCTTCTAATCAATAAACCAAAACCAATAACCAACAATATAAATGTGAAAATCATTAAACTGTCATTCTTACGGTCAACTACAAGAAATATGAAATTAAAATTAGACTAAAAACCTAAATCATGATTTCACTTGATGCAAAGCATAGAACAATATGCATTCAAGATCATAAGGGAAAATAAATTCATGCTCAATTATAAACACAATCACCAAGTAATAATCTTCTTAATCCGCCAAAGTGTTGTCAATCATTTTCTTTAGTTATTCAAAGTGTTGTTCTTGCGTATTTCCCCAATAGAATCTCTTTTCTTTAGCAATCATGGCGTGCAATGATGTTTTTGTGTTTTGAGAAAAAATATTTGGTGTTTCTCCCTTGTAAAATATAGTGTAAGATGATGGAAACCCCATCATTTAAAGTATTTTTTCATTTAAATGAAGTATTTTTTGATGATGAAGTATGTGCAACTTTTTCTGAAATAAATTCAAGGATGGGATATGGGATATCAATATTATACCCCTTTGGATATAAAATCAATATATAATTGCATACCTCATACACTTCAATGTCATTAATCGTATCCTTGATCTAATTCCACATATGTATCATCTGAACCAGATCCAACATTGTTTGATTGTCGAATATTTTTTTGTGAGAGTCATGTTTGAGTCTCAAAACCCTCTCATACCGGCAACACACACGTCTACTCTAACCAAGTCAAATTCTAGTCCATACAATTACAGGTTGAAAAAAAATTAACCTTGGCCCCATTCACATGTCACTTATTATATGTGGGGTCAAGTACATGATCAATTGGAGTGTTAGTCATGTTTGATTCTGGAAACCCTCCCACACCGTTAATGCGTGTGTCTAGTCTAACCATGCCAAATTTCAATCCAAGCAAGCGAAAATGTAAAAAATTTCAACATTGGCCCCGTGCATCACATTAATTAATCTATAGGTATGGTTTTTGATGCTCAAATTGTTAGTGTCAGTCATGTTTGATTCTGGAAACCCTCCCACATCATCAATGCGTGCGTCTAGTCTAACCATGCCAAATTTCATTCCAAGCAAGCACAAATTTAAAAAATTCAACGTTGGCCTCGTGCAACACATTAATTAATCTATAGATATGGTTTTTTATGCTCGAATTGTTGATTTTAGCCATGTTTGATTTTGGAAACCCTCCCACACTATAAATGTGTGCATCTATTCTAACCATGCCAAATTTCAGTCCAAGAAAACATAAATTTAAAAAAAAATCAATGTCGGACCAATGCAGCACATTAATTAATCTATAGGTATGGTTTTTGATGCTCAAATTGTTAGTGTCACTCATGTTTGAGTATGGAAACCCTCCAACGGCGTCAATGCATGCATCTAGTCTAACCATGCCAAATTTCAGTCCAAGCAAACATAAATTTTAAAAATATCAACGTTGGCCCTGTGGAACACATTAATTAATCTATAGGTATAGTTTTTTATTCTAGAATTGTTAGTGTTAGTCATGTTTTAGTCTGGAAACCCTACCACACCGTCAATGCATGTGTCTAGTCTAATGATTCCAAATCCCAGTCCAAGCAAGCACAAATATAGAAAATTTCATCATTGGCCCCGTGCAGCACATTAATTAATATATATAGGCATTTTTTTATGCTCTAATTGTTAGTGTTAGTCATGTTTGAGTCTAGAAACCCTCCCACACCATTAATGCATGTGTCTAGTCTAACGATGCCAAATTTCAGTCCAAGTAAGCACAAATTTAAAAAAAAAATCAATGTTGGCCTTGTGCAGCACATTAATTAATCTATAGGTATGTTTTGCTATGCTCGAATTGTTAGTCATGTTTGAGTCTAGAAACCCTCCCACACTATCAATGCGTGTGTCTATTCTAAACATGCAAATTTTAGCCCATGCAAGCACAAATTTAAAAAATTTCAATGTTGGCCTCGTGCAGCGCATTAATTAATCTATAGGTATGGTTTTTTATGATCAAATTGTTAGTGTCAGTCATGTTTGAGTATGGAAACCCTCCCACGCCATCAATGCATGTGTCTAGTTTAACCATGACACATTTCATTCGAAGCAAGCACAAATTTTAAAATTTCAACGTTGGCCCTGTGCAGTACATGATCAAGCACACCATTTGGGTTAGCATGATAATTATTGTGAATTTCCTTCCTGATATTCTCTTTGTTTCGAGAATAATTTAATATTCTCTACTGAATAGGTCCAACCACATGAAGGTGGAAGCTCGTATGGCCCCTCCCCCCCCCCCCCCCCCCTCACATCACTCTCAATTCCCCATAACCCAACAAAATCTATGTAAAAAAATGTGTTTTTTTCATACTTAAGAAGCAATGTCTCTAATTATAACATATTCCAACATATAGGAAAATTGAAAAAACGCTAAGAAACAGTTAATTTATACGTACCAATAAAATTCAATAATTCTATCGGAATATTAAATCAAAATATATAGAGTAGATATATTAAGGCATACCTCATACACTTCAATGGAATTCATCATATTCTTCATCCAAGTCATAATTTGTGTCATTTGATCCAGATTCAACATTGTAATGATTGGCCATATCATCATCGTCATCGATGTCAGTTACGATCATCATGCCATCGTCAATATAATCTTCATGGGCATTGTATGCTACATCATCTGATTCAACTAATTCTTCGACATCTTCTTCTGGAAGGAGTTAAAGTCACATTGAATAATATCTTCCAAATACCCATAGTATCGATTTTATGAGAGCTCTGGATGTCTGTCACTTCTAGAGGAAACATTGGTCACATCAAAGACTGCATATATCCCACAATTTGATGTTTTCTTCATTTCATCCAACTTTTTGATGCGGTATTTACAGTCATTGCACCACATACACTTGCGTTGTTTTACCTACAACAAGCCATACACGTAAAGATTACATCATGATCCATTGATGATTAAGTGCATGTTTATGCCCTATGGGGAAAAATCAACGTGTACATCAATATGTTTGCAAAATAAATAAATAGTGCAGTTGATTAATATGCTTTCCTGCTTATCTTTTAAACCATATGCTGACTGATTTCCCTCTGTGTAAGATTGGTATCTCCATTGTGATGCACTGCTTTAACCAATGAAGGCACACCTTCCCATGATATTCCATGACCAGATTGTTCACATCGTTCAATCCATATCTTTATCCAGTCAAGATTGTTTGCGATGTATAAATGAATTGCATCTCACTCTCGACTAATTGCTTGATGAAAATAAAATTAAAATTCTATACAAATGTATATTCACTTAACAAAGTATACACTTTTAATTGATTTATATTAAATATTAAAAATAGAATATGCATGATATATACATAAAAATAAACAATCAAATGTATAATATTAATTAATCTCCACTAGCTAGTAATTACCTTTCACCATCCTCGATCTACATTTTTCCTTTGGGTACTCCCCTTCGAAATTGTTATGGGATTGCAAATCACAAATGCTTTAAATTGAGCTTTGACGCTAGTTTAGGAACATATTCACTAATACACGTCATGTTTTGGTATACCATATATCCCTCCATCATAGAACCCTCAAGACGTGCTCGTTGTCTAACCAAACCCTTCAAAAATTTCAAGTTCCACTCAACCATCCACATGGACCTTGAGTGTACAAGTCCACACAATTCAATCTCCTAAACTTGGTGTATGAGGTAGTGTTCTTATGCATTGAAAAAATCCAAAGGTAGATGCTTCTGCATTTCACACATGAGACAAGTAATTTCTCTCCTCCAATACTTTATATCTTCTTTATGGATTTCTTTAGATGACAACCATCTACAAGTGATGCAAAGCAATCACGAGATTTAACAAAACAAACATTATATTACATAACATGAATAAGTGCAAAAAAATCAAATATAAGTTATACAATGAATTAAACAAACACTAAGCATATGCAAAAAATCGCTACTTACCTCATGTATTTCCCAATATTATATATAACTTGTTTGACATTGTTGTTAAATTTGTCTGGGAGAGAGAGAGGTAGAACATACTATAACAATATACAAATAGTTTAATTTTTTTACAAAAAGTAGACAAAAAATACCAATAATATTGTCACGTCCCCTCCCCTCATCTCGACGATGGAGAGGAAGCAACCTAAATTGTTGCTGCTATCAAACAAGAAATCTAGTCCCATGTACATAATATAAGATGCATTGAACATAAAATACATACACATATGCATAACAATGCAATTACACAGTGAAATCAAACATCATTCATTCAAGCCTTCAACATGTTCATAATTCATAAAACAAGCACATACAGTTGCAGGGATTAATTCATAAATCACAAGAATACTTATCTTGAGAAGAATATTTCCTGCAACTAGCTATGTCCTTGCATCGTTCCACCCAACCATAGGCCAATGTGCTCATTAATCTCTTGGCATCACTGCCACCCCCGAGTTGGCCATGATTTCCATAAGGAACTAGGGAATACAGACTTACACACAACAAGACCATACACCCATAGTCAAGCCAATAATCAACTCCAAACACACTCAGCTCACTAACAGATGGGCTCCTTGTACTTACTCAACTAAGCCAAAACAAGGATGCACTTCACAGCAAAATACAAGTTCTGGGTATGGACAAAAACGTCTTGGGAACCAAAATTGAAAATGAAAAATGGGGAAAAACAACTCAAGTGATCAAATCGTTTTAGGAAACATTCAATAGCTTCACAGAGGCAAAAATGACCTCTATTCACACCCAAAACGTGGATCTATCTTTGCAACCACTAAGCATAACCAAAAATGGGTTTGCAACCAAAACAGAAAGGTAAAATGGGCGAAAACACCCTGTGAGAGAAATATGATTTCACAAAACGTTTATGGGCATTGTAGGGGCTAAAACGACCTCCATACACACCCAAATCGTGGGTCTCCTTTTCCCATTCACTACACAATACCAAAAATGAAATCATGGGTATGTGAAAATGAGGAAAAGACAGAAAAACGTGGAGGTAAAAGCACTACAAGATCCAGCTGCGTGAGGAAGACAAAAACGCTTCTAAAAAAACCCAAATTGTGAATCCTTGCTACACATTCACTCAGCAAGACCAAAATGAATTTTCGGCCATGGATAAAATGGAGAAAACTACCAAAATCGAGAATCCTTGCTACACATTCACTTAGCAAGACCAAAATATTAGGAACATGGAATACATTGTTAAACTGTCCATTAGAAATATCTATTGTTCCTTCTCCTACAACATCTAATGGAGAGCTATCATTGACACAAATATATCGGGTTGTACAATCATCAAGACTAGAAAAAATATCCTTGTAATTAACCATAGGATGCAAGGCCCCTGAATCTAAATTCCATTCATGGTATTGCTAAGATGCTACTATAGAAAAATAATGAGGCTTAGAAGAAGTAGAAGAGGAGGAAATATCAAACTGAATGCTATGTTTTTTCATGGTTGTTTCCAACATTTTCATTTTCTTCTAGCAATGTGTGTCAATATGCCTATCTTTGCCACAAAAGTAGAAAGACCTAAGTGGTTTCTTCTCTCCTAACTTGGTTCCCCATTGAAACTTTGGATGATGAGGAGTAACTGGAGGTATCTTGGTGGTCATGGTTAGTTTGGATCATCTCAATTCCTTCTTGAAGATTTTGGAGCCCTTGTGATTGTGAGAAAATAAAAATTTGTTTAGTAACTATATCAAATGCACCCATATGCAAGAGTTAGTCATGCTCACGTGACAAGTTATAAGAAAATATCTCAATAGTAGGCACATTATAATGGATCTTAGTTGAATAAAAAGTAGGGACAAAAATATCATAATGATATTTGAGTTTAGTAAGAATAACTATTAGTGCCTAATCATTTGCTTCAGTGATTCCACAATCACTAAGTTGGAATATTAAGAGCTTAAATTTTGTGGTGTAGTCCTCATTTAGGGAAAATTATGTTAGATCAATATTGATGAGATGATTTTCCAACTAATGACATCATACCAAAGTGGTTTTCTGAAAGAGTTGTTCAAATTTCAACCATGCCTCCTGAAGTATGTTAATAGACTAAATGTGGAATTTAAGATCTTTAGAGATAATCATGCCAATTAGACATTTAGCTTCATCATTACGACTAATATTTTTTGTACACTTCTTAGGATCAATTGGACAATGATCTACCCCAAGATTCATTTGATACAACCATTTACTCCTGAGTAGATCCTCCATGTAGGATTTCCAAGAAAAATATTTGTATTGGTTAATCCTACCTCATGAATAGTCATTTTGAAAAATAGAAACTAACAAGCAAAATGAGTTGAAACTAACATGTACCACTATATATACCTTGAAAAAATATCCCAATTTAAAAAAATATATGGACTCAAAAGGAGCATATATGATGAAGTTATGTCCCTAAGAAACTACAAAAACAAGCCTATGAGCCTGGCCTATCTGTCCAAAAATTGAAATTCACTACATTCGACTACAAAAGATACTAAAATAACCTATACCATTACGAAAATAACTAAAAAATACACAACTTAAAAATAGACAACACTCCAATGAGTCTGTAAGGTTAAGACATCTTAGCTTGAGATTTTCCTCAAAAGATTTAGAAATGAATACCCTTTGAGGGTTGAGGTGCCATGTGACACTTTTTTAGTAGTTGATGATTATTCTCTAAGATGGTGTGTCTTGGTTGAATGCGTGATAACTAGAGTTTGACCATGCAAATGATGTTGATGTGGCCATAGCTTATGATTCCATGTGTCACTTGATTAATGATGTGGCAATGTGACATCATGCCAGTTATCACATGCACCATTGACATGGAAACAAGGCGATGTGGTAATAGCATGTTTCACCTTATATGTGCAGGGGGGATATTATGATCCTCCCTAAGGGTGTAATGGGGTTCGTAGGTCCCATTAGAATAATAATAGTGGATTCCATTCAATGTAAGGTGGATTGTTTCCACTATGTTTCTTATTGTTAAATAAGGTCCATTAGGATAGTTGTTAGTTAATAAATGTAATAGGATCTTGTTAAAGAAGGTACACTAGGTAATTAGGAGGTTGTTATGGTTAAATTTGTCTTGTGATCCATAAATAAGGTCAAAGGATATTGTCTAATTGAAGAGGCAAGTGCATGTGAATGAGTTCCTTCCATAAAATGATCAATTTTAAGGTGTTTCCCTATCTTAAGGGTTTTGATTTTAATAAATTTGGAGAACATTTAATATATTCTATTTGATTCCATATTCATATTTAAACTGCATTAACATTACAAGTGGTATTAGAGGACTTTCCAGGGCCCAAAAGATGTTTTTTTCTTTATATTTTGCAGATTTTCAAAGGGAAAAAATAAGGCCACAACACTTATATAACGTTTTTGAGTATTTTTCAATGGAACTTCTAGAAACTAATCGTATATTTCTATTCTCCTAGCACAAACATGGTTTAAGAAAAAAAATCTCAAATGGTAGTTTTGAATAAGGAGATATTAAAATTTAATATACTCTTTTTAACGCTATCAGTGGTGGTCGTTGGTCTTGCAAAGGACATAACTTTTGACAAAGCACAACTTGTCACTAGATTAGTTCCAATGGATAAAGAATTCCTAGGGATTTTATATGACATATTATATGATGTATTTCCATTTAATATTAAGTGGGATACAACCATTCTAATTGTTTTCCCTCAATATCTTGGATCTCATACTTATAGTGGATTATGGAATTTTACAAGGATATCATTAGCCTCCTTCATTGCAAAATATCCAATGTTCTATGAATATTATGTGGTAGATGAAATTTATGTGGAAGAATCACCTCTTATAGGTTTTCATATGAAGAACATATCTAATAATGGTTACTCAAAGTAGAAGATGTTTTACACCCTGAAGTAGCTCATATAAAGAGACTCTTTCTAGAGCACCAAAAACAAAAATTACATGAAGCTTATGAATCAATCCAAATATTGGAACATTGGAGACATATTGATAAGTATACAAGGGAGATATATGGGTGGTTTGATTTAGAGGGGGCTTGTGATAAATGGTATAGAGATTTCATTATAACATGACACTTATTTTCAACTTTTATTTGATGACTCTGCTACCTATTACGTAGAGAAGGTCATGGAAGAAAGTCCAAAGAACGTTATGACTAGCAGTTTTCATCTTGCATATTACGCATTGCTGGTATTCCTTCATGAACCTAATCTGACATTTTACAACTACATGTTTAATTTTTTCAGATATGGATGGATCTATATATTTTGATCCACATAAGTTATTGTGTAAGGGAGCTTCTTTTTTTAGTTTTCAGCTCAAGTATCTTTAGTGGGGAGTCAACATGAGCGCTTTTACATGAGAATCATGTTTATGGATGAGTTCCGTGGATTAATTTAGTATGGGACTTATTCTTTGCACATGGAAAAATGGCTAGTTTAGAATTGTGGTTATCACTCATACAAGAGACCCAAGTTTATGGTGGAGCTTATTGGATAGCTTTAGCATGGTGGCTATCACTTGTACATGGGGCCTTGGTTTTGTGGCTTACTTCATCATTGTGGTTAATACTTGTCCATGGGACCCTTGTTTATGGTTGTACCTCCTAACATCAAGCATTGAGGGAAACACTTTTCTAAGTGGGGTGGATTATTATGATCCTCCCTATGAGTGTAATGGGGGGAAGGGCCCATAGAGTAATAATAGTGGATCACATTCAATGTAAGGTGGAGTAGGTCCAATGCATTTGTTGTTATTAAATAAGGCCCACAATGGTAGTTAATAATGAATAAATGTAAAGGGGTATCATTGAAGAAGGCCAATTAGGTGGGGAGGCAGGTGCAGGAGGGGTCCTCTTTGGCCCTAGAGGAAAAAATATCCAAACCTTTGCTTAAGGTCTAGGAAAGAGGATGAATAATCAAGTTAAATAGGTGGCTTTAATGCAAGGAATAGAAATGATGGTAGAGTTAAACATTAGAAGCTTCCAAGTTTTTAGAGACTCTCATATTATTATTCAAAATATGTAAGACATTTACTCTGGAAAAGGTAAAGAGGTTAGGATAATTCAAAAGAGAATTCTAGGTTTCATCCCCTATACCACAAAGGTCCAATTTTTGCATGTCAAATGTTAGAATAACAAGGAAACTAATAGATTTTCCAATTTAGGATGCAAGCTAAGGCAAGGAGAGATAAAGATTAACAAGTATAACCCCTTCATCAAGTGGACTTCATGTTTTCAAAAATAAGTAGTTGGCATCGTTTTCCATTTGTTGGTGGTCGCGATACTTTATGGCCTCGTAAGAATCATGGGAGGGCCCAGTCCAGCCTAGCCTCTCCTTTAAGAAGATGGGATGGCAACAACCATTGAGGAAGCATTGTGGTACATCATAGGACAACTAGAACATGGTTCATGTGAGAGGTTACAAGCATTAATATCTCCTACCTAGGATATTTACTCTCCACCACCCTCGCTCAAACGAATTGCTATGGTTTCCACACAACAATCAATCACTTGGATATGGGTTATCTCTCACATGCTACCAAGCTTGTCATTTCTGGAATAGTCGATAAGTGCTCCAAATTTTTGTATGTCACTAAGATGAGAACCAACATTGTTGTTTTCAAAGGCCAAGAGGAGTGCAAGATGGTTGATCCTTGTAGCTACTTGTTCTCATCTCCAGAGAATGGCACAATGTAGAAAGTGTTGAATGAGATAATGGAGCTGAAAAACATTATGGTAGATTACAAGAATATTTTAAGATGTGTCTTTAAGGTTTCCACAACGGTCTTGGAGGAGAACAAGAGAATCTCAGTCGACATTACTGACATTGATTCTCGCATAGATGATATTGAGGGAATCTCTTGGGTTCAGGCTGCTGAGGTCGAGAATATTAGGAGCAAGCTGTTGGATATGGAAATAAATCAGAATTCTTGGCATGAGGAGGTGTTGACTGCCATGGTTGACTTAAAATGCAAACTTCAGTAGCAGGGTATGAATGCAAATGAGAGAAATGAGACCCGCTTTGTTCAATTGAAGGAAATTCTCAGTGAAGTTCGGGCAGACTCGGATGGGCTCTACAGAGGCAATAGTGGTCCTTCATGCGAGCAGGAAGAGGACTCTCCAATGGAAGAAATCTCCATAGTGCAAATGAACAAAGTGGTCAACTAGACCCGTGAATGATATTTTAGTCTTTTCTATAAAAAAAATTGCTATGTCTTTTTGCAAATACTTATGTGGTCAGTTTGTTAGAATATACAATGTTAGAAGAAGTAGCATAGGAACTGGAAAATACAATAATTTTGAATCAGAAAGAGCTAAAAGAAGCAGGAAATTTCATGGACTTGTATTGTCCAACTCTGATTTTGAACTCTGTTATGAAGGCTTGAAGGCGATATGTATATAAGTTTTTATATATTAATATGAATTCTCGTTCTTATTATAAAAAAAAAGGCTCGTTAGGTAGATAGGAGGTTGTTATGGTAAGAGTTGTCTTGAGATCTATAAAGAAGGATGAAGCCTTCATTTTGAATTATGTGTGGAGTATATTGTATTTGAAGCTTATCCCATATGTGGTTTCCCCCTTGAAGAGACAAGTGAACAAGAGTGGATTCCTTCCATAAAAGGATCAATTGTAAGGTGTTTCCCTAACTTAAGGATTAAAATATTAATAAAGTTGCAAACTATTTGATAACTTGTGTGTTATTTCATATTCATGTTTAAGGTACATTATGGGACCAAATGGAAAGAGCCTAATGTAAAAAATTAAAGTTAAAAAGTTAATTAAATTGCATGAATAAAATAGGGGATGGAGTGGTAATAAAATGGTTTCATATTGTTCAATACAAAGAGGTAGACCAATATAAAGGGGAAGTGGTCCAATACAAAGAAGGGTGACTTGGATTTGTGAAAATTGTTACCAAAGGAGAGGGGGCAGACCACATGGAAGGGGTTCATAGAGTGGGTGCCATGGTACATTAAAAGGTCGATGAGAGAAAAGATAAGCGCCAATGATAGTATGATGTGGTAGAGCAGTAACCAATAGGAGCGATGGTGGATGCAACAAGCTTGCAAGGACATGTGAGCATAGTGTAGGTGTCGAGTGTTGGCCAATCATTGGCATCAAAGGTTACCAAGTGGAATGTGAGTGTGCAGGTAGAGGGTGGTGACTGCAATGCCACAAAGAGGATTAGCCGATGTATACAAAGGGGCGCTAGTACAATGTTGGGTACACTACATCTTGAGTTTATGGAGATCAATTTCAATCAAACAAAATATGTTTTTAGATAATTGGTAGCTCTAAACTTAATTATATTGTTAAATTTATATATATATATATATATATATACATATGAAACATGTGAGTATGAAAAATGTTCACAAGCCCTTTTTGGAAAAAATCTATGAAAAGTGTCCATATGTTTTTTTTATATTAATTTAAAAACAATACAATGAATTATTTAACATGATTTATACTTTAATGCAAAAGTATAAGTAAACCTACTTTGATTTGAAAGAATGCCTACCGGTAGGCTTATGAACTCTGTCCTGGGAACTAGTAATTGCTTGAGGATTAGAACACCATGGTTGAAACTAAAAAATTGTAGACTATTAACGGATGTTAGGTGACCGAAAACTAATGCATCAGGGTCTAAGGTCTATTATGTGCTTGAATATTAAAAACACAACAACCTGCTTAAATTGAAAGCTAGTAGTGAATGAAATATTGAAGTAATGGCCAACCTACTTCAAATGCAACCTACTTGTTCAAGTTCAATCATGGTTTTGTTATATCAAGAATTTTCATTGTTAAACTTTTGGTAAATATACTTCACTGTCATTTTTTTTGGGCCAATGATGTGGTTGGGTATTTGTTTATGGTTTTGTTATATCAAGAATTTTCATTGTTAAACTTTTGGTAAATATACTTCACTATCATTTTTTTGGCCAATGATGTGGTTGGGTATTTGTTTAGTATGCATGCTTAAGGATATTCTAATAATTCTTGAAGACTTAATTTTGTTTATTAGAATATTTATTTTATTTAAAATATTGTGTGTTGTTTTTAAAACGAATTATTATAAATATTTAATTAACATTTAGTAATAAAATATTATTAAATTTGTAAATATGGATAATGTATTTTATTTAATTGTGAATATTTCAGTAATTATAAAATATATATTTTTGTTGTGAAGACAACTTTAAAATATATAAATTGTAAACATATTTTTTAAATTATTGTATTTATGACCTTTTTTCAGATTTCTAGGTTTTTTAATTATTTATTTATTTTGATATTATTGTGTCAAGAGGTGCTTTATACAAGACATTGTGAATGAGAAATATAATTTCACATTCAAAATGGAGTCAATACATGGTATTTTAATAAAATAATAAGTATCAAGTAAATTTTTTATAATGTCGACCCTAACACACACACACACATTATTTCAATTAATTAAAACTAAAAAAAATAAATGAAACTCGATTACTTCTTGCTCTGTAATGTGATTTGAGAGTGAAGATTATAAACAATCTTAGAAGTGTAAATTTGGATATGTGTGTGAGTTCTATTAAAGATTAAATAGATATGTGTGTGATCCGAGAAGGATTCTTGTTGTCCAATTATGAAGTTCTCATTGTTTTCAATGGGAGGTCATATATTAGCAAATTTACTAATCAATATTGCTTTAACCAAATTCAAGTTTGACTATATCCAATTAATTGCTTGATATGGATTTTATGGATATCGATTAGTAATCATCAATATTTAACTAGATATCGATATATCAAAGTTTAGTTGTAACCAATGAAGAAATATAAATTTGGAATGAAAAGCTATTAATTTATAAGCATACCAAAGTAGATCCATCTTAAATCTGGATCTATCATAGAGTAAGAGGGATCAAATCCCTCAAGGTGCGAAAAATTCCTCAATTTTTTGCACTCTAGAATGGGTTTGTACCTCAAGGTATTTGATGCCTCCTGACACATGATCAATTCAAAGTTAAGAAGGATCTCCATAGTATTTGTTCAAAGTCATTCAATCACTGAAGTTGTCATTAATGTTGTTCACTACACATAAATTTACATGTTTAAAAAGTTGATGAAATAAGTTGAAAGCGCATAATACGTTGATGTATTAATGACATGGTCTTGATCATTCTTCCTAGGAGATCATAGGATCAAATCAGGAGGGGATAGGGTATGTACACATATGTAGACTTCAGCAATTACATCATTGCGCGGAGGGGGGCCCATTGTCCCACAAACAAGGGGGTCACATACACCGAATTAGTGTTTGGCTTGGTTGTGACCTTAAAACTAGATTATTATTGTTATTGTTATTATGGCATGGTCTTGATAATTATGTGATTAAAAAGTTGATGAAAGAGGTTAAAAGAGAATAGTACGTTGATGGATTTGGCATGCTCTTGATAATTCCTCTTAAGAAGTCATGGGTTTAGATCCAGAGGAGGTAGGGTATGTACACCTCTTTACTTTAGCAGCTACATAACTACATAAAAAAATCCCTTATCTTACAAGCGAGAAGGTTCTGTACACTAAATTGGTATTTAACTTGACTTTAACCTTAAAAATAAATTATTATTATTATTATTATGACATACTCTGTACGTTTAAAAAGTTTATGAAAAGAGTTATAAGAACCTTTATTTTTAATGACTTGGTCTTGATAATTCTTATACAAAATGAATGGGCAAGACTAAAGACCATGGCTTTACAAGATTAATAGAGATGAAGTTGGTATACATTTATTTGTATTTTAATTGAAGTACCTGAAAATAAGAAACAATATGGATGTTAGTTTTTTGTGTTTAAAAAGTAAATGGAATTAAAATTATGTTAATTTAGTTATTTTTATAATGTTTCTATTTTATTTTGTATACTAACATTTTGTAAGAGTTGTATATTTTGTTTTATTTTATAGTAAATAATTTAATAATAAATAAATAAAATTGAATATGATATATATTTTATATAGAATTGTCGTTGTTTTATAATATTTGTATATATAATAAGGATGGCATATTTAATCATGTTTTTCTTTTTAGTTTAATTTATATCTATTATTTAGAATAGTGTTTGTTATTTTGTGGGTTTTTAATATTATTGTGCCGAGAGGCGCTCTACAGCTCCGTATGGGAGAGATCTTGTAACGTGATGTAACGTTTGTAACATGTCGGCAAAAAATAATAGTGATAGTGAATATTATGGGAGAGATCTTGTAACATGGTGTAACGTTAGTAACGTTTGTAACATGACGGCAAAAAATAATAGTGATAGTGAATATTATGGGAGAGGTCTTGTAACGTGATGTAACATTTGTAACATGTAACGTTCTCATGCATATAACGTTATTCATGTAAATGTCGGCTATAAATATTATTGCCGATTATGGGGGAGATGTTGTCACGTTACTTTTTTCTTACTTATATTTACTTATGATGTAGATTTTGTCGGCCATTAATTAAAAGTAAAAATATATTTTATAGGCCATTAAAATAAAAACACCTACTATATAAATAACACAAATGAGTAATAAAAAATAGATATAAAAATTTATAAACAAAGAGAAGAATGCCACAAATACTTCAGAAAGAAAATCTCCACAACTGATAGGTAATATCCTCCTGCTCTCTCAGCAAACTCCTCTCAAACGAGTTTATAAACAACATTTTTATTTTGAGGTGATAGAAAAAATATTACAGTATATATATTTGACAAACAATAAAGAGGCACCAACACAGATTTGATTTGATGCTCAATAAGCAGCAAAAATCAAATTAATAAATAATATGACCATCCATAAACCAGCAACCGTAGAGATTTGGCAAATCATACATAAGAAACTAAACGAATGAGCTTCAAGGAAACGAAATTGATGAATGACCAGACATGGATGGAATACTATGAAGTTTGGACCAGGCGCCTCCCGCTGCCTGTTTGACAAAAACAAAATATATATATATATATATATATATATATNTAAGTAGCCAAAATCAGATTAATAAATAATATGACCATCCATAAACCAGCAATCGCAGATATTTGGCAAATCATACATAAGAACAAAGCGAATGAGCTTCAAGGAAACGAAATTAATGAATGACCACACATGGATGGAATATTATGAAGTTTGGACGAGGAGACATGTTTGACTATATATATATATATGTGGAATTTTTTTTGGAATTAACATTAATTATTTGGGGATTTTAATATATATATTGAAATATATTAAATATATATTTCAATTTATTTTTTAATTTACATTTAAATTTAAAATATAAGTTCATTAGTAATAGATTTCTATGTATTAACACTAAGAACTTCTTGTGGTATAGTGGTAAGGGTGTTGGGATAATAGGAAAGAGGGTCTAGGTTCAATCCTTTGAAGTCATCTATTTTTTTTGAAAATATAGTGAATTTTAAACTTGCATAAAAATCAGTGTATGGTATTTATATAGTTATAGAATTCAGTAAATTATTAATAACAAATACTTGTGGTATAGTGGTAAGGGTGTTGTGATAATGAGCAAGAGGTTCAACGTTTGATTCTCCCAAATCACCTAATTCTTTTGAATATTTATTGAATTTTAAACTTGCATAAAATTCACTGTATGGTTTTTATTTAGTCAAATAATCCTCACAATTCTATCTATGTGTTCGACTTAACCTGTAACCTGTTCTCAAGGAAGTTTGCACCTCGAGCGATTGGATCCCTCTCGATGCTTGATAGAGCCTAGATTTGGATCGAAATTGGTATTCATCATTCCTTCATGTTATCACAATACTATTACTTTTGTTTTTCTCATAACTTAAACAACAATATGCTTTATGTGTGAAAAACTATGATTCAGAGTCCATTCATTATATACAAATAAGAAAGTGAGTAGTCTTTAAACATCACATAATTGTGAAGCATCAACTTCGGTCACTTAGTAGTGACAAACCACATAAAATATAAAATCAAGAGAGATAGACACCAATATATGTGGTTCACCCCAACCAAGGGTTAGTCCACCACAAATTGTTAATTTTTATTAATTTTAATGAGTAAGGATGGTTACAATTTTGTAGCACATCCGTTGCAATTTACTTTTCCTTTTTTTAAAAGACTTATTTTTATAGAACATTTTTCAAGACACTCTAGAGCATTATCACAAGGCTTACCTTCAAGTCATGGACTAATCAAATACAACATCTTATCACTTTAATTCCTTAAGGTTGAACTCACAACTATGGCTACCATATAAATTTTAACTCCCACCATTAAAGTTAGCTCCAACATTTAAAGATCCTAAAATTATAAGAGATACATTTTCTAACTCAAATAAATTCTCGATTCTTAAAATGTTCTTAAAGAGTTAGAGTTCAATTTTAATAACTAAGAGAATAGAGATCTCATCCCTTGATTATTCTAACAAGCCTTTAATATACAAGTGATTAGATATTAGAGTATTCACCTCTTAGCATCTATATATTTATAATAAAATAGCTCTGGCTTGTATATAGAGTATTCAACTACTTCCTCCTCTCTTAGAGTTTGGGGCTCAATTTTTGAACACCACCCTGCCAAGAGTTAACTATCTTTTTCCTCATGCCTTGGAGTATTCTCATATTTTAATAAATGAAGGGAGTGTCATCATAACTCCATCCTTAAACCATTTGTATTTAATACATAAGCTTCCTTTAGCTATTAATTTGATTTCATACTAAGACTTTTGGTATAATGGATATTCACATACTCTAAGCACNTTAATATATATATATATTGAAATATCCACATTTGAATCGTGATAAACATTTGACGATCACGATAATATCTAAACGCATAAGTTGGGATCTCTTCTTATCACCAAAAGAAAAGAAAAGTGTCAAATATCATAAGAAAAAGATCCTCCGGCCACTCAACTGTACAAAACGCCGCGACAACCCAACCTGTTGGCACAATTATTAAGAAATGTGAAATAAGAGAAAATCATCCAGCCATACAATTGAAAGACGGTTGATGGCACCATTACGAATAAACATTGAATTATTTCGGGATATATATATATATATATATATATATATTAGTTCTGGAAATCAATATATATATTAGTTCTGGAATAAACATTGAATTATTTCAGGGTATATATATATATAATTTCTGGAAATTATTTGGGAATTTTAATATATATATATATATAGTTATGGAAAAAAATTTGGAATAAACATTGAATTATTTGGGGATTTTAATATATCTATTGAAATATATTAAATATATATATATTGAAATATATTAAATATATATTTCAATTTATTTTTTAATTTAAATTTAAAATATAAATTCGTTAGTAATAGATTTCCATGTATTAACACTAAGAACTCCTTGTGGTATAGTGGTAAGGGTGTTGGGATAATAGGCAAGAGGTTCAAGATTCAATCCTCCAAAGTCATCTAATTTTTTTGAAAATATAGTGAATTTTAAACTTGCATAAAAATCAGTGTATGGTATCTATATAATCATAGAATTCAATAAATTATTAATAAGAACTACTTGTGGTATAGTGGTAAGGGTGATGTGATAATCAACAAGAGGTTCAAGGTTAGAGTCTCCCAAATCACCTAATTCTTTTGAATATTTATACTTGCATAAAATTCACTGTATGGTTTTTATATAGTCAGATAATCCTCACAATTCTATCTATGTGTTCAACTTAACCTGTAACTTGTTGTCAAGGAGGTTTGCACCTCAGGTGATTGGATCCTTCTCGGTGCTTGATAGAGCCTAGGATTTAAATCTACGCTGGTTTCCCCTCAATTTAGTTGGAAAGTGTTCTCGTTCATGGGAATGTGGTTATGGATTGTTTATATGATAAGAAATGGTGTGCTTTCTTGTACTTATTGAAAATGTTGTGTATAAAGGAGTGGATTTTCGATAGTTGCAAAAGCTTGAGGTATAAGGGTTATGTGTCTTATGTTACTAACATATATGTGTTTTTTATGCAAAGCAAGGCTTCTAATTCAAGTGCAGAACTGAAGTGGATGTTTCCATGAAGATGGGTAACATTTTTTGGCAAGTTGAGGGCATGAGTATGAAAAAAAATGAGCTCGATGGTGAGTTAAAAAAACCCTTGATCGAGCTTTATAACTTGATCGAGGGTTTTCTTAACCCTTCATCGATTTTTTTTAAATAGCTCGATCGAGCTATTGTCATTAGTAATAAATAAATAAAATTGTGTGGGAAAACTGTAGAAAGTAAAAAGTAGCTCATCTCGATCGAGATTTTATTTTAACTGCAACTAAACCATCGGTCGACCTATTTTAAAAGTCACTCAAAACCTCGATCAAGTATTTTTAAGACTGCAAACAAGCTATCGAGCTAAAAGTTCGATCGAGGGCCTAAAAAATAGGCTTTTAGCCCCCTTTTCTACAAACTTAATTTTACTAGGCCTAAACCCTATCTTGGATGCACCTTAAGTGTGG
Source organism: Pseudotsuga menziesii (assembly GCA_001517045.1). Classification (NCBI taxonomy): domain Eukaryota; kingdom Viridiplantae; phylum Streptophyta; class Pinopsida; order Pinales; family Pinaceae; genus Pseudotsuga; species Pseudotsuga menziesii. The sequence goes on from LPNX010213449.1 coordinate 226,629, forward strand.
ACCTCATATCGATGTATTCGTCCAGGAATCATCTATCCATCGATATATAGTTTATGGGTTTCTAAGTTCAAATGATTTTTTTTAATTTTCTTTTAAAATTTACACTTACAAAACCATGTCCACAACTTTGAAGCAACGCAAAGAAAAATAAACAACATAAAAAGTTCACAACCAAAACAATTCAAAAAATACATACGTCCCAAATCAACGTGTTCTCTTCAAAATGGTATTTTTTGTTTTTTAATTTCTGTAACAAGTAAAAAACGTTTACGTTCACACACGTGTACAAAATGTGATTAAAATTTTCAACTGTTAGTTTCAAAAATTAATAAAAATATATGTAAATTTTCAATATATATATAATTACACCCTAGTGCATTTTGTGTAGATTATGTTCATTTTTTTTCAAAATTTTGCATTTATCACTAAATTATTTTACGTACACATAAGTCATTTGTTAATTTTTCCTGAAATATACAAGAACACATATTTCATTAAATAAAATTTTTGCATATTAATTATATAAAAAAATAAATCAAATATAGGTGGAAAGACAACATAATCCCCTACAATTTGTTTTTTTTATGCATGTTGGAATTCACAAAGCATATATATGATTTTTTTAGGGATTCAATTTAGAAAATGAGTAAAAGAATTAATTTTTACCATCACTTTTGGGCAAAAAGTGTTACCCATCTTTATGGATTTACCCAAGTATTATTTTTTTAGGGAGAAATCCTTGGTGGTTTCAGAAGGATGAAGTACAAGGTTAATGCACCCTAGATTAAAGACATATGTGTTTCTTATTCCATAAAGAAAGACTTCTACTTCGAGCGTGGAACTAAAGTCAGAAAATTGTTGTGTCTAAGGGAGTGAATCCCTCTTAGATACAAAAGTCTTAGGTACAAGGGTTGTGTGTCCTACTTTACCAACATATATGGTTCTTCTTGTACAAGGCAAGGCTTCTACTTCAAGTGCAAAATTGAAGTAGGAAAATATCCAATCATTTTTTGTTGGAAAAGGCATCTTGCATAGATCAAGACTTCTACTTTGAGTATGAAACTGGATAAGGGAAGAAAACAATTCTCATGGTTGAATCCAACTTCATTAACTTTCTTCAAAACGGTTTCTTCTCGTGCTTTGTCCTTTCTAATTCTTGTAATTTTTTAACCTATGTAGAGAATATATGCATACAAATTCTTAAGAAAAATAGAGAATGCACAATGGCATGCGCACAATACACATATATCAACCCTATAAACCCTTTAAAGGGAAAAAACCAAGAAACCTTAGACCCGCACCTCATCTTTTATGAATTTGTCTTTGTGAGGAAGGTTAGGATTCTGTGGGACATCATTCTCTTTCTTCCTATTTTCTTCTTGTATTATGGATATTTTGAGAACATCAACATAGCTTTTAGATTTTTCTTCATTCACATTCTTTGGTGGTTTTGTAGCCTTAGAGTTTGAATTTTATTTAGAAGTCTTTTAATTCTTATCATAGCCAAGACTAGTCTTCATGAATAGTGACATTTGGAAATTGATGATATCATCTAAGATTTTAGCGCTCTTTCAAACTTCAAGATTCTATTAAACTAAGAAGCTGACTTATCCAATTCTTTTCTTAACAAAACAATTTTATATTCTAACTTTTCACATATGTGTTTCTTTCTCCTAGTTGGATTCTCACCACTTCTTCTATCATTTTTCCATCTTCTAGTTGAATTTTTAGGCTGATAATGATATTTCATATTTCTTCAATACTTTGTTATATTTTCACTTTTGAATCATGATCCTCCTCTTCATATTTTTGTAGCTACTCCTTTTGTTTCAAATTCTTTTTTGTAAGCTTATTTATTTTGCTTAAGGCACAAATGAGTTCTTCTTCTACATTCACTTCCCCGTCAGTTTTGGTACTTCCTCTTCTTCTAATTCCATCGTTTCTTTCCATGTGTCTTCATTATTGAAGGTGTTAATCTTTGTTTCGATTGTCATAAAGAGATTTTATCCAGGCCTATCACCATCAAAAATGTTTTCACTGCTTCCTTCATTTGAGCCACTGACACCTTTTAAGTAGAGACTCTTCTTTTGCTTATAAGATACCTTCTTTTCATGTGTGTCATGTTTGTGGTTCTTCTTGTGTTAACGATATTTCCTCCCTTTATTATGTTATGTTCATCTTCATCACCACTACTTTCATATTCTACATATGGACACTTATCCACAAAACTCCCTACTTTCCCACAATTAAATCATTTAAATGGAAACTTACCTTCGTATTTACCATATCCCTTTTTTATTTTTCTCACAAAATGTGCTTCCTTTGTCTCTGATTCATAGCTAGAACAATTATTTGATTTGTGTTCTTTGTCATGTTTCTTCTTTGATGCTTTCAAAGTTGCTTCTTTCTTTGATGGATTTTCTTTTTTAGTCCTCATTTAATATGCAATGAGAATCCCATGCAATTCATGCATTATCAATTTATCAAGATCCTTTATTTCTTCAATAGCGAAAACTTTGGCATCAAATATTAAGGGGAGTGGCTTTAACAAATTTTGTACAATCATCATATATTCAACCTTTCTAGCAAGTCCTCTGATGGTGTTGAAAACTTCTTCCACATCAAGGAGAAAAGATGCATCATTGTCTTCTTATTTCATTTTCAGACTCTCAAACTGCCCTCTACAAGTTTAGAGCTTTTCCTTCTTAACCTTGTCATCTTCATAGATATTTCGAAGCTTTTCCCAAACTTATTTTGTTGATTCACAATACATCACCTTGACAAACTCATATTCTAATAGACAACACAAGATGAGATTCATGGATTTTGCATTATTTTTACTAGGATTCTTCCCAACTGCATTTGTTGGTGGAGTTCTTGGGGCTATATAACCAATCACGACTAATTCCCAAATATCCATCCCAACATCCATTAGATATGTTTGCATCCTTATGCTCCAAAAGGCATAAATTGTTTCATCAAACACTGGAGATTTGTTTGTGGAGAAACCTTCTAGGTCATCCATGTGTGTTCCCCATATCTACATTCCAACAGTTAGAGTATTCTAAAGGAACTTTGCTCTGATGCCAATTGTTGAGAACACACTTATATTGAGAGAGGGATAAATTAGTATAAGACAATATTTTACTTATTTAAATTCAATTTGCATAATAAAACTTACACATAATATCTATCAACTACAAAACACAAGATTTACATGCAAAGCCTTTCGGGAGAAAACCACAAAAAACTTCTCTTTATAAATCATTGTAAGCATCAACCTTCAATTAAAAATATTTGTAGGCACTAATCTAGTGGAAACATCAATCCCCATTGATAGAAATCTTTTTAGGAACCAGCCTATTCTTACGGATCTTCGCAAGCACCAACCTACTAGAGACCAATCTCCACCACTAAGCACCAACTTAGCAAGAGACTTCAATCTATTCGTTTGAGTGGAACCAACCAATAGTTACAATTCTTTCTTTCTTGAATATGAATTCTTCAAATAATCATTAGTATTTATGTCGCCATTATACCCTCCCTTTTTTTTCGCTTTAGGGTGTTCCTGTGAAGATGTGTAACACATTTTGGCAAGCAGAGGGCAGATGGAGAGAAAAAAAAGAGTTTGATGAAGCATTTATTAATCCCTCGATCGAGATTTTAAAAGTTTGATTGCACTATTTACAAATGCTTGATAGAGGAAACCCTTGTTGTAGGTATGGAACTCAATCTAGGGTTGATCAAACCCTCGATTGAGCTATCGTCGATTATTCGAAATTCAAAAAAAATAAGGGCGAGAATTTTCCCACCGCCAACCGTTTATGGCCACAAGAAGTCTTCGAGATTTTATTAATGTTATATATGGCCGCAAAGAGCACATTATACAACCTGATGAGAACTCTATACTCACAACGAGGACTCTAGCCCTAAAAATTCATTTTTTGCATGAAAAAACACCAAAATCAACCTTCAAATTAAAAAGTGATGCTATTGGTATCACTTTTTTTTGTTTCAAGGTTAAAAATACAACAATTGTCTTAAAAACCCATATTGTTGCTAAAAATAGACTTAAAATCAACCCTTGAATAGAAAACTAATGCTACTAGTTGCACGTTGGTTTTTCGAAATGCTAAAATTATAACTTCTTTGAAAGCATGGACTTAACAATCAGTATTATCGGTATAAAAATATTAAAATCAACCTATAAATTGAAATGTAGTGCTAAAATTGTAGCATTTTGGAAACCATGGTATCAAAAAATAGAGTCTACCCTCTTTGTGGTCATCACATCCCCCTCGGCGTTTTTTAAATTTTTTTTATAATTTTTTTTAAAAACATTGATATAAAACTAAATTAAAAAAATGAAATTTTTGAAACCGTTTTTGAAATAATGGTCTTGAAAATAGGATCTCCCGTATTCATGTGGGGCCTCTATGGTTATAGTGGTAGCAAGAATGGATCCCTGGACCCCATGTCACGCAAGTACCAGCCTAGTCTCGGTTATCGATTCCCCTAGTAAAAAAAACAAATTTAAAACAAAAAAAAACAACTATCACACCCCCTCACTTCCCCACCCCTCCTCCGCTCCCCCCAACCACCCCTTTCCTCCACCACACCCCCCACTTCACCCCCACCTCTAATCGCCCTTCCCTCCCACCTCAAACCCCCCTTTCCCTCTCCCACCATCCCTCACCCACCCACTGCTCCCCCTTCCCTCCCCCCACACCCATCAAGCCACAACTCGATGTCATGCATCGATTCATGGCTATATGGGTGTCACGGGAGGGGGTCCCCAACGCACCCATCAAGCCACAACTCGAAGTCATGCACCATGGGGGGCTCAACAATGGTCCCACTGACATCTAATCGTGGCTCAATGGGTGCACTGGGAAGCACCCTGCGAGGGGGAAGTGAGGGGGGAAGGGAGGAACTAGGGGGAGGGGAGGCGAGAGAGGGAAAGTGGGGTGTGGCGATGGGGAGGGAGGGAAGGGGGAAAGGTGGGGGAGGGGAAGGGGGAGGAGAAGGGGTGTGAGAGGGAGCAAAGGAGAGGAGGGGTAGAGTAGTTAGAATTTTTTTGTTTTGTTTTTAATTTCTTTAATTTTTCTATTTTTTAACATGTTATATTATTTTGAACTTTAAAAAAACAATTAAATGTTTTTTTAATTATTTTTAAATGTTTTTTTTTCAATATTACTTTTTAAATTTTTAATAAATCTTTAGTTTTTAAATAAAAATGTCATTTTTAATGAATATTTCAAAAATTTTAATAAGTATCTCACTTTAATATTTTTAAATTTATTCTTTAATCTTATATAAATTTTATTGTTTTAACACTTTTAGTTATTATATATAGCCCGATGGGCTAGCTCAAGTGGTTGAGTGATGTAAGTTGTGAGCAACAGGTCTCAAGGTCAAATCTCTCGGTGGCTATACATTGTTATATAAGGGTCTCATTTGATGTCCCCATCAGGTTAGCTCCGTAATCAGAGCGAATGAACGAGGCCCCTTTGGGTGGGCCCCCTATGCATTGTTCCCTGGAAAAATTATATATGTGTGTGTGTGTGTGTGTGTGTTTTAGTTGTTGTTTTTTAAGTGTTTTTAATTTATTAGTTTTGTATTTGAAATTTTTTTAATTTTTAGCATTGTCATATTTTTTTCAAATATTAATAAATAGTTTCAAAACAAAAATTGTTAATTTTGTTTTTTTATTGGTATTTTTTATGTGATTAAACAAAAAAACAGTATATAGGTTTCCTAAAATTGCAATTTTATCCCTGAAAAAATGGTGTGCTACTAGTAGCACCTTTTTCCGATTCGGGGGTAAAAATATCCACTAAATGAAACCTATAAAAAAAGATAACTATTTAGAGTTATCACCAAGTTGCATAATGTCTTAAAGAACATTGTGTGGTTTATTTGTACGCAACGCACATTATTCTATTTCAAATAAGATGTGGTTATTATTACAATATTTTGTGCATTAAAATTTGTGTACATCAAATTTGATGTTTCATAACTCTTGGGAGTTCAATCAAGCTTCATAGCTGAATTGAGCTTTTGTCCTAACCGCAGTTAAACCCTTGATCGAGGTATTTGAAAACCCATCCAAAACCTCAATCGAGGGTTTTAAATACCTCGATTGATCTTTTATTTCGATCAAGGGCTTAAAATATAGTCCTTTAGCCATTTTTTCTGTAATTTAAATTTTTATGCACACGTCACTAATCATGAACTCTATATTAGGATGCACCTTAGGTGGCAGACATCATACCAATAAATTCGTCAACAAATCGTCTTTCCTTAGACATATAATTTACGTGTTTTGGAGTTCGTGTGATATTTTTTCAATTTTATTTTCGAACTTACTCTTGAAAACCATGTCCACAACTTTGAAGCAGTGCAAAGAAAAAGCAATTAAAAAAAAGTGCACAACCAAAAAAATTCAAAAAATGCATACGCCCAAGAGAAATGGGTCTCTTCAAAAGGGTACTTTTTTTTAATTTTTTATACCAATAAAAAAAAATTACATACACAAAGGTGTGTACAAAATGTGATTAAAACTGTCATTGGTCACTTTCGAGTCACTTGTTAACTTTTCCTAAAATTTACAAGGACAAGTCTATCATTAAATGCAATTTTGACATATTAAATGATATTATTTAAATTTCAAAAAAATATTAGAAAGATAACATAATTTCCTACAATTATTTTTGTTGCCTCTTGAAATTCACGTGACAAATATGAGTTTTGAGAGGTTCAATTTAATAAATCAATAAAAAAATGAATCTTCACCATCATTTTTGCCCAAAAGTATCATCCATCTTCATGGATTCATCTTTTATATTTCTTCTTAAGAGGTTCTCTTAATATAGGATAATATTGCTTTTCGCTCACACACATTTCCTCTCGGTTCTTGTTCAATTTATATATATTTGATACCCTTATGAATATTTGTTTCCATTCGAAAAAACATGTTAACCTTTGAGTAAATAATTAATTTCCTTTTATTCTCCCAAAGCTTCCTTATCTCCTATAAAAATGGAATTTACCAATGAACCCATGGTATTACATATAAGAGAATTTATTTATTTTTAAATTCACAAATCCACTTTGTCTCCTAGAAAATAGGAATTTACCCATGATCCCATGGTTTTCGAAACCCATGGAATTACATAATTATGCATTCACCCAACACAATGAACATCATCATGCCAAGTCATGAACTTGTGGGTTAACCCTCTCTGCATATGTTTATTAAAATAATAAATATATATTGATTCAATCCAACATTTGATTTCCTTTGACATCAATGACAATATTGATAACATACATTTATTAACACTAATGAAGGTTATAGATTATGGAAAAATGGACTTGTGTATGGATGTAAAGGGGAATGATGGGCGTTTCAGTGACTCACATATTGAAATTTCTATGGATGTTTTTTATGGTTGTAAAAAAAATCCAATTTAAATTTTCATCCAAATGAGAAAAACTTCAAGAAAATATGACTCAAAACCTACTTTATTTGGTTATGCCACACACCCGGTCACATCTGTCATCCGTTTAGACTGCAGGGTACTCTGCCAAATATTTTATGATGCCTCTCTACTAGTATTTTCTGAATTGTCCATGGAATTAAAACAACTTACACAACATACTTATATAATTATAGTCACCCAAATACACATAATTTCATACAAATTATTATAGGCATTTCATGCAACAACTACAATCAAACCATGCAGCCAAGCAATTCCATGAAAACACATTCATTTAACAAGAAATTCAGGCAATATACAAGACTGAATTTGACCATAGCATTTCATTCATAATTAAACACTTATATTTAAAAACTTCTCCAATTGACTGTGGAAGAAGGATGTTCCTCCTAGTAATAAACTCTATCAAGCCATATCGTTATTTGACAGTGACACACTCGAGTTGGCGTTATAGGTCCATAATGGCTAAGTGTTTTTCTCAGTTATTCACAAATCAAAAATTTTCACATGTTAACTCTCATGCTAACCATTGGCGCATAACCCCTTCCACAGTTGTCCTAATCCTTAATTCTCATTCCCCATCAACCTACACAACACCAAGAACAAGCCCCCTTCTCTAAGATAACAGACCCTTGGGAAGACTCCAGTTCCCTATTGACACTCCAACACATGTTGGACAATAATTATTTGAATTAGGACTCTAGGGCAGACGACTGCAAGACAGACTCCTATCATGCACTAGTTTCCCACATGGTTAAGGCATAAATAGTTTGTATATGGTATATTTGATCTTCCAATACCGCTCCTGGGTACCATTCTCAACAATTTTAGGTGAATTCAAAACCACGATGGGTGAAAGGAATGTGTGCCAAAATGAATCCTAGAAACCCATGTACCAATGGAATCCAGGAACCAAAAGAATAAGGAAAACTAGGAAAACAAGGAACAACGAGGAACCCCTCTCCAACTTAACTCTCTCTTTTTATACTCATGGATTAAGGTTTCCATGTGGATTAATGAACTTGTGACTCTTAGGGATTTATTTTAATGGATAAGGTTATGATTAAGGAGCTATAATAATCCCACCTAGTTATATGTCCCCTTAGCCCTAGCACTTCCCCTCTTGTGGATTCATAACCCCCCATCTCATCTTCATATTTCTTCCTTTCAAGTCATCAAAGTTTTCATATTAACATTAAACATGTACATAAGTATAGTGTTTTGTTCATCTTGTCCATATTTTCTTGGATTCCATATTTTACATCAAAAATATAAAGTTTTCAATTATGGGGTCTGGCTAGAGGTGTTACATTCCCATCCCCCTTATTTTATGCACCTTCCTTGGTGCATAACAGCACTATATACATTACTAGATATTCAACAAGACTTCAAAATAATTGTGGGTATGCCTTATGCATTGCATCCTCTAGATCGCACATTACTTCTTCAAGACTGTAGTGAGTCCATTGGACCTTTCCCTATCTGATGGCCATGTTCCTTAGGAACATGAATTTTTTATTAAGGGTACCCAATGGTTGCACCAAAATATCTCCTTCTGGTTCCACCTGGATCATATCCCAATCAATTATGCATGTGTAGACAAGCAGGCAATGTTAATGCATAAGCTACAAATCTTATCTTATCCAAAAATTCAAATGGCCCACAAAATCAGGCTACAGTTTTGGGAAAATTCCTAATTTTAGGGAACTTTTCTTTGGCCTGAATTTCAAATATACATGATCCTTGACTTTGAATTATTTCAACATTATATCTATGTATGCATAACTCTTTTATTTATCCTATGCTATTTTCAAATTTTGTCTAATTTTCACTATCTTCTCTTCAATTTCCCTAAGTAACTATGGCTCAATTATTACTCTATCAACTGGATTATCCTATCAAATTGGATTGTTACACTTCCTACCATACAAGGCTTCAAATGGACCCATCTTCAAATAAGCATGATATCCATTATTATATGCAAACTCCACAAAATACAAGTAGTCTTCCCATTTTGATGGTTGATCCATCACATACATCCGTAACATATATTCTATAACTTGATTGATTCTCTCATTTTGACCATATGTCTATGGATGGTAAGTTGTGCTTACTAATTTATATATGTTCCAAATCCATTGAATAATTCCTTCTAAAAAATGGAAGTGAATTTTGGATCTTTGTTTGAAACTATTGCCTTGGGTATCCCATGTAACCTGGAAATCTCTTTCATATAAACATATGCTATATTAGTTACTTTATGAGCTGATTTGAATGGTACAAAGTGTTGAATGGTACAAAGTGAGCATATTTTGTTAACTTCTCCCACCATCATACTTGAATCATGTTGATTTCTTGTCTTAGGAAACTTAGTGATGAATTCAATTCCTGCCACGTCCCATTTCCACTCAGGTATTGGCAATTATTGAAGCAATCATGCTATATGTTTATGCTCAACTTTTACTCTTTGAAATTCCATGCACCTTGCTATATATTCGGCAATATATTTATTCATTCCTAGCCAAAATTATTGCCTTTTTATTGTCGCAATTGTCTTCCGGTATCCAGGATGTCATGCATATAGAGCATTATGCATGTCCTTCATTACCAAGGTCCTTAATTCCCCTAAATTAGGAACATAAACTATGATTTTGTGCATAAGTATTTTGTCATGTTCCAACCTGTAACCTTCATACTTCTATTGTAAAACTTCATATTGTAGTTCTTGTTTTACCTGAAGGCCCAATGTTCATATGAAATGATAGCATAAAAATTATGTCTTTTAGATATGATTTACACATACTAATGGCTGAAACATGCATGAAATCTTCTATTGAGTGCAACAACCTTATTTTCCTTCCCTTTAATAAGTTTGATATCAAAATAAAACTCACACGAAAATTCCAATCATCTTATTTGTCTTTCATTCATATTTTTATTTTCAAACAAATACTTAAGCCCACTATTAACTCAAATATTTTGTCCATGAGATAATGCTTCCACATATTTAATACATGCACAATAACAACAAGTTCTAAGTCATGTGTGACATACTTCTTTTCATGCTCTTTAGGATTTCTAGATTCATAATATATCACATGTTCATTTTGCATAAGGACTCCACTAATTCCTTCTTGACAAGCATATGTATATATTACAAAATTTCATTTGGAATAGTAATTTGGAGAATCAGTGTACTAATCAGTAACCTCTTTAAATTTTGAAAACTTTCTTCACACTACGGTGTCCATTGAAACTTAATTCCTTTCTTCTACAATGATGTAATTGGATGTGTTAAATTTTAAAATCCTTTAATGAATCTACTATAATACCCAACCAGTCCCATAAAGGATCTTATTTTGGATACATTTCTAGGTGTAGGCCATACCATGATAGCGTGTACCTTATCTGGATCCACTGCTATTCTTCTTCAAAGCTGATATGTCCCAAGTATTGAATTTGCCTCTAATAGAAATAATATTAGCTCAGCTTAGCATAAATATAATGTTCTTTTGCATAAATGTAGCTTGTGCACATAAATGTTCCCATTTTTCAAGCACATAAATTTATCTTGTGCATTTGTTAACCCAAATGGCACCACCACAAACTCATAATGACTATACCTGGTCTTGAATCTTATCTTGCTAATGTCTTCTTCTTTTATCCTCACCTTATGGTAATCAAATATCAAATCTATCTTTGAGAAAATATTTGCTCCTCTTAGTTGATCAAATAATTCTTTTGTTCTAGGAAGAGGGTGCTTATTCCTCACAATGATCTTGTTTAAAATTCTAAAGTCAATACACAACCTTGGAGTTCCATACTTTTTCTTTACAAATAGAACCGGTGCTCCCCAATGAGACACACTTGGGCATATATACCCTTTCTTCAACAATTATTTCAGTTACATCTATAACTCTTTTAAATTAGGTGTACTCATTCTATATGGAACTTTAGAAACTAGAGAACCCCCAGGAATCAAATCAATAGAGAAATCAATATCTCTTTTTGGTGGTAATCTGGGTACTTCGTCAAACACACCTGCGAAATCTTGCAATAATGGAAAGTCCTCTAAATTTGGGCGTTTACAATTATTTGCTTCTTGCACATGAGTTTCGTACATCTATCTTCCTTTTCTAAAGCATCTCTTCAATTGTAAGGATGAAATTCTCTTATAGGAATAGGCCTTGTAATTCATTTCATTGTCTTTTGGTTCCCTTCTTCATCAAGACAAGTAAATGTATTATTATGGAAATATAATAACACATGATGTGCATCCATCCAATCCATCCCAATCAGTACATCATATGAACCAAGTAATATTATGTTCAAATATGCAAAAGTGTTTAGTCCATTCATATCCAACGGAAAATATTTTACCAATTCATTGATCTTTCTTTTTTCCCCAATATCCAACTGAACCATACATGTTCTATCATGCTTACTTTTCTTTAATTGAAATCTTTCAATTAAATTATGAGCAATATAGCTATGACTTGCTCCTAAATCACCTCAATCATGTTGGACTATTGATATGCATTTTTGTTTTCCAATGTTGCATATATTTTGGGAATGTTTTTGGATACATCCTCCACATTATCGGATTCATGTAAATTGTGTAAAGTCCTCGTCATGTCTCTCCTATGAGGACAGTCTTTCTACATATGATTTCCTTAACATTCCCAAAATTTTAGTTACTACCCGGTCGCTTTTCCAAACTATTTTTTCATCCTAATCCCATTTTGTGTTGGATTGCTTTGTTGATGAGAACTTTGTTGGTTCCTGAAGAAATATGGTTTGAAACCTTTCTTCCTTCCATCCTACTTATCCTTCCTCTTATCTCTCCAATACTTCTAAAAAAATTCCTTCCTTTATTATGATCATCCATGTGCTTGGATTTCTTGATTTTTTCTTCAAGGTTCTTTGGTTCATCATATTGAATTTTGTCCATGTAGAAGGATGGAAAACCACTTAGAAATATTTGTACCTTTATCTTCTCCTTCTTGATAAACCGAACATATCTCATCAACTCTAAAAACTTATTTTCATACTCATCCATGCTCAAATTTTCCAACTTGAGTTCAAAGAACTCTTCCATATTCTTATCATTATAATGTTCTGATAAGTACTTTTTAAAAGTACTTCTTAAATTTCTTCCATGAAATCCTCTTCTCGTTGATATGCTTCACTTGAACCAACTAGTCCCACTAAATAGAAGCCTTAGCCTGAAAATTGTAAATGGAAATCCTAACTTGCTTATTAGAGGAGTAATTGTATAATTGGAAATATTTTCTCATTCCCAGTAGCCAAGCTTCAACATCTTCTTCCTTCTTATTCTCACCATCAAAAGTATGAGGTTTAATTTTTATAATCTCCCCTTGTAACTTGTCTTCCACATGCTTTCTTTTATGATGTCTTATTAGTGACATCTCTAAACTATTACTTGTCCCTTCAGGCATATATGACTTCCTGGATGCATAGTGAGGTCAAAGGTGTTTCTTATGACTTCTGGTAAGAACATTTAGAGTTCTCAAATATCTCATGTGATCTCTTCCTTGAGACTTCCCTTTCATTTTTTTATTGAATTAAGGTTGAGCCCACTTTTCTTTTCCTCTGCAGCATCTTTAGGATTTGCATCAACTAGGTGTTCAATTGATTTTGGTATTATTAGCACCTCAACATTCTCTCATTGTTTTCTCTACAACTATGTATATACATCCTCAAACTTCTTATAGTCTCCACAAATTTTATTGGATTTACATATACTCTATTATCATTTGATTTTGTTGATGTATTTCCCACACTGGGGTGTTGAACTCTAGCATCTTCTTCATGACTGTAGGGAAACTCCCCTTCTTCCATTCTTACTCTTCTATACTTGTTATGTGACTTATTCTAATACCAAGTTGTATCTGCAATGTGTTCATATCATAACATTTATTAGACGATATTTAATTTAAGAATTCAAATAAAAAATTCCATACATACATACATATGTGTGTGTGTGTGTGGATTTCGCTTAGTTGACATTTTTGTTAATAGGATCTACATTCCCCTCTTTCTTATTTATTTATATTCATCTTCACATCACCAAATTATCCTTTTATCGCCAAATATAGACCATTGGAAGCACTTTCTTGTCGTCTTATAGCTTCATTTTATACCTTGACAATTCATATTACTTTTATTGGTGTGAGAGGTCATGATCGACCGATCCAATCTATGCGAATGTATCCTTATTTTTCATGGTATAGGTTCCTCTCAAACATACCCTAATCACTTTTATCGAAGAAAAAAGTTAGACATTTCCTAGCAAAAATATGCCCACTTACTTATTCGATCAATTCAAATCAACGCAAATCGTTCCCAATCTCATCTGTGCACATGGTTGGTCCACGTTATGCTCACTTAGTCAGTCTAGGTCATGCCCATGTGGTTCTTCCACATCATGCCCATGTGTTCTGTCCACGTCGTTTCTTCATGGCTAGTCCACATTAGATCCATCTTTACTTCCACATAAAAGTGTCCATGGTATTTGATTACCACAATCAATAATGATATGTGGAAAGTGGTTTCTAAAAATTTCTTATTTGAGTTGTTTCCAATTAGAAACTGACACATATATAGGTGATTTCCTCCCAATGGTTCTCCAACATGTCATTAGTCGTCATGCAAGTAGTGGATGTGTTATGGATATCCATCATTGATATAAGCACATACAACCGCTTAGGTACCATATTTCCTCAACTTTGATTAGCTATCAAACTTTTTTATCATCCCTTCACAAGTGTTTCCTTGTTTTGTACCCTAATAATTTACTCTAATTCTCGACAATGTGTCCACTTAGGCTCCATTTCTCAACACCGATATGTTGATGTATGTCCCTTTCAGGGTTTCTGGTGAAACCTTTTCATTGAAACTTCTATTTGTGTCACATAAAATAAATTGGAATGAAAACCTTTGATGTGTTGACATGTTTCCTTCTCATCGAACTTTTCCTTTGGACCTTATTTTCAGGTCACTAAAAAATATATATATCAGGCGTCGACGACCAATAAGCTTCCACCACTTGTCACCACAACGAGGATCCATTATACTTCTCGTTGGACCTACCCATCTGACCTTCATTTTAAGTCGCCTAAAAATAGCTCTAATTCCAACCCCTGATATTCAATAGGATTCTGGCACTTGTCACCATGGAGGGACTCCATTGTACTTCCCATCAGACCTTATTTTCATTTCACCTAAAAATAACTTTGATTTCATCCCCCAACAACCAATTAGATTCTACCACTTGTTGCCATGGTGGGCCTCCACTATGCTTATCATAATAGCTTCCCATCATACCTTCTTTCATACCACCTAAAAATAACTCTGATTTGAGGCTCTAACAACCAATTAGTTTCTACCACTTGTCACCATGGTGGGGCTCCATTGTACTTCTCATCGAAGATTATTTTCAGGTCACCTAAAAATAACTCTAATTTCATCCCCCCCAAAACCAATTATCTTATACCACTTGGAACTACTGTGGGGTTATGTTGTACTTCTCATTAGACCTCCCCATCATATTGAAACGAAAAAATTGTTTCTTAAGGAAATAACCAGCACAAATAAGCCAGATTAGAATACTCCATGAATAATTAAATATATGATTGATAAGATAAGAGATGCTTTACAATGAGAAATTATACTTGTATAAATACACATGCAAGGGTTTCCTTGGTGATCATAAGCCACCTTTCATAAGATGCCTCTTCATTTACCTTTTCATTTAACTATTTAATTAATTTATCAATATTATTAATATTTATTAATTGTTATTTATTATATATTTGTTCATTACATTGTCTTCCCCTTAAGGGAAGCTTTGTCCTCAAATATTTAATGAAGACAAGGCTTACATCTGAGTTCTTGCTTGTAATGTCATCCCTTGATCTTTTTTGTTTAGTAACTCTGACACTTGACGAAATGCAACGATATGAGTTACGAATTCCCAAGAAAAAATGTCGCATCGAGTGTGATGTGGTCTATCTGAGATATATCTTCAATGGAACTATTTGTTGATCACCTTGTTGGATAGAACTTCATGTTCTTTGCTTAGTTTGTTTATTTGGTGTTGTTTCTTTTCTAAAATCATAATTCCTCTGTTTATGTTCATTTTGACCCTGTCGTTGGTCAAAATTATTTTTATAATTTGGGTGTCTATAAAGATTTCTTATTGTTTGTTTTTTTACTAGATTGACTTCTTGTTCCCCAAATTGAATTTTGTTTACTGAGAGTCTAGATGCTTCCTTCAGGATTTGCTCAAATTTATTATCTAATAGCTTGTTATCATTTTCAATCTTTTTGAACTTTTCTTCTTGTGACTTTTCATCCTCTCTTAACTTCTTAATATGTTCTATCAATTCTTTATTAACTCTTTTTTTTAAATTTCATGAACCATGGATCTACAATCCTGAATGAAAGCAATCCGAAAAGAAGGATGCAGTGGAATTGACAAATCAATGTAAACTAACCAATGGATCCATGACAGAATTTTCACACAAATCGAACAAGAATTGGACAAAATATCATTACATCTATCTTCATTAACATCTCAGTAATACAATAGTCATAAAATAAGGAGAATTCGAATACTTTGTATACGATTTGAATTCACCAACTCAAATTGATTGATGTGCTAACTCGTTGTGGGAAAAATCAAAGTTGGAGCTCACTAGTTTAACTCCGGATAACTAATTCAGTTCACAATCATTTAACTGATCAGGTAGGTGGAACAAAATGCATCCCGCTCCCTTGAATCATGAAATCTATTTCTAGGGTAACTGGAAATGAACTAAGTAGTGGGAATTAGAAAATAACTAAACATGACTGGCTACCTACCACAAACTACTGGAAGTCACTGTTGGTGGCACTCAAAGAGGGTTCCTAAAATGTAGGGATTAACACCAAAACTCATGTTGGCACCAAAA
Source organism: Pseudotsuga menziesii (assembly GCA_001517045.1). Classification (NCBI taxonomy): domain Eukaryota; kingdom Viridiplantae; phylum Streptophyta; class Pinopsida; order Pinales; family Pinaceae; genus Pseudotsuga; species Pseudotsuga menziesii. The sequence goes on from LPNX010213449.1 coordinate 243,109, forward strand.
ATCAAAAGTGTTTATGACTCCTAGGCATGTCCCCCCTTACTTTAGTAAAGTGATAATGACCTCCTAATCTAGGAAAATGAACAAATAGACTATGGGTACAAGGAGGATTAATTAATCCTAACACCCTGCCTTAATCCTAACTTTAGACAACTTGGGCCCTAGAAACTAGGCCAAAAGTAACCCATACAATCTAAATGGAATAAAAATATTACTTAATAAAGAAGGAAATGGGGAAAAATTCATGGGAAAAAACCCCCCTCAAAATAAGCAAGAAATCAGGAACAACGATCCAAGCCTTTACACCAAGAATAGATCTAAGGTAAACAAATCTCTTTTCAATGAAGGACTTGGTAAAAATATCTGCAATATGCTCCTCTGTGGGGAAGTAATGCAGTGTGATAGTCTTGTCATGCACTAGTTCCCAAATGTAATGCATGGGTACTTCAATATGCTTTGTCTACTGCTTATGAACTAGATCACTAGATATCTTGACGGTACATTGGTTGTCACAATAGATGTCTACTGAAGGTGAAGTGAGAATCCCAAACTCTGTAAAAATGTCATGCAACTAAAATTCCTAATTAGTTTCATTCACAACCCCCCTATACTATGCTTCTACTGAAGAGAGTGCAAGATATGCATGCTTCTTACTGGACCAACAAATTGGCCCAAATACCAACATAAACACAAAACCTAAAGTATATTTCCTATCATTCCAATATCCAATCCAGTCTGACTCAGTGTAACCAATGAGATCTAACTGCGCATCAACTGAATAATGGACCCCACAGTATCTATTACCCTGCACATAGTGCAAGATGCACTTTATTTCCTTCCAATGTAGCTCATGTGGCTCATGCATGTATCTGGAAGAAGCACTCACAGCATAGGATATATCTGGCCTCGAATTTGTGAGGTATAGTAGGATCCCAATGATTTTTCTGAAGAGAGTGTTGTCAATCAATGTTGTAGAACCACCTTCTTCTATCCTAATGCTAGATAGGAAGGGAAAAGGTTTTTCTTTACAATATTCCATGTGGAATATTTTAAGCAAATATGATGAATATCTAGATTGTGAAATCATGATACCCGAAGCCTTTTGACTTACTTTGATACCAATGAACTGTTTTAACAGTCTTAGATCTGTCATAGTGAATGATTCACTCACTGTTGACTTGAAGCTTCTCAATCTAGCAGTAGAGTTGCTAGTAATGAGAAAGTAATCCACATATAGGACAATCAACAATAATGATCCCCCTTTCTATTGCATGTAGACATTGCAGTTAGATATGGATCTCTCAAATTTTTGTGACATGACTCAAAGGCATCGATCTTGGAATACCATGCCCTTGGAGATTATTTGAGCCCATAGAGAGATTTCCTCACTTTGCATACTAAGGATGAATCTTCAATGTAACCCTCAGGTTGTCTCATATGGATATCCTCTTTCAAGTCACCATGGAGGAAGGCACTCTTCACATCCATGTGATGTACATTCAACCTCTTTGAAGATACAACTTCCAAGACTAGTCTAATGGATTCCATTCTTGCTACTAGAGCGAATGACTCATTGTAGTCCAACCCATGGACTTGTGAGTATCCTTTTTCCACCAACCAATCATTGTACTTGGTTTTGTTTCCATCAGATGTTATCTTGGTCTTGTAATCCCATTTCACTGAACTAACTTCCTCCTAGGAGGCAAGGTGATAAACTTCCAGGTTTAGTTGTCCTATAGCGAACCAAATTCCTCATCCATAGTTACTTTCCATCTTGGGTCATGGAAAGCTTATTTGAATGATTGAGGATCTGATCCCATCATCATGAAACACCTCTCTAGGAGAAGTAAATATGAATGGAAGAGTGAAACATGTTCATTATGATATTGGGACCTCATATTTCTTTTGTTATGTGGATCCCCAACAACATTCATAGCTGCTTTAATGAGATTTTCGGCCCATTTAGGCCTATGATTTGGAATAGTTGTTCGATCTGGATCTAGACTCTCTTGAGTTTCAATATCAATATCAAGATCATATTGATTTTGGTCCTCGTCTTTAGAATCTGAAACATTATATAATACATCATCATCTACAAATGAAAATGAAGGAGATTTTATACCTTCATCTAATTTTAATGGTAGTTGAGATTGTATTGGATCTGAATATGGAAAAGAGTGTGAGAATTCATATTCCTTGGAGGCATGGATTGCAATACCCTTTGTTATAATCTTCCCAGTTGAGATATCTGATATCTCCATTGAGTCGGGACCAAATTCTACTCACTTTGGTGGTCCAGTATATAAAATTGGAGTCACATCAATCTAAGGACCAAGACAGAAACCTACAATAGATTTCACAGATCAAATTTACTCAGAAATGACATGAAACAATAGAAAAATACTTGCAGCTGTATATTTGCTTATCATTCATCAAAACTAGTGATATAATGCAATACAATGGCATGAATATCCATGCAATTCGAATCCAAGAGAGGTCATTCAAATTCATAACATGAGAGTGGCTTAATTATGAGTTAAACACCACTCGGCACATCAGTTAACCACTTAAATCCAACTTAATTGACTCTGACTAACTCGGAGGCAGTTTAGACTAAGTCTAACTGAATAGAACTCAACTGCATGCCAACAAGTAGGTGAGGGCACTTATCTGAATTCAGTTAGGTGAGATGAACTGAACTAAACTGAACTAAGTCACCAAAATTAGGTGGAGGCACCTTTAATCACTCGAGTTAACTGCTTTTAACCAAAAATAGGCAAATTGATGAGGAAGGAGCCTTTGCAACTTCAGTTTAACTGAAAGGTAGGTAAAACAACCTCCATTTGACTGAATGGGGAACTTATTTCATGTAAATCATCCCATGTTTTCTCCTATATTCAAGGAGGATGCTTAGTTACGCTCCCTTATTGAAGCAGGAAGTCCAGTTTGATGATGCAGTCACATGAATTAGTCAAAACTTAGGATAAGTGGTAAATCAGACCAAAATAATCCAAATAATTATGTGTGGTTGAAAAATGACACCAACACTCCCCCTTAATATAATCTCATGTGGAAGAGTAAAACAAAATAGGACCCGAACAACAAAGGCCATAGGTCACCCTGTACAAAAAAATTAACTCTAAAATGCTCAAAAAATTCTAAGTGAGGAAAAGAGAAAAAACCATGCGGGAAATAAATCCCCCCATCAAACTGAAAACTAAAGAATTAAAATCCATTCACCATGATAGAATTCACCCCCATCATTGAACGGAGGTAAGTGAACTTCTTCTCGGTGAATCTCTTGGTGAAAATGTCTGCAATTTGCTCATCTGTGGGGAAATATTGTGAAACAATTGTTTTTTCATGCACAAGTTCTCTTATGTAGTGCATGTGGCTCTCGACTTGTTTGGTTCTCTGTCTCTGAACCAAATCTCTTGATATCTTGATAGCACTTTTATTGTCACAAAAATTTACAATAGATGAAGTGCTACCAATGTCAAACTCTGCCAAAATACCTTGCAGTCAAACTGCCTGTATGCATGCATTAACCGCTTCCCAGTACTCTGCCTTTGCTGAGTAAAGGGAAATGGTGACTTGATTTTTGCATGACCAGGAAATAGTCCCACCACCAAACATGAAAACATATATGTAAGTATAGTTTTGATCTATGCTATCTCCTGCTCAATCAGAATCTATGAATCCTACCAAGTCTAGTTCATAATCAACAGCATAGTGAATGCCATAGGTTCTACTACCATGCACATACTATAGAATCCTCTTGGATGCCCTCCAATGAATTTCATGAGGTTGTTGCATATACCTTTATACAACATTCATGACATAAAAAATTCCATGCCTTGAGTGTGTCAAGTAGGGAAGGATTCCAATCAACTGACGATAGAAAGTAGAAACCACATGTGGAGTAGAATTTCCCTCTTCAAGACTGACTCCTGAGAGGAATGGGAAATGTGATGCCTTAAAATAAGCCATATTAAACTTAATTAATAGGTATGAAGAATATTTGTATTGGGACACCATGATCCCATCAAAATCTTGATTTATTTCTATCCCGAGAAACTGCCTCAGCAGGCCTAGATCACTCATCTCAAAAGCTTCATGTAAAGCAGTTTTTATAAAGTTGATTGAAGCAAGGGTGCTTCCTGTAATTAATAGATAATAAACATACAGAACTATAATCATCATATCACCCTCATATTTCTTCAATTACACATTTGTATCATAATTACATCTTTCAAATTTTTGTGATAGCAGAAAAGAATCCATTTTGGCGTACCAAGCTCTTGGGGCTTGTTTTAAGCCATACAAGGATTTATGCAACTTACAAACTAATGATGGATCTGATGTGTAGCCTTCAAGATGATTCATGTAGATATATTATTTCATTTCTCCATGAATAAAATCACTTTTTTCATCCATATGGTGCACCTCCCAGTGTTTGGATGCAGAAATGGCTAAGACTAGTCGTATAGAATCCATTTTTGCCACCCGTACAAAGGTCTTAGTGTAGTCCACTCCTTGGAATTGGGAGAATCCTTTTTCTACCAAGAATTATTTATATTTTTAGTTTGATCCATATGCAGCAAAATTCATCCTATAGACCCATTTTCATTGGACAAGTTTCCTCCCAGGTGGAAGAGAAACTAGCTCCCGGGTTGCATTTTTTTGGAGAGAGTTAAACTCTTCATCCATTGCAGCTTGCCATCGAGGATCATTTTGAGCATGATAATATGAATCAGGATCAGATACAATAATCATGTATCACTTCTAATACAACAAATAATCATTTCAACAAATATAAATACCTACTCTTTGAAAATCTGCTTGAGTTCTCCTTGGATTAGCAGGATTTCCAACATTTGACCCGACAGAAGAGAGAGTCTTTTCAGCCCATTTTGGTAGATGAGAGGGATCATTAGGATCTGATTCAGAACATGATATTTAATTCTCACTGATATCAGACATAATTTCTGAAATATCAGAGCTTACACTTTCATTTTCATCTCCAGAATCTTCAGTAGAAAGGGAAGGAAGTTCAGCAGTTTCTTCCTCTACTAGTTTCAAATCTTGGAGAGGTTCTTTGAAGTGGACACTTCTCTCGATGAGTATATTTTAGTTCTGATATTAAATATATTGTATCCCTTTTCTTCCTCAGCATATCTAATTAATATTCACTCAACACTATGTGGTTTCAAATACTTTCTCTTATCTAGTGGTATTCGAGCCTAAGCAGTGGACCCGAAAATCCTGAAATTGGACCCATCTGGTTTATGACCAGTGTATGCTTTGAAAGGTTTTTTTACTTTCACGGATGAATGTGGGACCCTTTTATGAATGTAGGAATAAAAATTAATAGCTTCATCCCAAATATTTGCATCCAAATCCTTAGACTCAAGCATACAGGTTGTCATTTCTTTTAGTACCTGTTTTTTCCTTTCCGCTACACCATTCTGCTAAGGTGTGTAGGAAACGGTGTGTTGAATATTGATTCCAATTTTGGCACAAAGTTGAAGATTCTATGATTTGATGTATTCACCTCCATTATCAAATCTAAGAGCTTTGATCTTTCTCCCAATAGCATTCTCAATGGCTTAAAAATCTATGAATTTTTCAAGAACTTCTGACTTGTTTTTGAGAAAGTAGACCCATGTAAATCTATAAAGGTCATCTATGAAGGTAAGCACATACCATGAACTACTCATGGAGGTTATTTTCATTGGACCACTTATATAAAAATGGATTAGACCCAAAATACATGTAGCTCTGCTATTTTTTCGTCTTTCAAACTTATTCTCAAAATGCTTGCCGACTATGCATCCCTTGCAGATCCCTTTTGAGGATTTGATTGACGGAAGGCCTTACACCATGGAATCCTTTTGTAGCAGCTGAAAATATTTATATTTTAGGTGTCCAAACCTTTCATGCCACATCCGGCTGACCTCATTCCCATGAGTCAGGAGGGCGGATGGCTTTGAATCAGGAACAAAGTTAGAAAACTCATAGGTTTTAGCAGTGTGATTTACTTCCCCTACAGTAATGAGTTTTCCCAAGGCTATCTCAAATATCTCAACAACATCAGTTTTGAATACAAATATTTTTGGAAAACCTGTGTGTGTCATTTGATATGCAAACAACAAGTTTTAATCTAAAGAGGGCACATATAGAACATTTTTAAAGCTTCCATGTTCTAGGTGGATATTACATTTTCCTTTTGATGAGACTTAAGAGTCATCTCCCATGTGAATGGAGATGCAGCTGTCAGAATCTAGTGATGTGAAAGAATCCTTGCATGCAACCATATGATTCGAAGCACCAGAGTCAATGAGAAGAGCTCTAGCCTTCGAAACATTAGCCATGAGAGCATGTCCTCTTTCAGGATGATTATTTTGATCTCTGGTTTCTTTCTTCCTTGCGCCTTCTGGAAGAGTAATGTTGTTTTTCTCAAGGAGAAGGGCCATTTGATCAATTGTTCTCTTCATGAAAGAGATTTCGGGGTGAAATCCTCTTGCACAGTAAGAGAACTTTGTCTTCTCTTTTCCTCATTGCTTATTTATCTTTGTGCCTGAGGGCTCATCCAACTGTTGGTTTTTCTCCTTCTTCTTGGGAGGATCAACTTTGTCTTCTCTTTCTTTTGCTTTCCTTTTGCATTCGAAGCTTGGGGTCCTCCAGCAAGAAAAGCTTGATCTTTGGAGTATCTCAAGGATCCTGTCTAAACAAGTTTATCATGCTCATTGGTAAGGGACTCAATGAATGCATTTAGGGTCATCATCTTCCAATTTGGAATTGTAAGATTTACAGTATGGAAGGTAGACACAAAAACAAAGTAGTCTGGTCCTAGCTTCGAAAGGATAGAAAGGATGAGTTTATCATCTTTCTTCTCAACTTCACATTGCTTCAATTCGAGCACAAGGTGCATAAAATTAGTGAAGAATTCATTAACGGCATCAAAGTTTCATAGGTTAAGGGATAGTGAAGGGATATCAGTTCATTCTCCAACTGATAGGATCTCAAATCATATTGCTTTCCAAAGAGTTTAGCAAGTTGTTCCCACACTTACTTGGGATTCTTAAATCCAGAGAGATGGAAAAGAAGATCCTTAGAAATGGAGAGGCATAGGAAACCATACGCTTCATCTAGTTTGTTCCAATATTTTTCCTTCTCTATTACTGCATTTGGATCTATCTTCGTTCCCATGTTGACTCTGTAGAGTCCTTTGAAGCACAATGATATCTCAATATCCTCTTTCCACTAATGATAGTTGAAAGGAGTGAGAAGATTGCTTGAAGAGGAGTCAATTTTGCAGTTGTAGTGAATGCAATAGAAGTTCTTAATATACCTGCAATCACACAAAACAAACAAAATAAGGTAAAAAAAACTGCACTTTTGGAGTTTTATTCACACTGAGATATACTTCTCTGGACGGAATCCAGAGGGAGCAAGGTTATTTTTCCAGGACTTATGTGGAAAGCTCTCCGCTTCTAGTGCAGTGTTGGAATAATTTTGAGTAATTTCGCTCAATATTCTTCATAGATCCAGCAAGAAACCTGTAGAAGAGTTGTCTTATACTGCCATGGATCTGATACCATATAAAATTGGAGTCATAGCAATATAAGGACCAAGACATAAACTTACAAAATATTTCATAGATCATTTTTACTCAGAAATGACATGAAACAGTGAAAAAAGACTTGCAGTTGTATATTTTCTTATCATCAATCTAAAGTAGTGATACAATGCAATACAATGGAATGAATAGACATGCAATTCGAATCCAAGAGAGTTCATTCAAATTCATTACATGAGAGTGGATTAATTTTCAGTTAAACAACACTCGGCACATCAATTAACCACTTAACTCCAACTTACTATGACTCTAACTGACTCGGAGGCAGTTTAGACTGAGTCTAACTGAATAGAACTCAACTGCATGCCAACAAGTAGGTGAGGGTGCATATCAAACTTTATCTAGGTGAGATGAACTGAACTGAACTGAACTAATTCACCAAAAGTAGGTGGAGGTGCCTTTAATCACTCTAGTTAACTGATTTTAACCAAAAATAGGAAAATTGATGAGGAAGGCTCCTTTACAAATTCAATTTAAATGAAAGGTAGGTGAAACAACCTCCAGTTTGTTGAATGGGGTGCTTATTTCATGCATATCATCCCATATTTTATCCTAGATTGAAAGAGGAGGATCAGTTAAGCTCCTTGATTGAAAGAGGAAGTCCAGCTTGATGATGCAGTCACATGAATGAGTCAAAACTTAGGATAAGTGGTAAATTAGGAAAAAATAGGCCAAATAATGATGTGTGGTTATAAAATGACTCCAACATAGTATGTGTCGTCATATATACAAACAACAGGTTTGCTTCCAGGGAGGGAACATAGAGCACATTTTGGAACTCTCCATGCTTGATTTTAATGGAACCCTTCCCGACAATTGGGATTTGAGAATCATCTCCCATATGGATGCTTGTTCCTCCAAAGATATCCAGAGAAGAAGTATTCTTTGGAAGCAACCATGGGGTTGGATGCTCCTAAATCAATCAAATAGTCCTTTGACCGAGTGAATCTTGCTTTCATAGCCTGGCACCTCTTATGTTCTTCAATATGGTTTGCAGCTTCAGACTTTTTTGCACCTTGAGGAAGAGAAATGTTGTTATGTTAAAGGATATTAGGAAATTTCTCAATGGTATTCTTCATACACTGGTCAATGGTATTCTTTAAGGATCTTTGACAAATGGTCAATGGTCTTCTTCAAGGAGCTTATCATTTATCTTTTTCAAACTTTTTGTTCTTGCTCTTCTTTGAACCAAAGGATCCATCAGAAGGGTTATGCTTCTCCCTGGGATTTGAATCAGTATTCTTATTCTCTTTCCCTCTATGCTTCCCTATTTCTTGCACATTCCCAGAGTCTCCAGCTAAGAGGGACTGATTCTTGGAGGCTTTGAGCACTCCCATCTGATTCAATTTGTCTTGTTCCTAGATTAACGATTCTGTAAATACATCTAGAGACGGAATTTTCCAATTTGGGATGGATATCCTTCTAGAGTGGAAAGTAGATACAAAAACTGAAAACTATGAGCCAAGATTGCTCAGAATTGAGATCACAAGTTGCTCATCCTTCTTCTCAATCCCACATTCCTTGCATTACAAGACTAGGGCTTTGTATTTTGAGAAGAATTGTTGAATTGTATCGAAGTTGCTAGGTTGGAATGCAATTAGCTCATTCTCCAAGATGTGGTACCTTAGCTCATACTATTTTCCAAACAAGGATTATAGCTTTTCCCATACTTCCTTCGGAGTTATGAGCTCCTCAAGGTGGAAAAACATATCCTTGGAGATGGAGTAACCGTATCTGGTTGGTCGGTTAATAGTCGAATCTGAATTTCATATTGAATGATAAATAAGAATAATGTATTAGATGATGAATACAAATGTACAATAAGCTTTCCTTTATATGGCTTGAGCCAGCATAGTGAAGGGTTACTCCCTTTCACTAGTAACCTAATAATCTAATTATTTATAATTAATAATATTTAATTAAATATTCACAACATTTCATTCCCCTTGGGGAAAGCTTTGTCCTCAAAGCTTGAGTATTTTCCTAATTTCATCCTTCATTATGATTCGGTGTCAGTATTAGAATTGGATGAGATTTCTAGTGCAGAGACTCATACTTCCTTCCCATTGATGATTTTGCATTGTATTGTCTGATTGTTCCTAAATGTTTGGGCCAGGGGTCCAATCATCACTGCATCGACGACCTATGTTTTTCTTCTTTTTTCTATCATCAGAGTAACTGTTATATGACTTCGACCTATTTTCCATTTCATTGGCATATGATTGAGGTTTGTGACATTGATGGTCAGGTGACCAAGTATCTTCACAGTACCTACATTGTGTCTCTTTTTCTTGTCGATAATGGTTATCACATCTTGTTCTTATTCCTTCCAATTTGTGTTATGTGGCTTTGGCTTTATATCTTGCTACTTCTACATTAGGTATGTCATGTAACTTTAACTCTTTTTGGAGGTACGGTTTAATACCTCCTAAATAGGTTTCGAGTCTTTGCTTGTCAGACAATCCAAATACTCGTGTTGATAAGGATTCCCACTGATGTGTGAATTCCTCAACACTTCCAACCTGTTGTAATCTGGTAATTTTACTGAAAAATTCATCTTTTTTTATTCCTTGAAACCTATTATAAAAGAAATTTTTGAACAAGTTCCAAGTGTAGGTAAAATTATCTCTCCTCCACCATAAGTACCAATTATAGGTGTACCCTTCCATATGCATTGACGCATATTTCACCTTCTCCTCTTCAAATTGAATATTGTAAATGTCGAAGTATTCTTCTGCTTTGTTTATCCAAGCAACGCATTGGACTTCGGTCCCATTGTATTTCGACAAGTCTATTTTTGCCTTAGGTGGTACACTGTGTAAGGATGATATTGATTTCCTTTTGCCTTACGGTTTGATGGTGGCTCAGAACTACTGGACAACGCAAGTGACATATTTGAACTGCTTCGTTGTTGGTGGTGACTTTTATCCTTTGTATTCTCTATTATCTTACTGATGGCATCTATTTTGATGTTTAATCGTGCCTCCATATCTGGCAGTACTTTTGCTTCTATCTCTTGCTTAAGAGTCACATTGTTAATATTTATTTCTTTTTGCAATTCTTCTTGATTATTTGCAAGTGTTTCTTGTGTGGCAACACGAAATGAGGCATCTAACATGTTTGATTGTTGACTTGGACCAAACTAGGTAGGACTCTTTGTAACACATCGATTAATGTATTATGGTTATGTGTCATGGTGCTTAAGTTCTGTGTTAAGGTTTTTATGTTTTGAGTCATGGTACTTATTTTGTCATCCAAGTCTTTTTGTTTTTCGTTCAGCATGTTAAATTTTTCATCTAGCCTTCTTTCTAGTACCAGAACAAGTTCGTCTTTGAGTACAGTATTGTTATTTTTCATCTATTCCTTCAAGCTTTTTTGGTTAGCGACAAGGGACTTCATGTCCTTCTCCATTTTTTTGATTTGTTCTTTTAGTTTCGCCATGGTCTTGGACCTTGTATGCGGAGGTGTGTACTTCAAAGCTATTTTGGCTTGTGAGGGGTGGAAAAAAAATCATTTTTAATAAGGATGGTGATGTTTAAGGGAATAATAATTAATTATTATATAATAAAACCTTTATTTTATTATTTTGTTTTAATATAATAAAACAACAAAAAAAATATTATAAATATATTTGATTTAATGTATTATATTATTTTATATTATAATATATTTGAATTAATATATTATATTATATTATATATATTTTTTGTGTTATTTCCTGTTTGCAGGTCGTGGAGTTGGACGCCGAGGTGGAGAGATGGCATGGAGTTGGAGGCTATCGGGACGAGCATAGGTGGGAGGAGAAGGCGTGAAGTGGAAGCGCGTGGGAAGTGGAGGAAATGGTCGCAAGGGAAAGTGGGCAGAAGGGTTGCACATGAAATGGGGGTGGTGGAAGCAGGGGCTGGTGGGGGGTAGAGTGGTGGACGCAGATGTGGATTGGGAAACGGGGGTGGAGAAAGGAAGAGTTGCGGGAGAAGGAGCTACGGGGGCAAGGGAGAGCACGGAGGAGAGTGGAGACTGTGGGGTGAGGAGAAGAAGGGAGCGTGGAGTGTTGGTAGAGTAGGAAAAGAGTAGAGAGGAGAGAGAGTGTGCACATGGTAGAAGTGGCGGGGGATGGTGTTGGAGCGTTGGAAAAGCGCATGGAGTAGGGTGTGTGGGTCCTGGTGTGAATAAGGATGAAAATAGTGTGGAAGTGTGGGGTGAGGAAAAGGCAGCAGAGATAATGGGTGCACAAAGTGGAGAGAAGATGTGGAAGAGGGGTGGAGAGAGAATGAGGGTAGGTGAGCCGAAACCGAGCTCAATAGTAGGAGGATCCGAATCCGAGCTTGGTGTCGGAGGAGCAAATCTCCTCTGATACCACTTGGAGCAACCGTATCTGATTCGTCGATTAATAGTCAAATATGAATTTCATATTGAATGATAAGTAAGAATAATGTATTATATGATGAATACAAATGTACAATAAGCTCGCCTTTATACGGATTGAGCTAGCAGAGTGAAGGGTTACGCCCTTTCACGAGTAACCTAATAATCTAATTATTTATAATTAATAATATTTAATTAAATATTCACAATAGTAGATGTGGATGCACATGAAACCGAAGGCTTCATATAGATTATTCAGAAACTTATGTTTCTCAATATATTGTTGGGGTTCAACTTCTCTGCCCATTGTCATCCTATACAAGTCTTTATTGCGCAAGGAAATCTGGATATCTTCCCTCCAATCAATGTAATTAAAGGGTGTAAGGATCCTGGGAGACAGAGCAGCTGAGTTATCCATTTCATCGGTATACTAATAAAAAATTCTTCAAGAAACTATGAATGTATTGGGAAAAAATCACTGCAAAACACTTCAATTCGCAAACATTGTCAGTTCAAACCTCTCTACCTCGAGATGAGCACTTTTTCTGAGTCCATCATAGCTAGATAGACTTCTCTGGACATAATCTAGAGGGAGCAATGCAATTATTCCAGGAATTATGTGGAAATTCAACTACTTCTGGTGCAAGCATGGAGTTTTGTGAGTTTATTGTTGGCCTGAACACAGGCTCTGATACCATGTAAGGTTTGTCATTACACCAAAACCTGCAGATTTTGGCAAACATTTGAAACCAAGCACAAGGCATTATTATTAGGAGTGGGATTTAGTCAACGTTTTTATATTACTAGAGGTGTGCCGATTATACCGTGCGGTTGTACCTATACTCCAACACCCCCGCTACGGTGTAGATCGGGGGAATTGAACCTGAGACCTCAGCTTTGATACTATGTTAAATTTCATAAACCATAGATCTAAAATCCTGAATGAAATCAATATGAAAATAAGGATGCAATAGAATTGAAAAATCAATGTAAACTAAACAAGGGGTTCATGACATAAATTTCACACAAATCAGACAAGAATTGGACAGAATATAATTACATCAATCTTCATTAACATATCAATAATAAAATAGTCATACAATAAGGATAATTGGAATATTGTGGATAAGATTCAAATTCACCAACTCAGACCGATTGATGTGCAAACTCAATGTGGGAAAAATCATAGTTGGATCCATTGTGGTAGTTTCCTAGTTATTTTTCTACGGTTTTTCGGGTCCCAAACTTTTGGGTTCGTTTTGAGGCCCTAAACAACATTTTTTGGTGATTCGAGGGGGAACCACTTAGCATGCATTTGGCTCTATTCGAAATTTGTAAATCTCAGATAGACCTTTCCAACCGGTTATCGAACTCCCAAATAAAATATTGTATGCAAAAATCATGACCCTGGGAAGTCGATTGTTCAGCTTACCACCTTAGGGCTGCAAACTTTATGAAGGTTCATCTTCTAGGGTTATATTTTGTACTGTTTGGTTTCTTTCCCTCATTATTATTATAAGTATTCCCCTTTGGTCTCATTTTGTATTCATCTTGTCATGGATGAGCATAGCAGCCACATCTCTTCTCAAAGATAACTACCACCATTCTAGTTTTTGTATTTATAGTATGTTCTATTTCCGTCATTTAATAGAATATTTGTTTATTATATCTCTGGTATATTTGCAATATATCTTTACTTATGATTATCTATATATTCTTTCATTTCATTCACACATAAATCTGGATCAGTGGTATTAGAGCAATGTGCTCTTCGATTGTTTCTCAATGCATGTACCCGACGAGGTCAGGGTATTGAGAGTTTGGTCTCGAACTAGTTTCTCTTGGTGAAGATCACTCTCGCAGCACAGACGGGCTCCCATGAAGAAAATACACACGATGGATTAGGAGATCCAATTAATTCGATGCTCGAGGAATCCCTCGAGCGACAGAGGAATGAGATGATGGATAGTTTCACCCAAATCCTTCTATGAATGTCGTCAATGGTGAATGCACCTTCATTGAGCAATAATTTTGGAGATGAAACCCCATTCAAGGTACAAGTTAACTTTGGTTTCATTTATTTGAAGGCCAAATCGATGTTGATGCCCTAGACAAGTGGTTGAATGTTCTATAATGGAATTTCTCTGTCCATTATTTTTTCGACAGGGAAACTATTACCTTTTCACTCCTTAATGCAGTCCCCTATGTCCAAAATTGGTGGGGTACTTATTGGGAGAAAATATTATCAGACGGGTCTAGAATGCTTGAGACAAATCCCACTTGGGCCTCTTTCATTAATGTCATCAAGGAACAGTATTACCTTGTGGGAAACTATGATGACCAATACACCAAAAGGACCATTCTGCATCAAGAGAGGGACCAGACGGTGTTGGAGTACACCAACAACTTTCATACCTTGTCCACAAAGCTGGGTATATAGGAGTCTGAATGGCACCTAATACTGAAATATCGGAGTGGTATACATTAGTACATGTGAAGTGATATGGACTTCATCGACATCTCTTCACTTGGATCTGCCTATCGGTATGTTGTCAAAACCAAGGATAAATTTCGGCAAAAGAACCAGCGATACTTTGGACCTCCAAAAACACCATAGAAGAAAGGCAAGGGAAACCCTAGCCTGTAAAACACAGGAAAATACAACCAGTCCCCGCCACAAGAAAAGAAGGGGAATATAGAGACAAAGAAGGATACCAGGAAGTGGTGTGATTTCCACAAAATCCCCTAGCACAACATCGATGAATGTCGCTCAAAGCAGTCATTGGTAGCCGAGATCAAATATTCAGAATCGGATCCCGATTATGATTTAGAACCCAATGCCACAACCAGAAACCATGGTAAGTAGATCATTGATGCAAACCCCACTTTCATTGTTGCTACCACACATATTAAACCAGAGGAGCCTAAAGATTCATAGGTAGAGGAGCGCCTCTTCCACTCGCAGATGTGGTTAAAGGGAATCCCACTGCATTTTGTTGCTGACAACGGCATCGAAAAGAACCTAATATTAGCAAAATCCATCAAGAGATTAGAGATTCCAATAATACCACACCCACAACCCTATAACGTTGGTAGTCTTAGCCAAGGACGAGGTATCTGCATTACTCAACAATCCCTCCTACCATATGGAATCAAGCCTTTCAAATACGAGGTACTGTGTGAGGTGGCCCCACTTGAACTCTGTGATGTTATTTTAGGAAATCCCATATATGTGGAAGCATCATGTTGTATATGAGTCACGACCTCACAGTTTCGTTGTCACGTTGGGAGGACAACTCTATCAGATACCAGAGACAATTGCACCTGCCACAGTCTCGCGGGGTAGGAAGATAAGATTCCACACAAAAAAAACCATCCCTCTTCACAATTACGTATGAAGGAGACCATCATATCACAGAGACCTCCACACCCTTTGCATGGGGTGTCTCTTATCATCATACACAAGAAGAAAATAGATTCATTGTTTCCTCATCTACCCGAGTACCTCTACGATGCAAGGCCGCGCATTCAAGGTTCTCCTCTGGGAAGAAATCATCTAGATCAGTTCAAACCAAGGACAACACAATAACCAAAATTGTTGAATAGTTTCATCACATCAAACATCAACGGTTATATCCCTCTCAGGATGTCAAAGAAAGGCAGCCTCTTCACTTCAGCAAAAGTCGCACCAGGAGATCATCTCACCACACAATTCGAGATATGATATGTGATTTGACGCAATGGAGACAATTTATTCCTAAGGAAGAAGGACTGTTCCAGATGGAGATCAGTGTCCAGCCACCTATACCACTGGCTCAAAACAATTTTCCATTGTGGCAGTTTCCTAGTTATTTTCCTACGGTTTTTCAAGTCCCAAACTTCCGGGGTCATTTTGAGGCCTTAAACGACATTTGTTGGTGATTCAAGGGGCCTAATGGTTTATTTGGAATGCATTTGGACCCATTTGAAAGTTGTAAATCTCATATAGACCTTTCCAACGGGATATCGAGGACCCAAATCGAAGATCGTATGCAAAAATTATGACCCCGGGAAGTTGATTGTTCAACTTACCACCTTGGGGCCATAAAATTTATGACGCTTCATCTTCTAGGGTTATGTTTTGGACTTTTGGGGTTCTTTCCCTCATTATTATTGTAACTTTGGACTCATTTTGTATTCATATTGGCACAGATGGGCGTAGCAGCCACATCTCTTCTCAGAGATAGCTACCACCATTCTAGCTTTTGTATTTACAGTCTATTCCATTTTTTCCATTTAATAGAATATATGTTTACTTTATCTCTATTATCTTTGCAATATGGTTGTGTTTATGAGTATCTATTTGTTCTTTTATTTTTTTCACACATAAATCTGGATCAGTGACTCTCTTGGGAGAGTCTGTATGTGTCATCTGGTAAACAGACAATGGGTTTGTTACCATGAAGGGAACATAGAGCACATTTTGGAACTTTCTAATACTTTATTTTAATGGAACCTTTCCCTACAGCTAGGATCTCAGAATCATATCCCATATGGATGCTTGGTCCTCTAATGAGATCCAGAGAAGTGAAGGATTCTTTGGAACCAACCATGTGGTTGGATGCTCCTGAATCAATCAGATTGGCCTTTGACTAAGTGAATCCTGCTTTCACAGCATGACACCTCTCATGTTCTTCATTTTGGTTTCTCGCTTCAGACTTCTTTGTTCCTTGAGGAAGGGAAATGTTGTCATGTTCAAGGAGCTTAGAAAATTGGGCAATGGTCTTCTTCATACACTAACTTTCTGGATGAAATCCTCTCATGCAGTAAGAGCATTTAGATTTTTCAAATTTTTTGTTCTTGTTCTTCTTAGAACTAGAGGCTCCATCAGAAGGGTTCTGCTTCTCCTTGGGCTTTGAATCAGTGTTCTTATTCTCTTTCCCTCTTTGCTTCCCTTTTGCTTGTGCATTCCCAGAGTCTCCAAATAAGAGGGTCTGATTCTTGGAGGCTTTGAGCACTCTCATCTGAATCAAATTTCCTTGTTCCTGGATTAATGATTCTACAAATGCATCTAGAGATGGCATTTTCCAATTTGGAATGGATAGCCTTCTAGAGTGGAAAGTAGATACAAAAATTGAAAACTCTGAGTCAATTTTGCTCAGAATTCAGATCACAAGATGCTCATCCTTCTTCTCAATCCAACATTGCTTGCATTGCAAGACTAGGGCTTTGTATTTCAAAAATAATTGTTGAATTTTATTGAAGTTTCTAGGCTCGAGTGCAATCATCTCATTCTCCAAGATATGGCCCCTTAGCTCATCATGTTTTCCAAACAAGGATTCAATCTTGTCCCATACTTCCTTCAGAGTTATGAGACCCTCAGGGTGGAACAACAGCTCCCTGGAGATGTGGATGCACATGAAACCAAATGCTTCATCTAGCTTATTCATAAACTTAGATTTCTCAATATATTGTTGGGGTTCAACTTCTCCGCCCATTGTCATCCTATGCAGGCCTTTATTTCTCAAGGAAATCTGGATATCTTCCCGCCAATCAATGTAATTGAAGGGTGTCAGGATCTTAGGAGATAGAGCTACTGAATTCTCCATTTCACTGGTATACTGATCAACCATTCTTTAAGAAACTATGAATGTACCTACAAAAAATCACTACAAAGCACTTCAATTCAAAAAAATTGTCAATTCAAACCTCTCTACCTCGACATGAGCACTTTTTTTTAGTCCATCATACTTGGATAGACTTCTCTGGACAGAATCTAGAGGGAGAAATGCAATGATTCCAGGAATTATGTGGAAACTCAATTTCTTCTTGTGCAAGCATGGAGTTTTGTGAGGTTTGTTGTTGGGCTGAACATAGGCTCCGATACCATGTAAGGTTTGTCGTTACACCAAAACCTGTAGATGTTGGTAAACATATGAAACCAAGCACAAGGCCCTATTATTAGGAGTGGGAGTTAGTCCATGTTTTTATATTACCATAGGTGCAGAGGTTATACTATGCAGTTGTATCGATACTCCAACACCCCCTATGGCGTAGCTTGGGGGAATTGAACCTAAGACCTCATCTTTGATACCATATTAAATTTCATGAATCATAGATCTAAAATCCTGAATGAAAGAAATATGAAAATAAGGATGCAGTGGAATTGACAAATCAATATAAACTGAACAATGGATTCGTGACATAAATTTCACACAAATTGGACAAGAATTGGACAAAATATCATTACATCAATATTCATTAACATATCAGTAATACAATAGTCATATAATAAGGAGAATTCAAATATTGTGGATAAGATTAGAATTCACCAACTCAAACTGATTGATGTGCTAACTCAATGTGGGAAAAATCACAGATGGATCTCACTAGTTTAACTCTGGATAACTAATTAAGTTCACAATCAGTTAACTGATGAGGTAGGTGAACAAAAGGAGCCACACTCCCTTGAATCATGCAAACTGACACTAGGGTGACTAGCAGTGAACTACCTAGTGGTAATCAGAGCATAACTGAGCATGATTGACTACCTACCACAGACAACTGAAGGTGACTATTGGTGGCACTCACAAAGGGTTCCCAAAATGTAGGGATTGGCACCAATGGCACCAAAACTCATGTTGGCACCAAAACTCAAAAGTGTAGATGACTCCTGGGCATTTCCCCCCATTACTCTAGTAAAGTGGTAATGGCCTCCTAATCTAGGCAAAATGAACAAATATACTAGGTGGGTAAAGGGAGGATTAATTAATCCTTACACTTTTTAAAGAATAATTTTCTGCATTATTGCCTGACAACTCTTTTTGAATATCTCGATTCTTCTCTTCTAACTTTTGATTGCATTGAACTTTATCCTTTTCCTTCTTGATTTGTAGAAGTATTTGTTTATTATGATCTCTTATACGAGAGACCTCTTCTTCTTTACCTGCAATAACCTTGCCAAAATCCTTATGTATCGTCCGGATTGATCTCATTCCCTAGCGACATCACCTTTGATATTTATCTGAAGTCTTCAGATGACGAGGCTTCAGATTCTGACTTCATGTTAATGTCCTGTAATGTGATTTTCTTCTTTTTGTAGGGAAATATCATAAACTTCTTTTCAACATTTAAGATAAAGGTCCCCAATGTTTCTAGCCATGGTAATCCCAAAACCAGGTCATCGTCACTGCTCCACAAGGATCTAACTATAAATTGTGATACGCCAGTATAATATCCAATGTTGAATTGTGAATTGATTATTTCATATTCTTTATTATTCCAAAATTCTAACCTTTCACCTATATTTTCCTCTGAAATCACTAACTCATTAGAAAAATCATCACTAATATAATTATTATGTTCGTCTGAATAGAAATATTAATTTATTTCCCTCTAATTGATCCTTTTATTTGGAATAACATTGAAACATAAGTTTTTAAAGTGTTTGGAAATCTTCCTTGTTTTTCTCTTTGAGACTCCATTTCTTTTTTCGTCACAATTTTCGCTAATCTTCCTTATAAGCTGCCTTTTATACTTTATTGTCTTTTTTTCCCGCTTTACTTCCTTTTACTTTGTAACTTATATTTTCCTTCCAACACTAATGGGATTTTTTTTTTAATTCTTTAATCACTTTTAAAAGAGATTCCTTATAACTTACACTTCACTTTACTTAACTTATAAATAAGATTCTTTGTAACTTAAATTGGATCTTGGGAAACTTTTTATAAAGTAATATTTTAATTATTCCAACATACCACCTAGGATCATAATAATCCTTAATATTTAAAAAAAAATCAATTAGTTCTTCCTTCGTTTAGATTGATGAATCGACAACTATGAAGTCGTTATGTATGACCTCACGCCCGGCCCCACAATTGTTCAATGCAAATTTCACAAATTTTAATTTATTTTACTTATGTGATCGTCACCTCACCCACAAATCGTGATGACGACTATAAAATCTCTTTTATTATAATATGATATAATCATAGCAGAACTGATGTTGGTAACCTATGAAAAATGATGCCTCGATCGAATGGTTGTGTAGTTAGAAAGGCGTAGGTAGAGGTATGGTTGGATGAGCAACATGAATTGAGGTACGCTTATTGGGATGGATACGAATGGAGAAGGGGGGCGTTGGAGCAGCATTGGGGTTGGAGTATTGCGTAGCAGTGAAGCAGAGAAGGTTGTGAGGGAGATATCATTGTGTGGGAGTGGGGGATTTTTGGAGCGTGCACAGCCTTTCTTTTGAAATTATAATATTCCCTTTGGTAGTGGCGTATTTTTCTTCAAAAAAATGATGAACTTTATAGGTCAAAAATCTGAGGCTAGTCAAAGACCCAACTTGGAGAAAACTCTCCAAATAATTATTTGGCCAAAAGTCAGTGTCACAGAATGTCCAAGAAGGGGCTTTCATACCACTGAAAGAAAAAAATTGTTTCTTAAGGAAATCACGATCACAAATAAGCTATATTATAATACTCCATGAATAATAAAATATATGATTGATAAGATACGAGATGCTTTACAATGAGAAATGATACTTGTATAAATACCCATGCAAGGGTTTCCTTGGTGATGAGACGCCACCTTCCATAAGGTTCCTCTTCATTTACCTTTTCATTTAATTATTCAATTAATTTATCATTATTATTAATATTTATTAATTCTTATTTATTATATATTTTGTTCAGATCCCAACAACCAATTAGATTCTACCACTTGTCACCATGGTGGGGCTCCATTGTACTTCTCATAGGACCTTCCCATCATACATTATTTTCACACCACCTAAAAATAACTCTGATTTGAGCCTCTTACAACCAATTAAATTCTACCACTTGTCACCATGGTGGGGCTCCATTGTACTTATCGTCGAAGCTTCTTTTCAGGTCACCTAAAAATAACTCTAATTCCAGCCCCCAAAAACCAATTAGCTTCTACCACTTGTCAATATCGCAGGGTTTTGTTGTGCTTCTCATCAAACCTCCCCATCAGACCTTCTTTTCAAGTCACCCAAAAATAACTCTGATTTTAGCCCTAGCAGCCAATTAGCTTCTTCCACTTGTCATAATGACGAATTTTTGTTGTACTTCTCATCCGACCTTCTTTTCAAGTCACCTACAAATAACTCTAATTTAATTCCCCAACAACAATAGTCTTATGCCACTTTTCACTGCAATGGGGCTTCACTATATGGAATCAATACATCGTGCGCCCAAAATTTTGAGGTTTCTCCCATGTGTCGTTATTATTTACCCAACGCAAAACTCTTACAAGTAATCAAACTCTACCACTTGGCACCATGGATGGACCCACTGTATGAAATCCAATACACCATTTAACAAAAAACTCTTATCGTTTTCCCTGAGCTGCCATTTGGAATCATCTCATCAACATATGTATTCTCGCACTTCACACAGATCCAATAGGGAGTTTCAGCAGCCCTTCCACCGACTAAAGATTCTCTGCGAGGGAGTTATGTTAAACACTTCCTATGAAACCCACCAATCTACTTGTAAAAATCATTTTCCAACCCAAACAGTCCCAGTGTTGAAACCATCGCTCGAATACCACTTTGTCACACACCCTAACACCTTTTTCATCCATGGAGACTACAGGGTACTCTACTCAATCTTGTATGATATGTATGATACCTTAGATACCTCTCTACTATTATAATTTGAATTTTCCATGGAATTAAAACAACTTACATAGTGAAATTATATAATTGTGGTTGCCCAAATACATATAATTTCATACAAACTATTGCAGAGAATTCAGGAAACAACTGCATTCAAAACATGCCAAGCAATTCCATGCAAACACATTCATTTAATAGTAAATTCAAGCAATATACAAAATAGAATTTAACCATATCCACTTGCATTCACAATTAAACACGTATCTTTAAACATTGCTCCAACTAGTTGCAGGTAAAGGATGTTCCTCCCAGTCGTAGGCTCTCTCAAGCCATATATTTATTTGACAAAGCCAACCCTAAGATGGTTTTATCAATCCATTAGGGTCAATATTTTTTCTCAACTATTCACAACTCAAACTTCAACACAACTCAACTCTCAAGCTACCCCTTGGTGCAAAACCCCTTCCACATTTGTCCCAATCCTCAATTCTCCTTCCCCATTAACCTACACAACACCAGGAATGAGCACACTTCTCTGATCTTACAGTCGCTTGAGAAGCCTTTGTCTCCCTATTGGAACTCTCCATCATGTTAAAGAAATGTAACTACGGAATATATTCTAGTTTTGTATTATTATTGTTATTACCCCTTCTGGAGATGTTCTTCCTCAGATTAGGGATGTCATTAATGTATTTGGTCATGTAAATCCTTGAGGTAAAACCTCTGTTGTAAGTTGGTTCAATAGTACCCACAAAAGTATTATTAAAATGTATTTTTGAGTCTCCCAATGCATGTCATCCTTGGAAGAAAGGATAATTCAGCTTTGTTGGCTTATTAGGCCTCTCAACTTATTAGTGTAAATAGGAGAGGTGCATCCTGCATTCAGACAAGTAGAACACTCAAGCAGTTGCGCTAGAGAGAGAAGAAACAATCCATTTGGAGGAAGGGAAATAGTCTCGTCTTATTCTTTGGTTATTACATTGTACTTGGTTTAAGCCTATATATAGGAAGTTTTGCTGGGTTTTCTTCCGCACGAGGGTTTCCCAGGATAAAAAAAAAAATTCTCTTTTGTTTCGTCGTGCTTGTTATTATTTCAGAGATCCTCTTTTTTTGGTTTAAGAATACAGAGTGAAGAAGCTCATCCTCTAATCTGGCAAGCTAAGGTTCACTATTTCTGATACCTCCCTCCATAGATTATCTACAAAATAAGGTCCATTCAACTCTCCCTAGGAGGGCACATCTTTCTATCGAAAAGAACAGGATTTTCACTTTTTGACCTACCACTACTACCGAGAGAAACTAGGGCATCATATTTTTTAAGGTTCCATCCTCAGATTCAAGAAAATCAATATATAGTCCATCTCACCTTAGGTAGGCGCATCATTTCCTCCAATCAGCTCTACAAGTGATTCTAGTTGGAAAATTAGGGTTTTCCAATCAAACCCTAAGTCATCCTGAAGTAGATTTTAAAACAAGTCCTCATACTGGTAAGTTCTATCCTCTATATTTCCATTTGAATTTCTCATTTATTAAAGATGACAAACAACACCAAGCTTGATGAAAATATTGAGGGAGTAGAGAAATTCAAAGAATGGAAGTACAGAGTCATGCTCATCCTTGAAGAACATGACCTAGATTGCTTTATCAAAGATGAGGTCAAGGAACCAGAGAGAGAAGAAGCAAAGGCCAAACATAAAAAGGATATGATCAAAGTAAAAATGATCATATCTAATTCCATCAAGAATCAGTTGATCCCCTAGGTATCTTCAAAGAATACTCCAAAAGAAATGTTTGATGCGCTAACCAGTATGTTTGAAGGCAAGAACATCAACAGAATAATGACCTAGAGAAACCAACTCAAGGGTGTGAAGATATAGACGTCAAAGACCATACAATCATATTTCTCAAGAGTATCTTAGATCAAATAGAAGTTAGAAGTCATTGGTTATATGATGGAAGAAGAAGAAGTGATAATGACCACCCTTAATGGTCTCCCTAGAGAATGGGACTCCTTCATTAGAGGAATATGTGCTAGAAGAAAGTTAACTAAGTTCAACAAGCTATGGGAAGAATGTGTACAAGAAGAAGGAATGGTAATAAATAGAGAAGAGAAACAAAATGATAATGAAGATAAAGCTCTAGCTACTCACACTAATAATGGAAGAATCAAGATTCATCTCCCAGAATATCACCAGACTTCAAGAAGAATAAGAAACATAGAAGGGATTATTCATCCTTCTAATGTTACTCGTGTCATAAGATGGGACACGTTGCTAGACATTGTCCTCTTAAGAATGATTAGTTCAAGAAGAGGAATCGAAAGTACCATGCCCATGCAGCTGAAGAATATGAATCATACAAGGAAAGGACCAGAGAAAATGAAGAATCTAGTGAAGAGTATGTCATAATTTCATATCTCACATGTTCAATCACTCCTGGAAGTGACACTTGTCTCATAGACAGTGGTGCTTCCAAACATATGATAGGACAAAAGGATTCACTCTCTTGTCTTACCCAAAAATACTATTCACATAAGTTACAACTTGGAGATGATTACCAGTACCCCATCAAAGGAATGGGAGAAGCCTCTTACAAATTAAAAACTGGAAAGTTCATGGAGATGAAAGAATTTTTTTTATGTCCCAAGTTTGAAGAAGAATCTTCTTTCTATCTCAGCTCTAGATAAGAAAGGATTTAGAGTTTCCCTTGTAGATGGTGAAGTTCTTATGTGGCCCAGAGGTAAAACAATAGATGATTCTACTATGATTGGTGTTGAATAAGGATGACTCTACGTATTGAAAGGACCCACAGATTCATCCCTTACATCTAGTACCATCAGTCCATGTGAATTGTGGCATAGAAGACTTTCTTATGTAAACTACAAAGCATTGCCAATTGTGAGCAAGGTTGTGACAGGTCTACAAGAGAGCCATATCAAACATGAAGGGGTGTGTAAAGGATGTTGTCAAGGAAATTACACCAAGAATCCATTCCCAAGTATTAACAACAAAGAAAAAGGGATCTTGGAAATTGCACACTCAAATGTGTGCAGACCGATGTCAGCCACTTTCTTAAGTGGGTGTGTATATTATGTCTCCTTTCTCGATGATTACTCTTGTAAGACTTGGATATATTTCTTGAAAGGAAAAGATGAAGTATTTGGAAAATTCAAGGAATTTAAGGATCTTGTCGAGAATCTATCTGAAAATAAGATCAAGACTTTAAGATCAGACAATGGAGGAGAATTCACTTCAAATGAATTCAAGGACTTCTATAAGGAAGTTGGGATTAAGAGGGATCTTACCACACCCTATAATCCACAAAAAATGGAGTAGTAAAAAGAAACAATAGATCCATCATGGAAGTAGTCAGATCAATGATCCATGATCAAGATCTACCTATGCACTTGTGGGCCGAAGTAGCAAGAACTGCAGTCTATGTCCAGAATAGAATATCCCATAGTGCTCTTGGAAACAAAACCCTGGAAGAAATGTTCAGTGGTGAAAATCCTGAAGTAAGCCACCTAAAGATATTCAGTTGTCTCGTATACTTACATGTTCCAAAGGAGAAGAGATCAAAATTGGACTCTTAAGGAAAGAAGGAAATATTTGTTGGATATAGTGAACAGTCAAAATCTTACATAGTCTATATTCCAAGATTTGTCAAATCGATATCAGTAGAGATGTTACATTTGATGAAAATGCATCCTTCACCAAATCCATAAGGATATTTGTAGATAAATATCATGAAGAAGAGGATGAGGCTCCTAGAACCACATAAGATACCATACCACTAGTTAGATACATTGAAAAATATCCTATACAAGAAGATCGTGACCTAGCAGAACCCCAAGGTCTCATGGAAACATCCCAGGAGATGATCCCAACAAAAAGAAGACCATCTTGGGATTGTGATGTAATCAGAGAAGAAGAAAGATATGTTACAATAAAAGAAAGCAAGAGACAAAGAATCTATTCAAACTATGTGGAATTAATGAGCAATCTTGTTGATGAAGAACCCACATGTTTTGAAGAAGCTTAAAAGAAGAAGGAATGGATGCAGGCCATGATCGAAGAATACCAATCGATAATAAATAATGATGTTTGGGATGTGGTGCCAAGACCAAAGGACAAGTTAGTAGTTTCTTCAAAATGGATTTTACTGACAAAGCATTCAGTAGATCGCAGTATTGAAAATTTTAAAGCAAGATTTGTCCCAAGACGATTTTCACAAAAGGAAGGAATTGATTATGAAGAAACTTTTGCACCAGTAGCAAGATATATTTCTATCAGAATTGTCCTTGCCTTGGCATCCAATATGAAATGGAAGCTACATCAAATGGATGTAAAAACAACTTTCCTAATTGGTGTCATAGAAGAAAAAGTGTATATTGAACAACCATCAGGATTTGAAACCCACAAAAAGGAAACACATGTAAGTAGATTAAAGAAAGCTCTATATGGGTTAAAAAAAGCACCTAGGGCATGGTATGGAAGAATTGAAGGATTCCTGATGAATTTGGGCTTTACCTGTTAAGATTTAATATGCTTAGCTAGATATCATTAGTGTTTAATCCAAATCCACAACAGTAGCATATGCAGAATCACTGAAAGAACCACAATCACAAGATAGACATAGATTTATCCTGGGAAACCCTCAAGGGGAATAAAACCTAGCAAAAATTCCTCTGTATAAGATGTATAAGATAAAACCCCAAAATAGGTAATCCTCCTCATGTTGGAGTCATTTACCCAACATGCACACTTATTTGGTCAATTTTGTCCTATTTACCCACTATCCTAAGTTTAATTGACTTACTTGGCATCATATGAGCACACCCATGCCCTCCTTTAGTCAAGGAGGCCAACTAAGCCTTCTCCTTCATTCAAGGAGGCTAACTGGGCTTCCTCCTTCAAACATGGAGCAATTCTGGGGTGATCTGAGTTTCATAAATGCACCTAATTGCTAACTGATTGTTGTTTCACCTAACAACCAGTTAAGCTGAGTTGTGAAGGCGCCTCCATTCATTATTTGATTATTTTTGGCCAATATTTATGAGCTGGAGCTAACACTGGCGCCTAAAACCACTGCTGATGACATGTTTCAAAGCATTACGCTCTCCCTTGATCAGTTTTAACTCCTCAACTTGTTCCATATAGTTTCTCTAGGGGTGCTTTCCGGTGCGCAACCGATCATGTAGACGTTGCAGTGAGCTGGGGGTGTATATAAGGATGCAAGAAGCTATAGTGAAGGCAGGTGGTGCAATACAGCAGGTTTCAATTGATAGAGAAGATATATTGAATTGAAACTGAAAGAATATGCTTGTTATATTGGATAATCCCCAGTTAACTCCATCGGAGCTACTTGGAGTTATGGATGCGCTACCTCCTTTAGTTGGACATGCATTTACATGTGATGAGTCACTTTCAGTTAGACTCAGTCATATATTGCACTCCGATTCAGTTAGCACTTAGTGTGAGAGTCAGATATGGATTAGCTAAGTGGTTAACTATGTGTGCCGATTGTGGCTGACATTCAGTTAAGCTACACCCATTCATTCAATTCGAATGACCTCCTTGGAATTCAAATTGTCTTGGAATTCATGCACTCTGCATGACCATTGTATTGTACTATCATTATTTTATTAATTATACAGAGCTGCAATATTCTATTGCAGCACCATTATGCCATTTTCATGCTTAATTGTCTAAAATATCATGTGAGACTGTGTTTTAGTCCCTAGATTACTGTGATATATTAATATGGTATCAAAGCTCATGGCGGGACGAAGCTCATTCTCTTCAAAAACATGGTTTTTGACAGATCTTGCATGAAAAATTGAGCAAACTCTCAAATTCCAGCACTGCACCTGAAGCCAAAGGTTTACCACTTAATACCCCAAGTAAAGGAATTGTCGATCAAGCTTGCTTGATCAATTATGTTGGGTGTCATGAAAACCTGAAATGTGCAGGCTGTTCGACCTTACGGTAACTTTATTATTTTGATTTTCAGGTTTTACAGGCTCACTGCATTCGCTACAACAATTTGATATGGCTTCTTCCATAGATCTTTGGACTCTGTTCAATTTCCATCAATGGAAAGGAGACATGGAGATCCAGCTATGTGCCAGAGGACTCTACCGGGTCACTATGGACATAGAATAAGAGCCTACTCATGTTATAGACAAGGCTATATTTTTTAATAAGAAAGATGAAGCTTTTGGTTTCTTGTGTCTCTCTATCTCCAAGGATCTTCTATTCCACCTCTCGGTATTGAAGACTCCGAAAGAGATTTGGGACTAGCTTTCCTCCCTGTATGGAAAACAGGATGACTTGAGGGTTTATCAGCTTGAAAATGAGTTGATGTCTCTTCAAACTGGCAATTTTAAAACCCCTAATAATTTTTTCACAAAATTCAAGCATATAGTCCTTCTACTGAAGTAGTGTGAGGTGAAGAAGGAGGATGATCAGCTCATCCTCGCCATTCTCTCAAAACTTGGAGCTGACTATTCGGTGTTTGTTTCTGCATTCCATGCGGGGAAGATCACAGCCCCTTGATGGAAGATGCCTTCACTCAATGCCTTCATTGAGTCCCTAACAAGCGAGAATGGTAAGCTTGTCCATATGGGGATCATTAGATCCTCCCATGATCAAGCCCTCTTTGCTTCGGTACCCAAGGATCTGAAGGGGAAAGGAAATCAGCAGAAGAACCCCAAAACCAAATTCGAAGCTCCTAAGCCTAAAATGCAAAACCATCAACAATAAGAGCCTTCTAGCTAGAATAAGAACAAAAATAAAGGCCACCATGGGAAGGAAAAAGTCAAGTGTTCATACTGCGGGAAGGAGTCCCACCCTGAACATGCCTGCATGAAAAATAAGCTTGATGAAGCTACTTCTCTCCTTGAGAGATATAACATAAATCTTCTAGAAATCTTTTGGAGGAAAGAAAATCAAGATCGGGAATACCATCATGAAAGAGGTCATGCCCTCATGGCAAGCACCTCGAATTCCAAGGCTCTACTCATGTATTCTAGAGCTTCGAACCACATGATGACTAGTAAAAACTCTTTATCTTCTCTCGACACCAGCAATATCATTTACATCCACATGGGAGATGACTCTACCATCATCTCAAAAGGACAAGGTACAGTAAATCTTGAGCACGGTTATTTTTCCAATGTTCTTTATGTACCATATCTTGCATCAAACCTCCTGAGTGTCTATCAAGTGACCCATGCTAGAGTGCCCAAGATAGTATCCTTCAGCCCAGATGATGTAGAAATTACTGAACTTGCATCTAGGAAACTTGTGGCAAAAGTCTCTGCAAATCATCATGCAAATGCCTATGAGTTTTCCCATTTCGTGGAGGATGCAAAGCCCACAGCTCTACTGACTCATGGAAATGAGGTTAGTAGGCTCTAGCATGAGAGGTTTGGCCACCTAAACTTCAAATAATTTCAGCAATTACAGAATAATTCCATGGTTGAAGGCCTCCCGGTCATCAAAGCTACCACCGGAATTTGCAAAGGTTGTATTTTGGGCAAGCATCTGGAGCATAAGTTTGATCGGGGGAAGGCAAGATGAGCATCAGAAATATTGGGGCTGATTCATTCTGATATCAGCAGACCAATTCCCATCACGTCCTTGAATGGATCTTGGTATGTTCTTACTTTTATATATGATTTTTCTAGATATACATGGGCCTTCTTCATCAAGAAAAAGTCAGATGTCTTAGAAAAATTCTTTGAATTAAAAGCACTGATTGAGAATGCATCCGGGAAAAAGATAAAAAAATTTGAGAGCTGATAATGATGGGTAATATGTCATTAATAACTGCAACTATTTTCCTACATTGGTATTCAGATCCAACATTCAGTTCCCTACTCTCCCCAGCAGAACGGTGTAGCGGAGAGAAAGAATCGATCTCTCAAGGATATGACCACTTCCATGCTGGAAGCCAAGAAATTGGCTGCAAATTTATGGGCTGAGGCCATGAATTCTGCTGTATACATTCAGAATAGAGTTCCCCACTCATCTTTGAAAGGGAAGACCCTTTTCAAATCCTACTTTGGACACAAGCTGGATGTGTCAAATCTCAGAGTGTTTGGGTTCACTGCATGGGCCCGAATTCCGCATGATAAGAGGAAAGCTTTGCAACCGCAAAGTATTGAATGTTTTTTTATTGGATATCCTGAAGAACATAAAGGATTAAATCTGCTGGATATTAGAACAAAACAAATAATCATTGAAAGAAGTGTCTGGTTCGATGAGCCTCTTCAAGAGGTAGAACTAGTGAAGGAGAAAACTGTTGAATTTCCTTCCTATTCTACTGGATATTTGGATGATGAAATTGGGGGTGATGACTCTAATTTGGAACCTCTAATATCTGATATCAGTGACCAGAAAGCATCAATTTCAAATTCATAACCTAAAGTGCAAACACATCTCCCAACTTGGGCCAGACAGACACTTTCTTTCGCCAGTGACAACATTGGAAATCCTGATGATCCAAGAAGAACCCGGTCCGACTTCCAAAGAGAAAGTATTATGCTCTCTTGTCATGAATATTTGCTGTCTGAAACTTGTTATTTAATGATAATTTCAGATCCTAATTTTTACTACCATGCTTGGAAATATCCGAGATGGCAAGCTGCCATGGATGAAGAGATGAATTCTCTTCAAAAGAATGCTACTTGGGAGCTAGTTTCTCTTCCTCCAGCGAGGAAAGTAGTTCAATGCAAGTGGGTATTTCAGACAAAGGTTGATTCTGATGGCAGAAACTACAAATATAAGGCAAGGCTGGTAGCAAAAGCGTTCTCCCGGGTCTAAGGAGTGTACTACCATGAGACCTTTGCACCGATTGCAAAAATGGACTCCATCCGCCTAGTTTTGGCAATTGTGGCATCCAAGCACTGGGAAGTCCATCATATGAATGTTAAGTCTTCCTTTCTACATGGAGATATTCATGAGGAGATATACATGAAGCATCCTGAGGGCTACATTTCAGATTCATCTTTGGTTTTCAAATTAAATAATTCACTATACGGGTTAAAACAGGCCCCAAGAGAGTGGTATTCCAAGATGGATGCCTTCCTTCTCTCGCAAAACTTCCAAAGATGTAAATCAGATACAAGTGTGTATCTACAACAGTATGATGGTAATTTTCTTATCATTTTTTTATATTTTGATGATATTTTGATTACTGGTAGCACTGTTGCTTCCATTTCAGTCATAAAAACTACCCTCCATGATGCATTTGAGATGAGCAATTTGGGGCTCTTGAAGCAATTTTTGGGGCTTGAAATTGCCCAAAATTTTGATGGGGTAATGGTCGCTCAGTCTCAATACATATCAGACCTGATAGTTAATTTTAACATGGATGAATGTAAGGCTGATCCATTCTGTTTCCTTTCAGGTATCAGCCTTTAAGAAGGAAAAAGCACTCCACCCATGGATTGCACAATCTACCACCAGCTGATTGGTAGCTTGCTTTACTTGACTCATTCTCATATTGATATATATTATGCCATAAATGTTGTATCAAGATACATGCATCAGCGTCATTATCTTCATTGGAAGGCAACCAAGAGGATCCTCCAGTATATTCAGGGCACCAGGACCAACAGCATTCACTATGCTGTAGACTCTGAGCTAGAGTTGGTTGGTTACACAGATTCAGATTGGGTGAGAGATTATGTTGATTGGAAGTATACTTCTGGATATGTATTCATGTTTGGTGGTGGCCCTATTTTCTAGTATATCAAAAAGGAGGATGCCATTGCATTGTCTTCAACAGAGGCCGAGGAGCAGTGAATGCTTGCATCCAAGCTGTTTTGTTGCAAGGCATTCTTTCAAAGTTTGATTTTGGTAGTACTTTGTCCATTGTCCTCTTTTGTGATGGTCAAAGTTCTATTAATATCTCCACAGATCTAGTTACCAGGCAGAGGACCAAGCATGTAGAGATACACATGCACTATATCAGGGAATTAGTGCATGACAAGACCATCATTCTGCAATACTTCCCTACTGATGAGAAGATTGCAGACATCTTCACCAAGAAATTTTTAGAGAATAATTTCACTTACCTCTGTTCACTGTTGGGGGTGAGTTCATTAGGGTGATCAGATTACTTCTCCAATGTTCAGCTTGAGGGGGGGGGTTCCCACTAGGTTTTCCCTCTTTCCTCACTTAGATTTATTTTTTAGCAATGTTTGAGTTACATTATTGTACAGGGTGACCTATGGCCTTTGTTGTCAAGGCCCTAGCATTTCATGCATTTTATTTTTACTCCTCTTGATTATAGCTTAAGGGGGGGTGTTGGAGTCATTTACCCAACATGCACACTTATTTGGTCAATTTTGGCCTATTTACCCATTATCCTTAGTTTAATTGACTTACTTGGAATCAGATGAGGACACTATGACATCAACATGAGCACACCCATGGTGCCCTTCTTCATTCAAGGAGGCCAACTAAGCGTTCTCCTTCATTCGAGGAGGATAACTAGGCTTCCTCCTTCAAACAGGGAGCAATTCTGGGGTGATTTGAGTGTCAAAAATCCACCTAATTGCTAATTGATTGTTGTTTCACCTAACAAATAGTTAAGATAATTTGTGAAGGCTCCTCCATTCATTATTTAATTATTTTTTTCCAATATTTATGAACTGGAGCTAACACTGGTGCCTACAACCACTTCTGATGACATGTGTCACTTCAGTTAACTCCATCGGAGCTACTTGGAGTTATGGATGCGCTACCTCCTTCAGTTGGACATCCAGTTACATGTGATGAGTCATTTTCAATTAGACTCAATCATCTATTTCACTCCGATTCAGTTAGGACTTAGTGTGAGAGTCAATTATGGATTAGCTCAGTGGTTAACTATGTGTGATGATTGTGACTGACATTCAGTTAAGCTACACCCATTCATTCAATTTGAATGACCTCCTTGGGAATTTGAATTGTCTTGGAATTCATGCACTCTGCATCACCATTATATTGTACTATCATTATTTTATTGATTATACAGATCTGCAACATTCTATTGCAACACCATTATGCCATTTTCATGCTTAATTGTCTAAAATCTCCTGTGAGACTGTGTTTTAGTCCCTAGATTATTGCGACAGATTAATACCTCCTTGTTGGTATGTCTCTCTCTCTCTCCAATTTGCAATACACAAGTGTGATTCTATGTGTTCAAATTAGGAACACAACTCCTCTATTTATACTATTTTTGTCACTTGACATTTAACCTAACAAGTCGGCCCCACTAAACTAAATGGGACGAATTCACCTAGGAAATAACAAAACAATACTATATTGTATTCATTAGGGTACTATTGACCCAACTTACAATGGAGGGTTTACCTCATGACTCTATGATGGCCAATTGTAATAGTAACATCCCAACGGAGGAATAAGACATCTCCCTTGTGGTCCATCAGTAAAATACATATAGAATATCTTTTGAAGTTACAATATTTCAACAGTTCCCCTTAACAAGAAGGGTATTCTACTGACAAAAAAATCATCAATTATAGGAGTAACAAGAGAGAGAATCTTCAGCAGTATCAAGGTAATACATCTATACGTCATAGGAAGTTTTCAACAATCATCAACAATTGTAACAGTTAGTGGAATATCTTCAATGTCTTCCTTTGTAGCAGCACTCCGATCTTCTTGATCCTTAGCAACATCACTTCAATCTTCTTGATCCTTTGTAGCATCATCGATCTTCTCTATCCTTTACAACATCACTTCGATATTCTATATTCTTTGCAGTAGTACTTCGATCTTCTTGATCCTTTATAGTATCACTTCGATCTTCTTGATCCTTTTACAGCAGCACTTCGATCTTCTCAATCCTTTTGCAGCAGCACTTCAATCTTCTTAATCCTTTTCTGCAACACAACCTGCAGTACACATGATCTATTTGTGGGATGATCAATCCCTATCACTTTAGGACATAGGTCCAAGGATGATGTAATCCTCATCATCCTACTCCCCCTTAACGAGGAGGGTCCATAGCATCAACCAGTTGGATCGTCTGCAAATGAATGCAAGACCATATCATCTACAAATGAATGTAGATCTCATCTGCAAATGAATGTAGGACCTATCATCCATAAGGACTCATAGTAGACCATCCTCGACCTGTTAAATCTAGGACCACTCCAAGCGAGTGTTATACTACGACATCTACATATGAATGTAGGAACATTCTCCATGCGAGAGTATCATCTGCTACTGCATATATTGTCTGCACGTGAATGTAGGACCTGTCGTTTGTAAGGACTCGTCATAGAGAATTCTTGTCTTTAAAGGTAGGACGACTCCCAATCTAGTGTTATTCTATGGCATATAAAAATGAATGTAGGTACACTATCCATGCGAGAGTATCATCTATAAGACCATCCTCAGCTAGTAAGGACCACTCTCAAGAGCATATTTTTATTTTCTGCAAGACCATCCTCAAAAGAGGATACTATCATCCACAAGTGAATGTCAGACCTCATCAGCATCTGCAGGCGACTTAACCTCTTTCATACTGGAACATCATCCATCCCATCATCAATTACATTCTCATCATCACTGCCCCTTTCCAAGGAGGATCCATATCATCAACCTACTTCCCCTTTTTCCAAGGAGGGTTCATATATTCGTCATGTTCTTCCTTTCTGAGGGGAGTCCATATATTCAACATGTTCCTCCTTTCCAACGAGAGTCCATATCTTCGACATGTTTCTCCTTTCCGAGAAGGGTCCATATCATCATCGTTGCTCCTTACGAGTAAACTCTTTTCGAACTACACCAAGCTTGTCATGGAAGCATTCAAAATTTACTCGATATAGAGGCTTTGTCAGCACATCAGCAACTTTTTCATTGGTAATCACATACTAGAGTTTTACAACTCCTTTTTGTACCATATATGTTATGTAAAAATATTTGATTTCTATGCAATTTGATTTATCATGGAACACATGATTACCTGTCATCTTTATACAACTCTGGTTGTCACATAGAATCACAGTGGTATCCAAATCCATATCAAATAGACCTGACATCAGTTTTGAATCCATATCACTTCACAACTAGCAGATCAAGCTACTATGTACTATGCTTCAGCCGTGCTAAGAACAACGCTGGAAATGCTCCTAGACAATAGCATCCACCTGAGGTGCTCTTTCTGTCTGCGGAACTTCCTACCCAATATAAATCTATATATCCATACAATATGTAGTCATGATCTCTGTCATAGTATAGTCCAAATTCTATTGTACCCTTTAGGTACCTCATCACATGCATTGTATCTATCAAGTGAACCCATCTAGGTTTAACTAGATAATGGCTAAAGGTGCTCATAGAAAAGTATATATCTGGCCTTGTATTCGTCAGATACAGCAATGACCCAATAATTTGTCCATACCAATTCATATCCACTAACTCGGATGATTCATCAGATAACAACTTCATTTTGGTGTCCATGGGTGTGGCCATGGATTTACAATCCAACATATCAAAAATTTTCAAGATTTTCACTGCATACTTTCCCTAGTTCAGAAAGATTCTTTCTGGGATATGCTACACTTCTAGCCTGAGAAAATAGTGCATCAATCCAAGATCTTTCATCTTGAATTCTTTAGCTAGCATATTCTTGCAATCTGTAATATGTTTCTAATTTCCTGTCAGAAATATGTCATCCACATACCACAATAGTATGACAGGTTTATCATAAATAACCTTCATTTAAAGGTTAGGATCAACTTTAATTTTGTTAAATCCCAAGCTTGTCAAGAAGCTATCTATCCTTCCGTACCAAGTTCTCGGAGCTTGCTTCAGTCCATACAAATCCTTTTTCAACTTACATACATGAGTCACTCTGTCTTCGAATTCAAATCTGTGTGGTTGTTTGATGTATACTTCTTCCTCAATCACACCATTCAGAAAGGTTGTATTTACATCCATATGGTGTTTATCCCACTTCATCATGGAATCAAGTGCCATGATGGTTATGATGGAAGTGTACCTTGCTACTAGAGCAAATGTTTCTTCATAATCAATTCCCTCTGTATGAGAGAATCCTCTAGCCACAAATCTTTCCTTGTATTTTTCAATACCTCCATCGGCTTCATGTTTTATCTTGTAGATCCACTTCGAAGATACCACACTTTTGTTTTCCTATTTGGGTACTATATCCCAAACATCATTTTTCATTATCGATTGGAATTCTTATGTCATTGCTTCCACCCATTCTTTGTTCTGTACATCTTCCTCCTAGATGGTGGGTTAATGATGTACAATATCACACATCAAAGCTAAATAACTAGAGAATAGATTTGATCTCTTGCTTGTTCTTGTGGAGCCTTCTGGAGCTCCATACTTCTTTGCTTCTTGTATGATTTCTCTTACCCAAGCACATTTTCTCTTTCGAGATATATCCATATTAAGGGGTTCCTGAGGTTCTAGCATATCATGATATTCTGATGCTACTATTTCAGGAGAGGGTTCAACTTCTACCTTTTTGGGAGGTACATCCTCTTCATGTACTTAATCATGCTGACATCCTCTAGATTTCTTAAGAGTTGTTTCTTCATCAAATGTTACATCACTACTAATCTCTATATTATGGAATCTTGAAATGTATATCCTGAATTATTTGGAGACTTCACAGTAGCCAAAAAATATCCCCTTCTTTCTAGAAGGATCCAACTTGGTTCTCTTCTCTTTCGTAATATGAACATATACTAGACATCCAAATATCTTGAGATGGCTCACTTCAGGTTTCTTTTTGGTATACATTTCTTTAGGGGTCTTGAATCCAAGATCACTGTGAGGTAATATATTCTGCACAAACACAGTTGTTCTTGCTGCTTCAACCCACAGATGCATGGGAAGGTCTTGGTCATGAATGATTTTCTTCATTGCTTCCATAATGGTTATATTCTTTCCTTCTGTGAGACCATTCTGTTGGGTACTGTAGGGAGTGGCTAGTTCCCTCTTGATTCCAACTTCTTTGCAGAATGCTTCAAAAAAATTTGAAGTATATTCTCCACCATTATCTAATATGATTGTATTGATTCTTCTTTCTGAATGGTTCTCTATCAAGGCTTTGAATTCCTTGAATTTCCTGAACACTTCACTCTTGGTCTTCAAGAGGTATATCCATGTCTCTCTTGAATAGTCATCAATAAATGTGACTTAATATTCATATCCACTTAAAGATGTGGAGGGCATAGGACCACAGATATCAAAATGAATTAATTCCATTGTACCCTTAGTATTTGTTTCACTCTTCGGAAATGTATTCTTGATGTTATTTCCTCTTGCACATCCTTTTCAAGTACCGTCATGATCTATCTTCATATCTGGTAAACCTATTACCACTTTTCTCACAAAGGGTAATTCTTTGTAGTTGATGTGAGAAATCCATCTATGCCATAGTTCACTTCAGTTAGTGGTCTCATGGACAAGGGTTGTTTCTAGATGTCCCTTGAGTTTGTACAGTCCTCCTTCTTATTCATCAATGACCACAACATCTTCAATTTTCTTATCTTTGGGACACACGAGTACTTGTCCATCTATAAAAGCAACTCTATATCCTTTCTTATATAGTGTTTATATGGAAAGTAAGTTCTTTTTCAAACCTGGTACATATAGTACTTCCTTCATATTCATGGAGGTTCCGGAGTCAATATTGTAACTTGATTCACCAATTCCTTTGATGGCATATTGATAGCCATATCCTAATGATACTTTCTTAGGAGAGTTATTTTCATCAAGTCTTGACAGAGTTTGCTTCTTCCCTGTCATGTGCTTTGAAGCACCACTATCAATAGGCCATGTATCTTCTCCAGGTGTTACATACCTAGAGGGTGCAGAGAATAGTACATGTTCTTCTTTTGCTTGTCTCTTTCAAGGTATTTATTCTTCTTGTTCATCCTCATCTTCAACTATATATGCATGATGTATTTTGTTGTTCTTCTTCTACAATGGACACTCTCTGGCAAGGTGTCTTATCTTATTACAGTTATAACATTGATATTTGGAGCAGTATTTCTTCTGACTTCCTTCTCTTTTATTTTGAAACTTATTTGGAGGTATATACTCCTTGTGACTATCCTTCTTGAATTTTTATTTTCTTCTTCTCGTATGGATGGCTAGTGCTTGATCACATTCTTTAAGTAGATCTTCTCGGTCAGCTACTCTAGCTTTTTCTTCGATGTAGTCTTCCCATACAATGTCAAACTTCATGCTTTCTTTTCTGGAACACATATTATGTATGAATGAATCCAAAGGTCTAGTGAGACCATTGAGATAATTCATGACTATTTCACCTTCATCAAGGGAGTCTCCAATAGCATCTAGTTATTCCTTGAACTGGAAGGCCCTTGTGAAGTAATATTGAATTGATTCTCCTTTACTTATCTTGGTGCTCTTCAGTTGAACTCTAAAATTCATGTTTGTGTTGATGTTACTTCCTTCATACATTATGGAAAGGGAATCATAAAAAAATTTGGTGTCTCTTTAGATTACACTTGAGGGATCAAGTGATCTTTGATAGAATCAGCAATGATCCTCATTGCATTGATTAGGTCCTTCTAGTAATTCTCCTTAGCTACATCTTCTTTTGGTTCTGAGACTTAATATTTTATGTACTTGTAAATATAATTCTCTCTAAGAATGAGACCAATCCTATACTTCCATTCAGTGTAAGTTTCCAATGCCTTACAGCTTATCCTCAAGCTTAGTGCTTGGGACCATCCTATCCAGGAGCTCACCAAAAATTGAAATTTCTCAAAATGAAAAGTTGACCTTACCAGGAGATGCGCTTGACTAAGGCGAGTTTGGTTTGTCCACTTGGTTTCTAGAGATCCCAAATATTCACCCTTCAAAACTTACTTGCGAGGTTTCAATTTCTGCAAATTTTTGGTTCTGGTTTTCTACAATTTTCTAGTTCAACGACAAACTAGGGTTTGGATTTCCAGGAGATTCATGCACTCAAGAAAATTGATATAGGGCTCAATCGTTGCGCTCTATGGATGTGTGACTTTCTATGCAAGCAAATCTTCAAAATCCCTAATTTTGCAGAAACCCTGATTTCTTGCCGAAGGGAAAGGAGAGAGAGTTTCACCTTGTGAAAGTTGTTTTATTCAGGCCAGATTTGATACCATGTTAAGATTTCATATGCTTAGGCATATATCATTAGTTTTTAATCCAAATTCACAATAGTAGCATATGCATAATCACTGAAAGAAACAAAATCATAAGATAGAAATCCTTGGAAACCCTCAAGGGGAAGAAAATCTAGCAAAACTTCCTATGTATAAGATGTATAAGATAAAACCCCAAAACAGGTAATCCTCCTCCTTGATGGTATGTCTCTATCTCTCTCCTATGTGCAATACAAAAGTGTGAGTCTGTGTGTTCAAATGAGGAACACAACTCCTCTATTTATACTCTTTTTGTCACTAGACATTTAATCTAACAAGTCGGCCCCACTAAACTATTTGGGCTGACTTCACCTAGGAAATCACAAAATAGTATTATATTATATTCATTAGGGTACTATTGACCCAAATTACAATGGAGGCTTTACCTCATGACTCTATGATGACCAATTACAATAGTAACATCGAGACGGAGGAATAAGACATCTCCCTTGGGGTACATTAGTAAAATACATTTAGAATATCCTTTGAAGTTACAATATTTCAACATTACCAAAAGAAAATTTGATTCCAACCTTTACTATAAGGTTGAGAATGATGGGATCATGATATTACTATTGTATGTAGATGACATATTTTTGACAGGAAAGGAGAAGCTCATCAGTCAATGTAAGAAGAAACTTGCAACGGATTTTGAGATGAAAGAGCTTGGCACAATGCACTATTTCCTAGGTCTTGAAGTATGGCAGTTTCCTGATGAGATTTTCCTAAACCAAGGAAAATACATAGTAGATATTTTGACGATATTTGGGATGTTATATTGCAAGGCATTTAACACTCCTATGGTGACAAACTTAAATCTACTAAATGGTGATTCTTCAGAAAGAATAGATGTCACACTATATAGACATATTATTGGCTCACTGATGTATTGGAAAAATACAAGACCATTTATATGTTTTGTTGTGAACACCTTGATTTAGTATAAGGTGGAACCCCAATATGTTCATATAGTTGCAGCAAAACATGTGATGAGGTACCTAAAAGGTACATTGGATTGTGGCCTCAGATATACAGCCAACAGTGAGTTCAAATTGTGTGGCTATACTGATTCGGATTGGGTAGGAAGTGTTGAAGTTAGAAATAGCAATTCTGGATGTTGTTTCAGTTTGGGATTAGGTGTGATCTCTTGTATTAGCAGAAAGAAAACAAGTGTTTCCCTCATTACAATCGATGTTGAATACATTGCATCATGTTCAGCCTATAGTGAAGTAGTATGGCTTCACAAACTATTGGCAAGATTGTTTGATACCGATATGGATGCAACTAAGATCTATTGTGATATCTAGAGTTGCATCAAGTTAACAGAGAACCCGGTGTTTCATGATAAGTCAAGGCATATAGAGATAAAGTATCATTACATATGGGATATGTGAATCTCCGGTATGTTCCTACAAAGGAAAAATTTTCTAATGTGCTGATGAAACCTCTGTCTGGTGTAAAGTTTGAAAACTTTCGAGACAAGATTGGTGTAGTCCGAAAGGACCTCCATAGAAGGAGGGAGTGATGATGAGGTTATTATTGAGGATGAGATGACAGTTATGTTCCAGTGTAGAAAATTCCAGTCGAGTTTATCAGTATTCCTACAGATCTTGATGAGGTTTTAGTATTCATTTGCGAGCGATAGTATCCTTTTTGAGGATGGTCTTGCGTACAAGAAGACTCTCTTGATGAGAGTGGTCCTAGCCATTACAGGTTGAGGATGGTGTTGCATATGATAGTAATCTCTTCTGTAGAGTGATCATGCATTCACTTGTAGGATGGTATTGCGGACAAGAAACCTATCTTTATGAGAGTGGTCCTAGCCCTTACCAGGTGAGGATAGTCCTACATACAATAGTACTCTCTTCTAGAGAGTGTTCCTGCATTCAGTTGTAGGATGGTATTCCAGATAATAACATTCTCTTGATGAGAGTGGTCCTATCCCTTACCATCTAAGGATGGTCCTACAGATGATAGTACTCTCTCTTGGAGAGTGATCCTGCATTGACTTGTAGGATGGTCTTGCGGACAAGAACACTTTCTTGTTGAGAGTGGTCCTATATCTTATCATTTGAGTATGGTCCTGCAGACGATAGTACTCTCATATCTTGAGTGGTCCTGCATTCAGTTGTGGACAATATTTGCATTCAATTGCATATCACAGTATCCTCTTTGAGGATGGTCCTGTGGACAAGAACACTCTCTTGTTGAGAGTGGTCCTAACATTTATCGACTGAGGATGGTACCGCGGATGATAGTACACTCATATGTTGAGTGGGCATGCATTCAGTTGCGGATGAGATCTGCATTCAGTTGCAGACAACATTATCCTCTTTGAGGATGGTCAAGTAGACAAGAACACTCTCTTGTTGAGAGTGGTCCTAACACTTACTGACTGAGGATGATATTACTCTCTTATGGAGAGTGGTCATGTATTCACTTATGGACGAGTTCATGCATTTGATGCCAGATATTATGATGCTCGAGATGATGTGTGAGATGATGCTCGAGATGATACCAGAGATGATGCTCGACATGATGCCAGAGATGATGATTCTCAATATGATGTCAGAGATGATGCTCAATATGATACCAAATATGATGCTCGATATGATTCCAAAGATAATGCTCTAGATGATACCATATATGATGCTTGAGATGAAGATTCTCGAGATGATGCTCAAGATGATACCAGAGACGATGATGCTTGAGATGATACCAAACGATAGAGATGTATGTTAGTATTATGTCCATGGATGATGTTGATGTTGGTTTTTATGTAATTGTGCAAACTTCCTATGACATATAAATTCACCATGCAGTTGTACATATGTATTTTTTTGTTATAGAATACCTTCCTTGTTAAGAGGGAGTGTTAAAGAAATGTAACTATGTAAGATATTCTATTTTGTATTATTATTGTTATTACCTATTTCGTATATGTTGTTCCTCTTATTAGGGATGGCATTGATATATTTGGTCATATAAATCCTTGAGGTAAAACCTACGTTTTATTTTTGGGCAGTAGTACCCACAAAAGTATTATTAAAATGTATTTTTGAGTCTCCTGAGGCATGTTGGCCTTGACAACAAGGATAAGTCATACCCATTGGGCTATTAGTCCTCTTAGCTAATTAGTGTAAATAGGGGAGGAACCTCCCTCATTTGGACAAGTATAACACTAAAGCAGTTGCGCTAGAGAGAGAAGAAATAGTCCATTTGGAGGAGAGGAAGCGGACTAGTCTTATTCTTTGGGTCTTACACTATACTTGGTTGAAGTCTATATAGAGGAATTTTTCTTGCGTTTTCTTCCAAACGAGGGTTTCCCATGATAAATATTTGTGTTCTATTTTGCTATTTTGTTCTTGTTATTATTTCAGAGATCCTCTTGTTTTGGTATAACAGATATTAAAATATTAACACATCACAAGTTGGACGGGAAGTCTCTAAATTCGAAATCCAGGGAAGACAGTTGCAAGACAGACTCCTATCACGCACCAATTTCACACAAGGTTGAGGCATGAATAGTTTTCATATGGTGTCTTTGGTTTTCTGACACAACTCCCAAGTACTATTCTCAACAATTTCATGTGAAGTCTAAACCACGATGAGTGAAATGTCATGTCCCCATTCCAATAAATCTACTAGTTGACAATGTTTCACCCACCTACCAGTTGACAATAAGGGAGTGTTGAAGCCCCAACTTTGTATGTGGCTGATTAGGGTGTTTAAGGCTTGCAACACATGAAGAAAACCCAGCCAAAGGCTTCAAACAATCCCACGCAGGTATTGTTCTATACTCGAGTTCTTTGGGATGGTAATCTCCCACTGATACTTTAATAGCCTCCGTTGTCTTATGGATGGATTTGATCCACAAGGAGATCTATTTCCCAGAATGGAAAACCCAGAGTTAAGAAAAGAAAAGGAAAACTAAAACCTAACTAGGAAGAAGAACCTAATCTGAATCTAAACTACTTTAAAATGTGTTGGATGATTGGCAGGTTGTCTTGAGTTGTGTGAAGAACAAACAATTCATCACATTGACAGAAATGTAAATTAGATGAAACTGTACATACTGAGATTACAATTGTTTGATAAAAATTAAATAACATTAAATCAGAATTAAACCATTCAAGATAACCTACAGGCACTCAAGTTAGTTGAAAAACCAACTTATAAGCTATAAAACTCTTACTGCTGAAACATTTGCAGAAATAGATAAAGACAGTTCATAAAAGAAATTTCATGAAGTTTTATCAATGCATTAATAATTAACAGAGATAAATCAGAGTTAAATAAACACATTATTAAATTGCAAATGAACCACAGTACTATATGATCATTTGGAATAAGAAAACTATAACCATGTCAAAGAAATTTGATAGATCAAGTACAAAGATAAGAATTGCAACATTGTATTATATTCATAATTCTCTGTAAAAAATTACATAAAAGACCTTAGCAAAAGCTGAAGTGTTGTTTGATACCTTGCATCAGTCTCCCTTCCAAAAGTCAAAATTTCAAGAGCCCATTGATGCATTGGACATCATTTACTTAAATAATTATTACAAACAATGGAATTCCCCCTAAAGGGGATCCAAAAACTAAACAAGCCTAATATCCTAGGAAATCTTTCCAGACTCTCCAAATCCATAGCAGCTCCTCGATATCAGGATAAGTGGTTGATTCTATGCCTAATTGAGAATTACATTTATAATCCTTGACCTCATTATTAGCCAAATTATGCCAAACTCGGATGTAGACATGGATCTTGATTTGCACTACGAATGGTTGTTTCATTAACTGCTCCACGTTGTGTATGCTGATGTGGTCTAGTTCCTTGATTTTATCCTCCTGGTCATCCCTTTATTTCTCAACTTGCTCGATCGTCAATCCGGGTGGAATTGCCTTTTCAATAAGCACCATGGTAGGAAAGGATAAGTCAGTCATGATATTTTCAACTGCATACCATCTTCTACCACATATAGCCTGAGCTTTCTTTATAGCTTCACCCACTCTATCATCCAAGTATTTCCAAGCTCTCAGAATAGTTTTGGCTATTTTAAACTGAAAAGGAGTGAGAAGAGTGATATTATTAGGCCTCTCCTACATGTACCTCTGCCAATCAGTGACTTCATCATAAGCTTTTGAGGCCTGTTGTCTTTTCTCAATTAGGTATTCCAAAACCACAGGCATCCTATCAAACAATGTATGAGTCTCAAATATATCAGCTAGAGTTCCAAACAACTCGCATACCAAATCAAAATGTTCCTTGTTAGTTCTGATAGCAAGCTCCTTAAACTCTTCTTGGGAAAACCTGGAAAATGAAGATGAAACTGCACTTACAGTTGCATCTTCATTTTGCCTCTCTAATACTGCAACCTTTTGAACCAGAGTGGCATTATTATTCTTTTCTCTTTGTAACCCTACACTGAGAGTAACATTCTTCAGTTGAAGTTCATCTTCTTTGTCCTCATGTTGTTCCTTGAGCTGCTCTAGTGTTTCTTTCACATTGACAATTCCTACCTTTTGTTTATCAAACTCTCTATTAAAGAGTTGACAGCATCCCTATTGGCACCTGTGATCGATCCTAGAACAGAAGTTGTGTCTATAGCATAGGCTTGTGGATCACTTGATTGCGGTGTCCATAAAAATTCATTCACCATTGACATATCCATAACGTTCTAATCTCTGCCCCTATTCTTCCCCATCTCACCACTGATTTCTTAGCTTTACTATATCGATATTCACCTAAAGACACCATAAAATCTTCTTTGAACTCGTCTATGACCTCATCAATAGGAGGTATGCTAAGGCCTGTTGATATCAAAGATGAAGTTTGAGTTGTGGTTTTGGAAGGTATAGCCATAGTGATATGAGAGGTGGCAAGGAAGGAAGTAATATTCTGAGAAAGAGTTACTTTAGGGGCAGAAGAAATGTCATGAACAGAAGCTTCCATAGAAGGAATTTGCACAGTAGTAGCCTTAAGAAATGATGA
The DNA here is from genome assembly GCA_001517045.1 of Pseudotsuga menziesii. Taxonomy (NCBI): domain Eukaryota; kingdom Viridiplantae; phylum Streptophyta; class Pinopsida; order Pinales; family Pinaceae; genus Pseudotsuga; species Pseudotsuga menziesii. Next base: position 287,948 of record LPNX010213449.1, read on the forward strand.
TGGTGATTCTATTGCAATTTTCTCAGACATAGGGGATGAAACTGTGCTAATTGAAGGAATATGCAAAGGGATTTTGAAAACTAGAGTCACTACAGATGAAGGAATAGGCTTCTCCATAGGAACAGGTGTGATTGATTTGGGCAGACAAGTGGCCTTTTATAGAGCTTGGTCATAAAAGGTGTCACAACAAAACCATCAGAAAATGATGACAAAGCCATTATTGATGAAAGAAGTATTGCAGAAGAAGAGGGAGTAGACTGACAAAAAGGTTGAGACTCAGGAAGAGAGGATGAAGGATTACCATTGCTACCATTAGTGCGATTTTGGAAATCATTACTAGTCTCAATAGTAACAGGCACAGGAGAAATTATGTCCTCCTCTTCCTCTGAATGAGTTAGGTCAATAGTAGAAATAGGAATGGAGATGTTTATCTTTGAAGGATTATACTCAACCTGAGTTTTTTCAGGTAGATCCTTTTCAATCACATTGGTTACCACCTGGGAAACTTCTTGTGTATCTAAGGCTGAAGTCGTTCTGCTCAACTTCTGATTTATTTGTTCTGAAGTCTGCAAATAATCCTTAACCTATTGTTCCACAGATGTCTACGGAATTTCTCCCATGGGAGCTTTCCCTTTATCCAAGTCTGAGTCAGTTCCCACTGATGTAGTTTTGGATGCCAAAGCTTCTTTTGTTGCAGCTCGAGCTTCTTTTTCTTTCGTGTCCTTTGTCATCCTTTCCAGGATGTTCAATTCCATAGACTTGTAACGTTTTACCCTACCTCTGATCTCCTTTTGATACTGCAGGATATGGATTTGCTCTTCTTTTCTCTTATCCCTTGCCAAGACATCAGAAAATGTATCTACTCCCTGACAAATGAAATCATCCGGAGTTTCCTCATAAACATAACCTGTTTCGAAATGATTATGCCTCAGGTGTAAATCAACAATCCCTTTAGGATCGTGTTGTCTTCTGCTTGCAAAACCAATTTTAAGTGACATGATGTGATCACTCAACTCCAATGCCCAAGTAGAAGTGGGTAAACTCAAGGATCCAAGTGTAATAGGAAACCTGGGCCAAACTTTTCTCTTTGCTGCAGCACATTTCTTGTAGATCCCCTCTGTAACTATCTGAAATGAGAGCTCTTCTAGGACCAACCTGTCTGGTACGAACTTAGGCAACATGTGAGATATGTTGCTGCCATAAACCCTGATGTAGGTGAAAGATTCACCCACATACCAGTCTCCCATAGTGGCTATGAGAGCCTTTGCTTTCGGTGAGAATGCAGGAGCTTCTTTGTTGAAAATCAAAAAATATACCCTGCCAAGGAAACTTTCACATATATCATAGAACCTAGCCACATATTTTCCATCCCAGAGCTTGGAATTATAGATATGTACAGGTAGGGCCAGTAATTCCCAACTCCATCCCAAATCAGGGTAACGAAAATCAGAACAGAAGATGTCCACAGTGAAGGCGGTAGGATAAAAATTGGGCTTTTTCTTAGCAGTGGCTTTCTGGAACTCTTGAATAGCGTTTTTAAGTTCCAGTGACAGAATTGAGGCCCTAGGGAAAGACTCACCTGTAGTAATAATGTGATGAGCGAAGGGAGCCCATTCCTCTTTAAATAAAGAAAAGTTGGGAAGAACGTAAAGTCTGCACAACATTGCTGCTAGCAGGGAGTAAGGTTCTTTAAACCACTCAACAGAGTATAATTCCTCTTTTATCTTGGAAAACTTACGGGGTTCAGTCATCCAGGATTTAAGCATTTGGTCGAAATTAAATTTGGATTTGGCAGTGTTAACAAAATCTACATCTAGGAGCTGGGTATAAGGTTGAAGATCATAAATCCTGACAAAGGTTTCGGAGGGAAAATTGGCTAGCTAAAACCTGCTACTGGTATTGAAAGAACAATCTTTCACATTGGCGTGGGCTATAATCCATTGCATAGCGTTATAAGGCAGGATGGTCGGTCTAGCTGCCATCATATGTAGGCCAGAATCTCTAATTCTCTCATAAACAATTTGGTCACCGTAGAAATATGAGAGGTCATTGTTATCGAAAATTGAGTAAACCCTGGACCAGTCTAAATGATAAGTTTCATTCACTCAGCTGCTAGTATCAGAAAAGACACCGAAGTTAGGGTATTTGGTGAACATATCCTTCTAAAGGTTTTTACTCCAGGTAAATCTGGGGGTTTTGGACATCTCCATGTTTCGTTTTGAATATTTATACCAGAAATTAAAACTGAATTATATAGTAATCACAGTAAACAATTCGAATTGCAAGAAAGCAACCTGGTAACCAACCTGAAACTGTAGTAATCACTGTTGGAATCACATGGTAAATTATGGAGGTCAAAATCACACAACAGAGCAAATTACAGCAGTAAAAACAGTGAAAAATTGTAAATCAAAACTATCATATTTATAATTCCCGAGAAATAATTCAGACCGTTAGATGAGAGTAAAAAAGAAAAAGAACGGTCAAGATCAGTTTGGCGGGATGCAGGATCAAAAATAAAATTGCAAGTTTTATTAATCATTCTGCAACCCGCATTCCATAACTTGCGGGATGTAAGTGCGGAATAGAAAAATAGCAAAAGAAATTATTCAATCGGCTTCCATTCCGCATTCCGCATCTTATGGGATGCGGGATGCGGAAACACGCAAACCAAAACATGAACAAATGATAACCCCGCAACCCACATTCCTCAACTTGTGGGATGCAGGTTGACTAAAGTAAACACACATAAAAACTCTCTCACATCTGCATTTGCGGGATGCGGGATGCAGGTTTGAAAAAATGAAATATCAAAAAATAAAGGTTTCCCACATTCCACAACTTGCGAGTTGCGGGATGCGGGAAGTTAAAACAATCCAAACAAGACTCAATCACTCTACATTCAAAATAAAGAAATCAAACATGGTTTTTTGGAAATTTGGTTAAGTTAAGGAATCCCAAGAGTCAAATAAAAATCTTAATGAAACTCTTAAAGATTACGAAGAGTCTTACCAAGTAATATTCGTATGTATAATTGGGATCCCGTGCAAAATGACATGGGATCTGTTGTACCTACAACAAATGGCGACTGGCTGGAAGAAACTGTTATCTCTGCAAAACAATAATCCTTTCCAATCAAACTGTCAATGGGAAAATGATTAACTCCTAAGAAATTTTAACATAAGAATGTAACCAACTAGAAACTTTTAAAGTTATTGATGCAATCCCATCCATGGTCATTTAAAAATGATGCAAATCTAATTTAAAATGGCATTGGAGGATAGGGTCATCTAAAGTGAGGCTGACATAGGCATGTAGTTTAAAGTTGAACCTAATGGTTATAACTTTACCATTTTTGTTTTTCACACAGGTCCTCTTAAACCATCATTTTTTTCCTCCCCCCCCCCCCTTTTTTTNAAGAATGCAAGATTGCATTGACACAATACCACTGCCCCATGTTCTAGTGATCAGTGCCATTCACAAACCTGATCTGGAAACTAAGCAAGACGACTCGGTAAGGAGACCTCTTATCTTCCAGCTATATGGCTGAAAGAAACTATCATGGCTTGGGAACTATTTGGTGATAGTTTCATTCCAACATCAAGCCCATGATTATAGTGAGGTTGGGCTTAGACAGGACCCCCTCTTCCTATGTGCAATTCTTTCTTGTTTGGGGTTTGACTGGGGTTTAGTGTAAAGTGTGAATTACAAGACACTGCCATGGCTTGGTGTCTATATGTAGGCAGTGTTACTCACTGATGCTCTGCAGATCATGAATGAGCCGACCTGTGATAGGATCTCCCATATTCCAGAGAACTGGAAGCCATCTCCCCATTTTAAATGGCAAATATGTCATTCCACTGAACACCTATGAACCTAATGAGTTGGCTCGTTATGAGACCCCTCATCTTGTAATCCACATGATAAGATATATGGCCATAGTTGAAACCCAAAGAGAAATACTGACAAGACTATGAATATATGCCATAGTGCCCCTAATGAGACCTTAGACAAGATGAACCTCTTCTTCCACAACTATCATCATCAGAGTAAAGCATGTGGAATGTATTAACCTGGATGAGAGGGAATCAATACAAAATGTTGTAAATATGGTTATGATTCAAATATAACAAATCATTATATGAGTTAGAAAATATAGACACTCACAGATCTGTTTCAGTTGAGAGTATTGAATATTGAGAAAATTGATTGCTCGTCGTTTTCCAAGTGTGTAGATATTACCAAAAGTCACCAAAATCAAGCAAACATTCAGAAAATAAAAGGAAAATAACACACCAAACCTATATACAGGGTTGAATCAATATTTTCAAACAAAGTACTTCTTGAGCAGAAAAACATTCATTGGGAAGGTGTCAACGACCCCTTCCAGTGTTTGTAGTCGAACCGTACTAGGACCAATCTTTTCTGTAACAATAAATGGTCCTAACCAGAGGTGCTAAAACTTGGTGTATTATTTGTTATCCTTGTGTTGTTTTCCCCATCTCAACACTAAATCTCCTACTGAGAAATCCTTGTCAGAAGAAGACCTCTCATTGAACCATTTCTTAATCAACTGTTGATGTTGGTAAAACTTATTCTTGGCTTTCTCTCTATCATCTTCTAGTTTGACCAGAGAATCAATCCTCTGTTGTAATGGGGAAGAGTTGCTCTCTTAGATGGATTGGGCCAACTGTAATGAAGGAATGGTGAGATTAGCTGGTAGGAGAGCTTCCTTTCCATAAACAAGGCAATAAGGGGAGTTACCAATGGCTTCCTTTGGGGCGATTCGATCTGCCCAAAGAGCGTAGTAAATTTGGGTGTGCCAGTCTTTATGATGTAAAGCCATTGTCTTCTTAAGGATGCCTATCAAATTTTTGTTTGAGGATTCTACAAGCCCATTTCCCTGGGAGTAGTAATTAGCAGAAAACTTAAGCTATATCCCCTTTTCAAGGGTGTAGCTGGTCAAATCAATGGACTGGAAATATGAGGCATTATCAAAAACAAGATACTTGAGGGTGCCAAACCTGGTGATTATCTGATTTTATAGGAAGGAAATTACCTGGCTTGTGTTACACAGTCTTAAAGGGACTGCTTCTACCCACCTCGTGAAATAGTAAGTGGCTGTCAAAATGTATTTGTGATGTAATGAGAATATGGGGTTGATGGGTCTGATGAAATACAATCCCCACTGCTGAAATGGGAATTGGACTCCTACTGGCTGTAAGGGGTAATCAGGTTTCTTAACTTTGCCCGCACACTTCTGGAAAGGCTCACATTTTATGACAAATGAATGGGCATCTCTGAATAGGGTTGGCCAATAGTATACTACCCTGATAATTTTGTTAGCCGTAGTATCACCTGAGAAGTGTCCACCTGTAGGTCCTGCATGAAATGAAACAGGAAATCATTAGTCTGATCTTTTTCCAGGCATCTAAGAAACACTCCATCATAATTCTTTCTAAACAGAACATCATTAATAAGTTGATAAGGGGTTGATTTCATCCTTAATGCTCTACATTTTTTGGGATGTAGGGTTTCAAGAGAAAACCCATTACGAAGAAATAATCCGATGTGATCATACCATTCAGATGTTGCAATTTCAAGTGCATTAACAAAACCTGTAGGAGTAGCTTCTTCCTGTTCCCAATCAGCTTGTTCATTTTCAGGGTCATTTGACTAGGCGGTGAGCTGACACAAACCTTGTCCTCTGACAATCTTCACAAGCTTAATCTCCATATCATATTCTTGAAGGGCGGTCATCCAGTGGGCTCTCTTTTCTCCCAACTCCTTTTGGATGAGTACATTGTGAATTTCCACATAAGGGACAATCACCTTAGTCCTAGACTTGAAAAGATAAGGCCTATAATGTTTTACTGATTTGCATACTATGTAGGTCTGTTTGTCAACCTGGGAGTAATTGAGTTCAGCCCCTTTGAATGTCGAACTCATGAAAGAAATGGGGATTTCGATGTCTTTGTGATTTTTCTGCATGAGGACAACATCATAAGAAAAGTCAGTAGCAAATGTATACAATATAAAATCTTTACTGAAATCCGAGGACATGAGAGCAGGGGATTCTGCTATGGTTTTCTGAATCTCAGTAATTGCATTTTTCTATTCTTCATACCACTTAAATGGTAAATATTTTTTGACCAAAAACTACAGGGGTTTAACTACTTGAGAAAAATTGGGAACAAATCTTTGAACAAAATTAATCTTGCTACACTCTTTACAAAAAAAAAAAGCCGACAAGAGCAACAATAACTCAATGGCCAAATAAAGAGCAAGGTCCCATATCTAAATGTAGTTTTTCATATCCATTATATCTCAAGCTCTCGAAGCCTCTTGAAGATGATCTCAGAGGAGAGATCGAAACATTGAGCACAGCCTTAAACACTAACGCAGTTCCAGATTACAAAATTAATCCCTGCATATGGATACTTTCAAGAAAAATTAATCTTACCCAAAAATAATTGCATTGCCTTACGAGAGTTAGGAAGGTCGATCTTGGAGATTGCTTCGATGCGTTCGGGATCAATGATCATACCTTCTTTTGAAACGATGAAACCCAACAACTTACCTTCTGTTACTACAAAGATGGACTTCTTGGGATTAAGGGAGATGTCGAATTTCCTGCACCTTTCGAATACTGGTTTTAGCGCAGACAAATGATCCTGTCATTTTTTAGAGTAAATGGTAACATCATCAAGGTACACAACAATAGAATTACGGATCAAACCTCTGAAATCTATATCCATAGCTCTCTGGAATGTGACTCCTGCATTTATTAGTCCAAATGGCATTTGTTTGTATGTGAATGTTCCCCAAGGGATCCTAAAAGCAATTTTTAGTTGATCATTGGGTGCAACCAAGACTTGGTTGTAACCAGAAAAACCATCTAGCAGCGAAAACATCTCTGATACGGCTACCTTCTGTAGGATCTGCTCCATTGGAGGAACAAGATAGTTGTCTTTTTTAGAGGCTCAGTTCAGGTTCCTGAAGTCTACGCAAATTTAAATTTCCCCATTCTTTTTACGAACAAGGACCAAGTTAGCTACCCATTGCGTATGTTGGACGCGAAATATGATCCTATCCAAGAGCAGTTTGTCTAGTTCCTTCTTGACAGAAGGCTCTAGACTTGGGTGCATTTTCCTCAATTTCTGTTGGTGGGTTTTACATTAGGTTTCATGGGGATTTTATGATGCATGACGGTAGTATAAAAATTCATGAGCTCATCGTATGTCTAGGAAAATACGTCTTTAAATTCCCTACAGAGTTTGATAAAACTTCTTCTTTCATCACGGGAACAGTGTATTCCAAGATTGATAAATCGAGGTTCGTGCTATGTTCCTAAGTTAATAGGGGTATGATTCAAGGTTGAGCTTTGAGTCTTGCAATTGATGGTTTGTCTAAATGTATCTTGTAAATCATAGAACTTCTCCAGACTGATTACAGATTTGGGGATGATGTTGGAAGGATGAGATAGAGACTTATCATGATCAGCTTCATCAATGGCCATACCTTAAAAGGTATTTTGGGCTGACAGGAAATCAAGTATTTGATGATCATCGTCAAACACCTTCCAGTTTGTGAAATTGTCAGGTATTGAGGGTCTGTACATCAATTCAATAGAGAAGGTTTATCGAGACAAGCCTACGGGAGGGATCAGTCTAGATGCAGTGTTGGCTAGCATATCTGCGTCAAAGTTTTGGGATATAGGAACATATCTAATATTAAATGCTGAGAAGGAACTAGTCATGTCTCTGATTAATATTTGATAATTAACTAGGTGAGGAGATAGACAATGTATCTAATTCCGTACCTATTTCATAATGATTTCGGAGTCTCCCACACATTCAATTGCTTTAGCTCCCATACCAATAGCTTTCCTCAGTCCCTGGACTAAAGCCTCGTACTCAGCCATGTTATTAGTACATTCAAATTCAAACCTGCATGTAATCATGGTTTTGATCCCTTTAGGATCAATAAGTACACATCCTACGCCTGCTCCTTCCTTTGACCTAGAGCCATCAAAAAACAAGGTCCAAACTATAGGATCAATTCTGAAATTGGTATTTACATTATATACATTATGAACAACAGTGCTAGAGAACGAAACAAATGTAAGATGAGTTAATTGAGAGTGTTTATGCTTATCCTCTATTGGTGATAGATCAGCAGGTAAGTCTCCAAAGAAAGTGCCAAATATGAAATGTTCAATTTGATTATTAAAGAAGGAGATAGATTCATTGGAACCATCAATATTAGTTACAGTTTGTTTCATGAAAGGTTCTCTGTCAACTTTGAGCTTATTAGGCTACCCGTTAAGAGGCAACAACAAGTGGGACCAATAAGTAGCAAAGCAGCCTTGGAGTTTCTCTGACCAATCCTAACTCAGCCATATACCATAGTTCTCTGGAATATCCACAATCACAATATCAATTGTTTGGTGAATCCGAGGATCTGCAGATAGCTTGAGAAGAACATTTCTCGGCCTGCCTACCACTTTGACCTTGGATCTATCTAATTGCACAATCTAAATAGGACATTTTTCCCAGGTGGCATTAAGTTTCTTGCACACAGAAAGGGGCATAACGTTGGATGAAGCACCTAAGTCTACCATATAGTTATGCATGTTCCTGTTAAAAATTTCGAAGGTAAGTAAAAAGGAAGGAGTGCCCTTGTTTCCCAGTTTTGGATGGTTTGGGTGGGGAGTGGAGTCAAAATTATTATTCTGAGCTTCTCGGGGTTGCTTTATGATCATTTTTTTGGGTAGGGAATCCCTTATGGAAGGGATTTTGAGAAGGCCAAATAAAGATATGTTTTCTTTGACTCTCTTAAGATCCTCGGCCAAGTTGTACTCTGGCTCAGGAATGAGGGTGTCCTTCTAAGTTTGAGATTTACCTTTTCTAGGGGTATGTGTCAGAGGAGATGACTCCTGGGGAGGTGGCCCTTTAGACCTGGTATTGTGTGTGTGTTGGAGATTAAAAATTGTATCGGTTTTTTCTTCTTCTTCTTCTTCTTCTTAAAAGAATCTCACAGAGCTGACCTACTGGTCATCCTCCTCTTCCTCTTGGGGAGGTTGTGATTCTTCGGTGGAATAATCTTCAGAGGTTTTCAGGATATTTGGTGTTCCTGCAACTAAGGCTTTCAAGACAGAGAAGATCTCTTCTGAGGTGAACCCCTCACTGGGATTTGGAGGTGGTGGATTCTGAGGAGGTTGATTTTGCCTCCTAAAAGATGGCCTATTGAATCCCCTATTGTTTGATTGATTTTCATTGCTTGTCTTCTTGAGATCTATAGACATCCTTTGAAGGAGCTTCTTCACTTCACTCATATTGAACGGATCTTGGCTGGTAGAAGCAAGTTTAATGGAACTGTCAGTTTTCCTATGTGAGGTAGATGCTTGTTCAAATGTAGAGTCGGGGTTGTCTTTGAGACAGAACATGTCTCTTTCGACCTGAATGGATTTGGAGAAAGCATCTTGCAAGGATTCTTTACGGGCCCTTTTAACCCACATGGATATTTGGGTCGGGAGACCCTTAATATATAAAGCAACCAGTAATTCCTCAACGGGAAGTATTGTATTCGGGATCCTATTCTTTAAATATGAAAACCAGCGATTGTAGTCTTTGACTCTTTCTTTACCCTTAGTTTTCATGGAAGAGAGCTCTATTACTAATTCCTCTGGGGTTTTGCCATCCCCATACTTTTGAGTGAAGAGTTCGGAAAACACATCCCATGATGGCATGGAGATAGCTTCTAAGGAAAAGTACCAGGTAGAATATTTTCCCTCAAATGTGTAAGGGAACAGTCTGCAAACCATTTCTTCATGGATAACGTTTCTAAGTCTAATGGCTTGCATGAAGGATTTTATGTGGTCTTCTGTAGGAATATTATCATCTGGATTAAATTTTGGAAGCCACTTCTCGGGGTTTTTAGGAAATCTATGTTGATCACCTAAAATGGGTACAGCATCCCTGTCTAACCATGGTTTGTTATGTCATTCATCGGCCATCGGGATAGATTCTGTTGAGGAGTTTGAAGATTTAGAATCTGACGATTCGTCAGATGAAGATGATGAAGAGGGAGGAGATGGGGGTGGCCCTCCTGCTCGGATGTTATGTTGAGGAGTTGCTGACTCTGGAAACAAGGAACCTAGATCTAACCCAGGAGTGGATGGCTCACTGAAAAGGTCGCGACATCTTTCAGTGCTTTGATCACCTGGGCTTGGATTGTCCTGATTACTGATCTGAGGAAAATCCTGAGTAGGATTATCTTCAGCGAATTATCTTATAAACTAGGCAACATTGTGCGAATTACCCTTCAACAGTTGTTCGACTGTGATGAGCCCTAGGATTGGTGATATGAGAATGTATATGTCTGACAGGGTATCCTGTTCTTGTCCAGGGGTAACTGGGACAGTGACTGAAGCTTGAGCTACTTGTTCCCCTGAGGTAGATGCGTTAGCGCGACTACGAGTAATGATCAGATCTCTTGCTGGAGGAGGTGTATGATTATTTAGTTTAGGCATGATGTGATGGCCCTCCTTCTAGCACCATTTGTTGAAGCCCCAACTGTGTATGTGGCTGATTATGGTGTTTAAGGATTGCAACACACAAAGAAAACGCAGCCAAAGGCTTCAAACAATCCCATGCAGGTATTGTTCTATCCTCAAGCTGTTTGGAATGGTAATCTCCCACGGATACTTTAATAGCCTCCATTGGCTTATGGATGGATTTGATCCACAAGGGGATTTGTTTCCTAGAGTGGAAAACCCAGAGTTAAGAAAAGAAAAGGAAAACTAAAACCTAACTAGGAAGAAGAACCTAATATGAATCTAAACTACTTTAAAATGTGTTGGATGATTAACAGGTTGTATTGAGTTGTGTGAAGAACAAACAATTCATCACATTGACAGGAATGTAAATCAGATGAAACTGTACTTACTGAGATTACAATTGTTTAATAAAAATTAAATAACAGTAAATCAGAACTAAACCATTTAATATAACCTGCAGGCGCTCAAGTTAGTTGAAAAAACAACTTATAAGCTATAAAAATCTTACTGCTGAAACATTTGCAGAAATAGATAAAGACAGTTCATAAAAGAAATTTCATGAAGTTTTATCAATGCATTAATAATTAACAAAGATAAATCAGAGTTAAATAAACACATTAACCAATTGCAAATGAACCACGGTTCTATCTGATCATTTGGAATAAGAAAACTATAACCATGTCAAAGAAATTTGATAGATCAAGTACAAGAGATAAGAATTTCAACACTATATTATATTCAGAATTCTCTGTAACAAATTACATAAAATACCTTAGCAAAAGTTGAAGTGTTGTTCGATCCCTTGTATCAGTCTCCCTTCCAAAATTCAAAATTTCAAGAGCTGATTGATACATCGGAGATCATTTACTTAAATAATTATTACAAACAATGGAATTCCCCCTAAAGGGGATCCAAAAACTAAACAAGGTTAATATCCTAGGAAATCTTTCCAGACTCTCCAAATTCGTGGAAGCTCCATGATATCAGGATAAGTTGTTGATTCTATTCCTAATTGAGCATTATATTTATAATCCTCAACCTCGTTCTTAGCCAACTTATGCCAAACTCAGATATAGACATGGATCTTGCTTTGCACTGTGAATGGTTGTTTGATTAACTGCTCCACGTCGTGTATGCTGATGTGGTCTAGTTCCTTGATTTTCTCCTCCTGGTCATCCCTTCATTTCTCAACTTGATCGATCATCAGTCTAGGTGGACTTGCCTTTTCAATAAGCACCATGGAAAGAAAGGATAAGTCAGTTATGATATTATCAACTGCATACCATCTTCTGCCACATATAGCCTAAGCTTTCTTTATAGCTTTAGCCACTGTATCATCGAAGTCTTCCCAAGATCTCAGAATAGTTTTGGCTCTTTTAAACTGAAAAGGAGTGAGGAAGAATGATATTATCAGGCCTCTCCTTCATGTACCTCTACCAATCATTGACTTCTTCATAAGCTTTTGAGGCCTGCTATCTTTTCTCAATTAGGTCTTCCAAAATCACAGACATCTTGTCAAACACTGTATGAGTCTCAAATATATCAGCTAGAGTTCCAAAAAACTCACATACCAAATCAAAATGTTCCATGTTGGTTCTGATAGCAAGCTCCTTAAACTCTTCTTGGGAAAACCTGGAAAATGAAGATGAAGCTGCACTTGCAGTTGCATCTTCATTTTGCCTCTCTAATACTTCAACCTTTTGAACCAGAGTGGCATTATCATTATTTTCTTTCTGTAACTCTACACTGAGACTAACATTCTTAAGTTGAATTTCATCCTGTTTGTCCTCATGTTGTTTCTTGAGCTGCTCTAGTGTTTCTTTCAAACTAACAATTTCTGCCTTTTGTTTATCAAACTCTCTATTTAAAGAATTGACAGCAACCATATTGGCACCTATGAACGCTCCTCGAATAGAAGGTGCATCTGTAGCATAGGCTTGTGGATCACTTGATTGTGGTGTCCATAAAACTTCATTTACCATTGACATATCCATACCATTCTGATCTCTGTCCCTCTTCTTGCCCCATCTCACCATTGATTTCTCAGCTTCACTATATCGATATTCACCTAAATACACCACAAAATCTTCATTGAACTCGTCTCTGACCTCATCAATAGAGGGTATTCTAAGGCCTGTTGATATCAAGGATGAATTTTGAGTTGTTGTTTTGGAAGGTATAGCCATAGTGATATGAGAGGTGGCAGGGGAGGAAGTAATATTATGAGCAAGAGTTAATTTAGGGGCCGAAGAAATGTCATGAACAGAATATTCCACAGAAGGAATTTGCACAGTAGTAGCCTTAATAAATGATGATGGTGACACTATTGCAATTTTATCAGACATAGGGGATGAAACTATGCTAATTGAAGGAATATGCAAAGGGATTTTGAAAACTGGAGTCACTACAGATGAAGGAATAGGCTTCTCCATAGGAACAGGTGTGATTGATTCGGGTAGACAAGTGGCCTTTTGATAGAACTTGGTCATAAAAGGTGTCACAACAGAACCATTAGAAAATGATGACAAATCCATTATTGATGAAAGAAGTATTGCAGAAGAAGAGGTAGAAGACTGACAAAAAGGTTGAGACTGAGGAAGAGAGGATGCAGGATTACCATTGCTACCATTAGTGAGATTTTGGAAATCATTACTAGTCTCAACAGTAACAGGCACAAGAGAAATGTTTTCCTCCTCTTCCTCTAAATAAGTTAGGTCAATAGTAGAAACATGAACGGAGATCTTTATCTTCTTTGAAGGATTATCCTCAACCTGAGTTTGTTCAGGTAGATCCTTTTCAATCACATTGGTTACCACCTGAGCAACTTCTTGTGTATCTAAGGCTGAAGTTGTTATGCTCAGCTTCTGCTTTATTTGCTCTCAAGTCTGCAAATAATCCTTAACTTATTGTTCCACAGATGTCTGGGGAATTTCTCCCATGGGAGCTTTCCCTTTATACAAGTCTGAGATGGTTCCCACTGATGCAGTTTTGGATGCCAAAGATTATTTTGTTGTAGCTCGAGATTCTTTTTCTTCCCTGACCTTTTCCATCCTTTCCAAGATGCCCAATTCCATATACCTGTAATGTTTTACCATGTCTCTAATCTCCTTCTGATACTGCAGGATATGGCCTTTCTCTTCTTTTCTCTTAGCCGCAAGACTTCAGAAAATGTATCTACTCCCTAATAAATGAAATCATCTGGAGTTTCCTCATGAACATAACCTGTTTTGAAATGATTCTTCCTCAGGTGTAAATAAACAATCCCTTTAGGATCGTGTTATCTTTTGCTTGCAAAACCAAGTTTAAGTGACATGATGTGATCACTCAGCTCCAATGCCCAAGTAGAAGTGGTTACACTCAAGGATCCAAGTGTAATAGGAAACCTGGGCCAAACGTTTCTCTTTGGTGCAGTACATTTCTTGTAGATCCCCTCTATAACTATCTGAAATGAGAGCTATTCTAGGACCAACCTATCTGGTATGACCTTAGGCAACATGTGAGCTGCGTTGCTGCCATAAACCCTGATGTAGGTGAAATATTCACCCACATACTAGTCTCCCATAGTGACTATGAGAGCCTTTCCTTGCGGCGAGAACGCAGGGGCTTCTTTGTTGAAAATCAGAAAATATACCCAGCCAAGGAAACTTTCACATATATCATAGAACCTATCCACATAGTTTCCATCCCAGAGCTTGGAATGATAGATATGTACAGGCAGGGCCGGTAATTCCCAACTCCCTCCCAAATTAGGGTAACGGAAATCAACACAGAATATGTCCACAATGAAGGCGGTAAGATAAAAATTGGGCTTTTTCTTAGCAATGGCTTTCTGGAAATCTTGAATAGCGTTTTTAAGTTCTGGTGATAGAATTGAGGCCCAAATGAAAGATTCACCTATAGTAATAATGTGATGAGCGATGGGAGCCCATTCCTCTTTAAAGAAAGAACAGTTCGGAAGGCCATAAGGTCTGCACAACATTGCTTTTAGCAGAGAGTAAGGTTCTTTAAACCACTCGACATGGTATAATTCATATTTTTTCTTGGAAAATTTATAGGGTTCAGTCATCCACGATTTAATCATTTGGTCGAAATTGAATTTGGATTTGGCAATGTTAACAAAATCTACATCTAGGAGTTGGGTATAATGTTTAAGAGCATAAATCCTGACAAAGGTTTCGGAGCGAAAATTGGCTAGCTGAGACCCGGTACTGATATTGAAAGAACAATCTTTCATATTGGTGTGGTCTATAATCCATCGTACATCATCGTTATGAGGCAGGATGGTCGGTCTAGCTGCCATCATATGTAGGCCAGAATCTCTAATTCTCTCATAAACAATTTGGTCACCCTGGAAATCTGAGAGGTCATTGTTATCGAAAATTGAGTAAACCCTGGACCAGTCTAAATGATAAGTTTCATTCACTCAGCTGCTAGTATCAGAAAAGACACCGAAGTTCGGGTCTTTGGTGAACATATCCTTCTGAAGGTTTTTACTCCTGGTAAATCTGGGGGTTTTGGACGTTGCCATGTGTTGTTTTGAATATTTATACCAGAAATTAAAACTGAATTATACAGTAAGCACAGTAAACAATTCGAATTGCAATAAAGCAACCCGGTAACCAACCTAAAATTGTAGTAATCACTGTCACAATATCATGGTAAATTATGGAGGTAAAAATCACACAGCAGAGCAAATTACAGCAGTAAAAACAGTGAAAAATCATAAATCAAAACTATCATATTTATAATTCCCAAGAAATAATTCAGACCGTCAAATGAGAGTAAAAAGAAAAAGAATGGTCAGGATCATTTTGGCGGGCTATGGGGTCAAAAACAAAATCACAAGTTTTATTAATCATTCTACAACTTACGGGATGCGGAGTGCAGAATAGCAAAACAACAAAAGAGGACCTTAGAGGATGAGTTGGACGAATCCTATGGGAGTGAATTAGACCTTAGAGGACCTTAGGGTGGTTATAAAATATTTCATGAGGAATTTAAATGTATTTTTTTCATTTGTGAATTTTCCTTTGGCATTTTGGAGAGCAATAACTTGTCCATTACACAATTAGTGCACACTTACCCTGCTAGTGAGCCAATTTCGAGAGAGTGAAATTCTCATCCAAGTTGGATATGGGAGATGGAATTCAGAAATATAATATGGATATTAATGGAGTTTTTTTATTCATATAAAAGGATTCTACTATTCGTTACCCATCTCTCCTCCCATTTTCTCAATTCCCACTTCCATATTTCCATGTTTTTCTATGAAGGCACACTTGTGTGAATGGTGGTTGCGCCCCATTGAGTTCAGTTGATTCACAAGAATGGGTGAATGATTCATGGATCTTTAATATGTTCCCCATATTTCCTATAATTCAAAATCGTAATAAATACATATGTAAATGTCCACATTTCCAAGCTGTATTGTGACTAGTTTCCATGTGATGATTTCCCATTTCAATGGAGTTGTCCATCTGATATATATTTCGACATGGATCAATTTTATATGCTATTAGTGAGATATTGAAATTATTTTAATTTTATGTATTCATATTTATCTATTATGAACCATTATATGCACCATTTATGAGTCGAAGTTGAGCTTTTATATGTCATTTCCCTTAAGCAAATATCACTGAAATTATGCATTTGAATATGAAGATTTAATACTATGTTGAAAAACTATTAACCATACAAAATTAAATCAAATTAATTCTATTTACAGTCCCCATACTCTTTTTGTCAATTTGGAAGGGTTGCATAGGGTTTGGAGAGCCATCTCTTCCCACACCCTAGGGGGGATTGCATCATAAATTGCTAGTAATTTTACCGTTTTCTTCATCATTCCAAAATAGAATTGCATATGTATATTACATGTAATAAATATATAATATAGTACATTTAAGATTCCCAATACTCCCAACATAATTCCCTACCAAATTCGATACCCTCTTGTTCCATTTGAATCCCTTAGAGTCAAGACTAGTTAAGACATTTTTTTCCAAAATTCGGGCCTTTGTTGGGAATTTTTGAATTGGGACATTACAAGTGGTATCAGAGCATGATATTGGAACCTAATAGAAATCTTTATTCATGTTTTCTTATTCTTACCTCCCTCCCTTAGAAATTGATACTGGAGACCTTAACAATGAAAAGGAAGGAAGTGGAGAGGTTAGTTCTTTTTACAAGAAGATTAAGGCAAAACTAGAACTATGAGATATTGATGAGAAAGAAAAAAATGAGGACATTAATACATTCATTAAATCATATATTGAATTCATGACCAAACATTTTATTCAATGATTCTAATTGTTGTCTATCCAACTTGGGAGCAGGTCAGCACCCAGGAGTAGTAGTAGTACACCCCATGATGAGAGGAAGACCTGTGGGGAAGCCATTTTTTCAAAGACTGGACCTCATAACTGACCCCGTGAGTTAAAAAATAAGAATGGACCTGAAATACCTAAGCTATTAGATTCCAAAGAAGTTCCTTACACCACCTATGATGTTAGGGATGCAGCAAATGATTGGCAACAATTAAGTGATGAATGTAGGAAAGTCCTACCTTTTGATCAATTCATTATAGCTTCTCTTCAGTTCAAGAAAGAAGGAAATGGGAATAGGGAACCTCCTATTGATCAAGAATTAAATTATACCATGGGAAAAGTAACCATTCCTTCCTTTGATCGTTTCTCAAAAATTTCTTCTGGTGCTTGGTTGCAAAAATTAAGTGTATATTTTCAATTAAATCCTATGGTTGAAGAAGATGCATTGAAAATGGCCATTTTGCATCTTGAATAGGAAGATAATGATTGGTGGTTCCATGGTATTATAACCTTGGGACATGATCATATTTTATCTTGTGATGGTTTCTCCAATGCATTGATGGAGATATTTGAGAGGAAAGACCCTGAACTTCCTTTCAAAGAACTAGTGCAATTGAACCAAGTACGAACTCTTGAATCATATATGTTAGAATTTGAAAAGCTTTCAGTAGTGGTTTCTGATGTATCTATGGCTAGGTTGGTTATATTGTTTACTAAAGGATTGACGGAACCTTTGAGATGTCTAGTGAAATCCCACAAGCCAACCACATTGAAGGGTTCCATGAATTTGACAAGGGATTCACATAATGTATTTCCAAGAACCAAGTACCCTCCCAAGCCAAACTCCCCTTCCAAGTTCAAGGAAGGTAAGAAACCATGGAACAAGGAACCTCTACCAAAGAAAATAAAGGAGTACCAAGAAAATAATAACTTAGAAGAAAGAATTTATGTTTTACATGCCAACAACCTTGGGCTTCGGGACATAGATCTATCAAGGGGAAGGAACACTACATTGAAGTTTTTCCTGAAGATGATGAAGATGAGGAGGAGGAAGAAGCACAACTTGCAGCCGAATAATAGGGTTATGAAATAGCATAAGAGGAACATCCCACTCCCAATACAGGAAAAATTGCAGCACTCTCGGTTGTACCTAGTTTCCACACCTTGAGGCTCAAGGGCAGCATACAAGGCCAAAAGGTCATGGTTCTAGTGGATGGTGGAGCCACTCACAATTTCATAGATGTATCCTTGGTGGAGAGGATAAAGTTACAAAATGAAACTTTTGATGGTTTAACATTCATAATTACAGGTAACAATTCAATGGACTGCACTAAATGGATTCCAAAGCTTCAAGTTACTCTAAAAAATCATACTATCACTAACAATTTTTATATACTGAATGTGGCTAATACAAATCTGATATTGGGAGTACAATGTTTGTATTCTTTAGGGGAGCATATGCTAATATTTCATATGCTAGACTAGATTCATTAGTATTTAATTCAAAATCATAGCAGCATCATATCCAGAATCACTAATAGAAACAAAATCACAAGATAGACATAGTATTTATCCTCGGAAACCCTCAAGGGGAAGAAAACCCAGCAAAAATTCCTATGTATAAGATGTATAAGATATAACCCCAAAAACAGGTATTATCCTCCTTCTATTCTATCTCTCCCTCTCCTGTGGGATACTCAAGTGAGTGAGTCTATGCTCAAATAAGAATCACAACTCCTCTATTTATACACATTGATCCAACTGAGTTTTACCCTAATCAAGTCGGCCCATTAAAATGTCTGGTTTGACTTCACCTAGGAAGACTGAAAACAGTATATTATATTATTCATTAGGGTAGTAATGACTCAAATTACAATGGAGGATTTACATCATGAATCTATGATGACCAAATACAATAGTAACTCCCCACTGGAGGAATAATAACATCTCCCTTGGGTTACATCAGTAAAATACATTCAGAATATCCTTTGAAGTTACAATATTTCAACACTCCCCCTTAACGAGAAAGTTATTCTACTGAAAAAATTATCATAGAATATAGGAAAACAGAGAGACAATATATTTAACATTACATCTAGGTAATACATCTATAAATTATAGTAATTTTTCACAATCAGTAACTGGAACAGATACTCTTCATATTTTGTATCACACGATCACTTGATCCTTTTGTAGCAACGCTTCGACCTTTTGATCCTTTGTAGCAGTACTTCGATATGTTGATCCTTTGTAGTGCTTTGATCCTTTGCATCAGTACTTTTATATTCTTGATCCTTTGCAGCAGCACTTCGATCTTCTCGATCCTTTGCAGCAGCAGATCAATATTCTCTATCCTTTTGCAGCAGTACTTTGATTCTTTCAATCCTTTGCAGCTGCACTTTGATCCTTCTTGATCCTTTGCAACCGCACTTCGATCTACTTGATCTTCGCCACCACGCTACCTGCAGTACACATGATCTATTTTGCAGGATGATCAATCCCTATCACTTTAGGATGTGAGTCCAAGGACGATGACATCCTCCATCAGCCTGATCCATGAAATCGATCAGCTAAATCATCTACAACTAAATGTAGATCTCAACTGCACCCAGTGTAGGCTATTAGAATTTTAATGCCATTTATATATTTAGGAAGATAGTTCTGATTATGTTGTAGCAATTGAATGGAGAATGAACATACAAACTAAGCAAAACAAACCACACATGAAACAGACAATTATTGCTCAGGAATTTACAGTATATTCATCATAATAATATCCGGTGTACAATGTAGTTTACATAGGTAGAATTCGAATGCATGAGTAATGAATTTGAATCCTACAAATGGATAAGACTGTATCTAACTGAATCTCTAACTCAAGGTCTCCCAATCAATTTCAGAGTCCAAATAGACAACTCCCCTATGACTAATAACTCCAACAAGCAGTAACATCTAGTTAACTCAGTGAAACCGAGAGTGAGGTAGGTATGAAAAGCGCTCCTCCCCATGAAACTATGCATTATCCAAGCATGAGTAGCTCTAGCCTAACTAACTGTGAAGTAACTGATTGTAACTGAGGTCTAACTAAGAATAACTAGTGCTAACACCAACTGACTGAAGTAGGTTGGTTTCAGGACTCTCAGTGGCTCCTAAAATCCAAGGATTAGTCTAAGACTAGGCATCCTAAATGATGCATGCACATGCAGTAAGTGGCAGTTAACCTCTAGTAGTGTTCCCCACACTTCAATGACTGGTACATGTGTCCCAATTGGGCCAAGTGGACCCAATTGAACTAGTGGACCCATTTAATTAATTTAGGTTCCTAAGTTAGGATAATTAATCTAATATAAAGTATGAACAAGGGAGGATTAATAATCCTAACACCCCCCTGAATCCTAACTTGGAGAACTGTGGGAGCTGGTAACAAGACCATAGGTCACCCAATATACAATCTAAGAGACATAATACAAATGAGGTAGGAAAAACTCTTGGGAAAAACCCCCTCGAGATAGGAACTAAAAATCAAGCCTTAATGCCTAAAAGAGACCTAAGAAAGGAGAATCTATTTTCAATAAAAGACTTGGTAAAAATATCTACAATCTGATCCTCTGTCGGACAGTAGTGTAGTGTGATAGTTCTGTCATGCACCAGTTCTTGAATGTAGTGCATGCGAATTTCTATGTGCTTTGCCCTCTGCTTATGAACATGATCACGGGAGATCCTGATTGTATTATGGTTGTCATAATAAAGATATATTGTAGGTGAAGTCTGAATCCCAAACTCTGTCAAGATTCCATGTAGCCAAACTGCCTGAATAGTTGCATTCATATCTCCCCGATACTTTGCTTCTGCTGAAGAAAGTGCAAGGGCTGCTTGCTTCTTGCTAGACCAATAAATTGGTCCATATCCAATCATGAATACAAAACCCGAGGTGGATTTCCTATCATTTCCATCTCCTACCTAGTCTGAGTGTGTAAATCCTATGAGATCTAGCTATGCTCCAACAGCATAGTGAATCCCATAATCAATATTACCCTGCACATAGTGCAAGATCCTTTTTGTTGCCTTCCAATGCAGCTCATGTGGCTCTTGCATATATCTAGAAGCAGCACTTACAGCATAGGATATGACTGGTCTCGAATGAGTGAGATACAGAAGGCTTCCAATGAGCTGTCTGTAGAGAGTGTTGTCTACCAAAGGTGTGGAACCACCTTCTTCAAACCTGATGCCTGATAAGAAAGGACAGGGGGATGCCTTGCAATCCTCCATGTGGAACCTCTTAAGCATATATGATGAATACCTGGACTGTGAGATCATGATTCCCGAAGTCTTTTGAATTACTTTGAGACCAATGAACTGTCTTAACAATCCTAAGTCGGTCATAGCAAATTCTTTATTAAGAGCAGACTTGATGCTGCTCAATCCAGCAGTAGAGCTGCTAGTGATGAGAAATTCATCCACTTATAATACAACTAGAATCAAGAACCCCTCCTTATTCTTCATGTAGACATTGCAATCATATTTGCACCTTTCAAACTTCTAAGAGATGAGGAAAGAATCCATCTTGGACTACCATGCCCTTGGGGCTTGTTTGAGTCCATACATTGATTTCCTCAGTGTACATACTAAGGAAGAATCATCAATAAACCCCTCAGGTTGTTTCATATAGATCTCCTCCTCCAAATCTCCATGGAGGAAGGCACTCTTCACATCCATGTGGCGTACTTCCCATCTCTTGGAAGCAGCAATGGCCAATACCAACCTGATAGAGTCAATTCTAGCTATTGGAGTGAATGTATCATTGTATTCCAAGCCTTGGACCTGAGAATACCCTTTTTCCACCAACCAAGCCTTGTACTTGGTTGTGGTCCTATCAACAGCTATTTTGGTTTTGTAGATCCATTTGCATTGTACCAACTTCCTTCTTGGAGGTAAGGGGACAAGTTCCCAGGTCTGGTTGTCATGTAGCGAATCAAACTCCTCATCCATAGTTTCCTGCCATCTAGGATTATGGAAATCCTCCCTGAAGGATTGAGGATCTTACCCAAGCATCATAAAACACCTCTCATCAAGAAGAGGATCTATGTGAGACAATGCTACACTCTCCTTCTGATACTGGGACCTCATTCTTCTTTTTTCATCTAGATCCCCAGCACCATCTCCAGCTGCTTCTATGAGCTACTTGGCCCATTTAGGCTACTGGAATGAGGTAGATGTTGGATCTGGATCTAGATCCCTTTAAGTTGTAAGCTCAATGTCTGGTTCAATCTAGGATGACTCCTCTTCTGAATCTGAATTAGAAATGTCAGGATTTAAAACTGAAACTGTAATAGGAAGTGAAGGAATGTTTATACCTTCATCGGCTTCAAATGGAAGTCGTG
The DNA here is from genome assembly GCA_001517045.1 of Pseudotsuga menziesii. Lineage (NCBI taxonomy): Eukaryota > Viridiplantae > Streptophyta > Pinopsida > Pinales > Pinaceae > Pseudotsuga > Pseudotsuga menziesii. Next base: position 310,219 of record LPNX010213449.1, read on the forward strand.
ATGATGTTGGAATTGAGAATGGCATGAAGTGAGAGAAATAGTATGTTTTGGAGGCATGATCAGCAATCCCTTTCACTACAATCTCCCCAGTTGAGATATTGGTGATCTCTACTGAGTTAGGTACAAACAATACTTTCTTTGGAAATCCAGTATGGGTCATCTGATAAATAGATAACAGATTATATGCAAGTGAGGGCACATATAGGACATCTCTGAACACACCATGCTTCGCTCTAATGGTTCCCTTCCATGCTTCTAGGATTTGGGAATCATCTCCCATGTGAATAGTGGGCCCTTCTTTGAAACTGAGAGAGGAGAAGAGATCCTTAGAGGCAACGATGTGGTTGGAGGCTCCGGAATCAATCAAATAGGTTGTAGACCGAGGTAGTCCTGCTTTCAAAGCATGACATATTTCATATCCATTATTAGACTATTTTTCTCTTTGAATGTTATGCTGCTTGAGAAGAGAAGAGATTTCATCAATTTCCTTCCTCATACAATGATCTTTTAAGGTGATACCCTTTTTCATAGTAGGGACGTAATGTTTTCCCAAATTTCTTCTTCTTAGAGCCGGAGGCCCTTTCGAAAGCTTGCTAACTTTGTTTAGGCTTCGAATCAGCTACCTTTGGATCCTTCTTCTTTGATTTCCCCTTTGCTTGTGATTTGGAAGAGTCTGTAACCAAGAGAGCTTGATCTTTGGAGGTCTGGATGACTCCCATTTGAATCAATTTGTTTTGCTCTTTAATTAAGGACTCGAAGAATGAATCTAAAGAAGGAAGTTTCCAATCATAAAATATTTCTTGCTTGGAATGAAACATAGAGACATAGACAGAGTACTCAAGACCTGGTTTGTTGGGTATTGAAAGGACATTATGCTCATCCTTCCCCTCTATCCTACACTATCTGCATTGTAGCACTAGAGAATTGAATTTGGAGAAGAAATGCTCAATAGTCTCAAAATTGCTGGGATGTAAAGATACCAACTCATTCTCCAGAATGTGTCCCCGAAGCTCATCTTGTTTGTTAAACAAGCTATCAAGATTCTCCCAGGATTCTCTAGGAGTCCTTAATCCTTCTAGATGAAAGAAGAGATCTCTAGAAATATAAGTACATAAGTACCTAAATGCTTCATCACAACGGTTTAGGAACTTGTTTTGCTCTACCAGCTAATGAGGCTTAGCCTCGCATCCATGTATGATCCTGTGGTAGCCATCCTTGCACAAGGCCATCTGTATATCAATCCTTCAATCAAGGTGATTGGAATTTGTGAGGATCTGTGGCTCGAGAGTTTGAGAACTCATAATTGCTCCAGCAGGGAGACTGCAAATACTTATTTCAATCTACGTAGCACCTGTCAATTTCACTGCAAATAAAACTAAAACATAATAACTATTAGAATCATGCTTTTCCTCCAGACATGAACATGTTTTCAGGGTCCATCACACCCTCTCTGCTGCTCTGAATGAATCCAGAGCTAGCAAATTTTCATAGGGGACTTCTGTGGAAACAGAGCTACTTCTGATGTTCAATGAGGAGAAACAAGCATGAAACCTGCCTAAGAAGGCTCTGATGCCATGTTATAATTTGAATTCCATTTAGATCTTCAGGAAGAGAGTTATGATTATGTTGCAGCAATTGAATAAATAATGAACATACAAACTAAGCAAAACAAACCACACAGGAAACGAATAAGTATTGCTCAGGAATTTATAGTATATTCATCATAATAATATCTGGTGTACAATGTAGTTTACATAGGTGGAATTTGAATGCATGAGTAATGAATTTGAATCCTCCAAGTGGATAAGGCTATATCTAACTGGATATCTAAGTCAAGGTCTCCCAATCAATATCGGATTCCAAATAGACAACTCCCCGGTGACCAATAACTCCAACAAGCAATAACAACTAATTAACTCAGTGTAACTGAGAGTGAGGTAGGTAGGAAAAGCGCTCTTCCCCATGCAATCATGCATTAGTAGTGCTAGCCTAACTGACTGTAAAGTAAGTGATTGTAACTAAGGGCTAACTAAGACTAAATAGTGCTAACACCAACTGACTGAAGTAGGTTGGTGTCGGGACTCCCAGTGGCTCCTAAAATGTAGGGATTGGTATAGGAGACGCCCTAGCTGATGCATGCACATGTATTAAGTGGAATTTAACCTCTAGTAGTGTTCCCCACACTTCAATGACCGGTACATACAGTCCCAATTGGGCCAAGTGGACCCAATTGAACTAGTGGACCCATTTAATTAATTTAGGTTCCTAAGTTGGGCTAATTAATCTAATAGAAAGTATGAACAAGGGAGGATTAATAATCCTAACATAGGCCCTATCATCCGTGTGGACTCATCATAGACCATCCATACTAATAAGGTTAGGACCACTCCCAAGTGAGTGTTATACTACAGTATCTACACTTACATGTAGGCATACTCTTCCAAGCAAGGTATTGTCTGCAGAGCATATCTCGACCGCATACAAAATGTCGTCCCGTCGTATAACATCCATACCACTGAGGTTAGGACCACTCCCAAGTGAGTGTTATTGTCAAAACCCCAAATTTTCACAAAAATTTAAAATTTTGAGATAACAAAAAATACTAAAACTTGTGGTTTACTAACAGCTAAAGGTTAGCAATAAAAGAAATAGTCAAGTGATTAGTATTACAAAATCTCAATTATGTTAACTCAGCAGTTCTCTTTTGTAACAAGAATAAGGTTCACTTGCGTATTGTTTTATTTCAGTTTACTGATGAGTTTCTTCATGTCAAGTAGGTGGGATCTAACTTTTGAATCCAGGGCTTACTTAGCATTTATGCTAACGCAGAAGATTACTGGTTCTTATAAGTTTATAGGTATGATCAAATGAGTAACATTTTAAAATTCATAAAGTATCCAGCAGTGTTTTATTTGCAATTATAAAGCTTAGTAATTAAGCTGCTAAATTCCAAACAACTTTCGGTGAGGTAAAACCGTTTGTCTTCCTTCAGTTTTTCTTGTAACAAAGTTCAGATGTACATAGCAACAGTAAGATATGTTTTGTGGCTCTAAAATTATAATCTCAGTTGCAAAGTAACTTCTACTTTAGTGTGCATAACTTGCAATGTTATAATGATTGTTTTGTCAGTATGTATACATTAACATATTATCTTATCTGTGTAACAATTGTTCGACATTTATCTTCTGCAAGGAAACTTACAACCTGTAACCTTCTTGACATTATAAGTTTGATTTGTGCTAACAAAAACCATAATGCCTTCTCACATGAAATTATTTTTTGCCTATACTTCTTAACTTCATGTCGAACCATGTGGTTCTAATGATTCTAGACTCAAGTAGGCTCATTCCTATTCAATTTCTTAATTTTCTATAATACTTCTCTTGTATTAAGTTACTGTCTACAAACAGTTTTTCTGAGATTGATGCTTTCGAAAAAGGTCGACTTTCTAGTTATTTTGTATAATTATATAACCACTTTACTAACCAATAGACATGGTGAATCATTAGCAAATACCAAGTTGAGTCACAACCAAATTCTATCAAAGTTTCATCACTCTGAACTATGTTAAAGAATTTCATAAAAGTGTTCTTACAATACACTTTGCCAACTTCATAGTTTTGCTACCATTTGATTTATTAGTTCCTATATGACTTATAAGCATGCATAAACTATTTTGTTTATTAGACATTCAAGTCTATAATTAATTCAAGGTCATAAATGAGTTTAAAATAGAGTTTATAATTCTACATAATACTACATTGTGCCATTTTATAAATGTTACAACTTGAATTGTTGTTTTACAAGAGATTAACCATGTATAGACTATAATGTTTCTACATAAGAAAACTATAGTTGTTCGGTGGTTATAAACCTTTTAACTTGAGCTCTCCCATATAACATATGACTTCTATCCATATCAAGGTCAACGTTTAAAGAAAAGGGTTACTAACATCCATATTGTATTAATGATGTTACGATATAATAGACATATGGTTAATGATGAAGTAATTTCTATGCATGATTGATTTCGGGCAATAACCAAAGTTTAATGGTGATCCGTTTTTTCTAGGTCAACGTAAAAATTTAGCGTTGTTATTCTAACACTAATCTAGCATATCATATGATGAGCAGTGTATTCGATTTACAAAGCAATAACCTAGTTTATAAAATAGTTTATGCATCATGTTCAATGATTAAATAATTGGTTATCATTGTAATGCAGGCGACTATTGAATTGATCCACTGCATGGTTTAAATTATTGTGACCACGTGGTCTTCTCCTGGCCAAGTGTTGGAGATATAAGAATCATTGTAACCCTAACCCTTCTCATTTCTCCTCTGCGGTTCACGTTGGCCCTTGAGGCTGCTCTGCATGGTTTTCATGGTGACCGCAAGCTCTCCTCTATTCCAGTTGTCCCGAGTCTTGGGTTAGTGTTTCCTTTGCCTCTGGTATTCAATTTTAATGCCATTCTTGGTGACTGTGAGTTCTCACTCTGCAAGTTTTGTTGAGTTTATCGTTTCCCTTGGCTTGCTGTATGCCCAAACTTCCTTTCGTCATCCTTCTGGATCACCTTTGTGTGATAGTTTTATCCTTTACAAGCCGTTGGATCTATATTTTGCAAAATTCTGTTGGTGACAGTAATTCCACGAGATTGTTCGACATTTCATTTCATAGGTAAAAAAAATTTAGTGTTCATTTAAATTGCAACAGGTGTTTTTGTTGTTATGATAGCATAAACAAATCTTAAGTTGTTTATTTTCTGACCTTTGTATTCAAAACTCCTTGCAGGGGGCTCGAGACTACGTACATCCACGGTGGAGGAAGTATGTAGACTGTCTTCTAAAGTCGTGGCTTAATACGGGTAAGCCCTGTGGTCAATATTTTGGGTTCTTACCCTACTTGTATCAGGGTGGTCATTTGGAGTAACCCAGAGTTGGGGAAGATTTCCTAGGCTCGCCATAAATTAAGCAGTCTCTTTTACAGGTCGTTGTTGATTCACCAAGTTTCAAACCCTCGCTAGTCGATGGGTAAACTCGGTCTTAAACTGAGCAATGTAATTAGTTTTGTTTTAATGTTTAGCTTTACGGCTTTTAAAAAAAAAAACTATAGTTCTCTTGTAAAGACAGTTCTGTCTTCAAGCTTGTCTCGATTTATCGAAATGCTTGACATTATACTCTGTGTACTTGGAGTTTTTACCCTTCTCGACTGTAAGTGAAGTTTTGTGCACTGTTTAAAGTACTCTGTAAAAGTTTATTATTAATGTTTTTAAGACTGACACATATAGTCATAGTTTAGTTATAAATATTACTCGTTTTTGGTCAGAGTTATGAGCTAGGGTTTTTCCAGTGGAAACCCTCGTTTTAAAACAAATTATTCTACTTATTTTTAACAAATTCTATTACTTATTTAATTTGGCTTTTAACTAGTGTTACAATGTGTTGTGGAAATTTCCAGTTTTTAATAATTTCCAAAGTCTTTTTGTTTGTCCTTAAAGGACTGTAAGTAATTTATAATAACCTAGTTGTTTAATAGTTACATAATCCAATTAATTTGGATTATAATTTTGATGCATCGACATTTGTAATTGTAATATATAAATGGGTTTCAACCCTGTCATTTGCTTTTACAGATACACTATGTTTGTAAAAATTAAAAGGAACGGTTCTTTTTATAAGTATACATTATGTATATGTTGGTCATTATTGTATTCTTGTTGTTTTTCCTATTGAAATAATAAAAGGGAAATGATAGCAGAACTTAAATATTTTGAATAAGTTTGTTCTTAGTACCATGATTATTCTTTACATTTCTTTACTTAGTTAATAATAACTTTTAGTCTTAAATTACTATGATTAGTAATTAAACTATATATTTATTAGTTTATACCTTTATTGAATGAATATAAACAAATAGTTTAGCTGTAACTTTTCTATTGCATAAGCAAGAGGTTAATGAATGAAATACAAAGAATATATATATATAACATGACACAATTTATCATCCTGCATAAATAACAAAATTATGTACTATATTAAATACATCTTATTTACTTGAGTAACTTATTACTATGATAAACCTGCTACCTGTAATGAGTTAAGGCTATTTCTTTTCTAGCCTACTCACATCAACAAGTTGGTTAATAGTAAAAAGGAAATAGACAGGTTATTGTTCTTTTCTGAAAATAACCTACAAACAAAAATAAATTATTCTAATATTATGAAATGTATAATACATCTATTCAATTCAGTCTTCTATCATATCCTTCATCTATTTTTAAATACACTACCTGTGCTGGAGTACGGTCTGGTCGTTCCAGATGTGGGAAAACGCAGGTTAGGATTATTTTTCATCTATTTCAGATTCATTCATTCAATAAACTAAAAGAATAATAACTCTAACAGTTCACAACTAAACATTTTAACATTCATAAATCAGTCAGATTCACATTTAAGCATTTAACACAGTAAAATAAAAGACTGTAGAACCTGATTAAGCTGGACAACAATAGCATTAGGAGGCCGTTCCTCTCTACCAACTCCTAGAGAGTGCTCAAACAACGTCTCCTCAAGACCCCCGAGCCTGTTCCTGGTCTCCTTGGCTAAGAACTGGTGGAGCAAGCAACAAAATACTAGTCCAATGACTCAGTACTAACTCTACACTCATCAGCAAGATCCTTCAGCTGAAAAGCTGTACTAGATCATTTTCTGCAGTTTACCCCTCAAACACATTCCACAAATTCCCTTCCCAGTGAAATCCTCTGAAGTACATTCACCTAAATGGTTCCCTTCTTGGAATGAGCAGCCTCAGCTCTCTTCAATGGGCATTTTTTATTAATATTGCCTAGGTCTTTTTGGGTTAGTTGTCATTAATTGAGCCACCTGCTCTGATCCCACTTTCTTGGGGAATCATGACCCCAAATGTAGGGAGGTTTCCACCTGCAACATTGGAAGTGTTTGAGGATGCTGGCACTTGTCTATTTTCTCTCCACCCAGTCTCCTCCACCAACTTGACCAGTAAACACTCTTTTAACAGCTCTCCTAAGCTGTTGTCTCCACTTTTATTTATTTATAATTAAAATATTCAAAATTACATTCAATATCCTTGACTCTACTGAGTCATCATTTACAACTTAGCATAAAATTTAACATAATGTCTTTGAAATAAAATCAAATAGGATAATATTATTTTTGCAAAATCGGGGCATGTGACAGTTATACTACACCATCCATGAGGACTCATCATAAAGAATCCATACCACTGAGGTTAGGACCACTCCTAAGCGAGTGTTATTCTATGGCATCTACATATGAATGTAGGCATACTCTCCATACAAGAGTCTATTCTACAAAGCAAATATCGACTGCATACAAAATTTTAGTCCTATCATAGAGAATCCTTACAACTGAGGTTAGGACCACTCCCAAGTGAGTGTTATACTACAACGTCCTTGAGGAATCATCGTAGAACATCCATACCACTGAGGTTAAGACCACTCCTAAGCGAGTTTTATTCTATGGTATCGACAAATGAATGTGGGTACTCTCCTTGCGAGAGTCACATATGCAAGGCCATCCTTAGTAAGGACCACTCTCATGAATAGAGTGTTATAACTGTCATCCTCAAGAGAGGATAATATCGTCCACAAGTAAATGTCAGACCTTTATCATCACTGTTATTCATCATCGATGTCAATTTCATCATTACTCTCCCTTTCCTGGGAAGTTTTATGTATTATCAACTTGCTCACCCTTTGTCTGAGGAGGGTTCATGTCTTCGACCTGATCTTCCTTTTCGAAGAAGGTCCATATCTTCATCATATGTAGTTCCATAATGGTTCCTCCTTGTGAGGAAGGTCTTTTTGAACTACACTAATCTTGTCACAAAAATATTCAAACTTCACTCGAGATAGAGGATTGGTCAGTACATCAGCAACTTTCTCATCGGTACTCACATACTAAAGCTTGATAGCTCATTTTGTACCATATCCTTTATATAAAATATCAGATTCCTATGTGCTTCTATTTGTCATGGAACACCGGATTTTATGTCATCTTTATACAACTCTTGTTGTCACAAAGAATTACTTTGGTGCCCAACTCCATGTCAAATATTCCTGACATCAGCTTCCGAAGCCATATCACTTCACAACAAGTAGAGCAAGTTGTAATGTGCTCTACTTCAGCTATACTGAGAGAAACACTGGACTGTTTCTTACTAAACCATGAGATCATGGTGGATCCCAGACAATAACATCCAACTGAGTTTCTCTTCATAACTACGGAACTTCTTTCCCAATCTGAATCCGTATATCCATAATTTGTAGTCATGATATCTCCCATAGTAAAGTCCCAAATCAATCGTACCTTTTAGGCACCTCATCACATGCTTTGCAGCTACCATGTGAACCCATCTAGGTTTAACTAGATACTGACTCAAGGTGTTCACAGCAAAGCATATTTCTAGCCTTGTGTTCATCAGATACAGTAATGACCCAATAATTTGTCTATAGTGAGTCATGTCACTAACTCTGATTTCTCATCAGACAACAGCTTCAAGTTGGTGTCCATGGGTGTGTCCATGGATTTAAAATCCAACATATCAAATCTTTTCAAGATTTCTACTGCATACTTTGCCTGATTCAGAAATATTCCTTCTGGGCTCTGCCACACTTCCAACCTTAGGAAATAATGCATCAATCCAAGATCTTTCATCTTGAATTATTCAAGTAGCTTCTTCTTATAACATGTGATTTGTTTCTCATTTCCAGTTAGAAATAGATCATCCACATAAAGTAATAGTATGACAGGTTCATCATCCATAATCTTCATATAAAGGTTAGGATCGGCTTTTCTCTTGGTGAAGCCCAAACTTGTCAAGAAGTTGTCTATTCTACCATACCAAGCTCTAGGAGCTTGCTTTAGTCCATACATAGCCTTTTTCAACTTACATACATGAGTCACTTTGTCTTCGACTTCAAATCCTTGTGGTTGTTTCATGTAAACCTCTTCCTCAATCACACCATTAAGGAAGGTTGTCTTTACATCCATTTGGTGTAAGTCCCATTTCATCATGGAAGCAAGTGCCATGATGGTCCTAATGGAAGGGTGCCTTGCTACTGGAGAAAATGTCTCTTCATGATCGATCCCCTCTTTCTGATAGAATCCTATAGCCACAAATCTTGCTTTGTACTTCTCAATACTTCCATCAGCAACATGTTTTATCTTGTAGATCCATTTTGAAGATACCATACTCTTGTTTTCTGGTTTGGGAGCAATATCCCAATCATCATTCTTCATGATCGACCAGTATTCTTCCGTCATTGCTTCAACCTGTTCTTTCTTCTATGCGGATTTCTCATAGATGGTGGGTTATTGATCTACAATATCACACATCAAAGATACATAACTGGAATATGGGTTTGATCTATTGTTGGTTCTTGTGGAGCCTTCTGGGGCTCCATATCTTTCTATTTCTTGTATGATTTCTCTCACCCAAGCAGGTTTTCTCTTTCGAGAGATATCCATAGTAGGGGGCTCCAGAGGTTCTATCATTTCATGATATTCCGATGCTACTGTTTCAGGAGAGGGTTCAACTTCTATCATTCTAAAAGGTACATCCTCTTCATGTAATTCTTCAAGTTGATACCTTCTAGAATTATTAAGAGTTGTCTCTTCATCAAATACTACATCCCTACTAATTTCGATGTGAGGGAATCCTGATATGTATATCCTAAAGGCTTTGGAGACTTCACGGTATCTAACAAATATTCCATTCTTTCCAGAAGGATCCAATTTGGTTCTCTTTTCTTTCAAAATATGTACATATACTAGGCAGCCAAATATCTTGAGATGGCTCTCTTCATGCTTCTTTCCAGTATGCATCTCTTCAGGAGTCTTGAATCCAATAGCACTGTGAGATCATCTATTCTGCACATATATGATTGTTCTCATTGCTTCAGCCCATAGGTGCATAGGGAGGTATTGGTCATGAATCATGGTCTTCACTGCTTCCATGATAGTTCTATCATTTCTTTTCACAACACCATTCTGTTGGAGATTAAAACGAGTGGTTAGTTCCCTCTTGATTCCTTCCTCCTTACAAAATGCTTCAAATTCCTTTGAAGTGTATTATCCACCATTATCTGATCTCAGTGCCTTGATTCTCTTTTCTGAGTGGTTCTCTATTAAGGCTTTGAATTCCTTGAATTTTCCAAACACTTCACTCTTATTCTTCAAGAAGTATATCCAAGTATTTCTTGAATAATCATCAATAAATGTGACATAGTATTCCTATCCACTTAAGGATATGAGAGCATAGGACCATACACATCAAAATGAATTAGTTCCAACTTACCTTTGGTCTTTTTTTTTAATTTTTGGAAAGGGATTCTTGATGTTCTTTCCTCTTTCACAACCTTTGCAAGTTCCCTCATGTTCGATCTTCAAATCCGGTAACCCTGTTACCACCTTGCTCGCATAGGGCAATGCTTTGTAATTGATGTGAGAAAGTATTCTATGCCATATTTCACTTGAGTTGTTGGTCTCATGGACAAGGGTTGTCTCTGGATGTCCTTTGAGCTTATACAATCCTCCTTATTCTTCTCCAATGACTATAGCATCTTCAAGTGTCTTTCCTTTGGACCACATAAGTACTTGTCCATATATAAAAGAAACTCTATATCCTTTCTTATCTAGAGCAGAGATGGAAAGTAGGTTCTTTTTCAAACCTGGTTATATAGTACTTCCTTTATCTTCATGGAAGTTCCAAATTCAAGCTTGTAGCTTGATTTACCAATACCTTTGATGGGATATTGATAGTCATCTCCCAATGATACCTTCTAGGGAGAGTTATTCTCTTCAAGTCTTGACAGAGTTTGTTTCTTCCCTATCATGTGCTTTGAGGCACCACTATCAATAAGCCATGTGTCTTCTCCAGGTGTTATAGACCTAGAGATTTCAGAGAATAACACATATTCTTCTACATCTTCACCTCCATTTTTCTTTAGAGACCTTTCTTCTTCTAAATCCTCATCTTCAACTAGATGCTATTTTTTTGTTGTTGTTGTTTTTTGGCGATGGACATTCTCTAGCAAGATGTCCTATCTTATGACATTTGTAACATTGATACTCTAAGTAATGTCACGTCCCCATGCCTCCCACCGGCAAAGAGGACGCGACTCCAAAACTTCAATGCCTGGGCTAAGAGCCCCATAAACATGTACAGGCATAAAAATTGATAAAATAGAATGCTTAAACTTGTATATTGAGCTAGAGTATGCACACAGGATTATTAATCATGCACATATGCAATTTAGTCATCATACACAGTGGAAAACCAATAGCATTCATACATGCATGTATGCATTTAACATGTTCATCAATTTCATTAACAGAAATTAAGATTACAGAAGTAGAATGGACAAGATCACTTATCTTATGATGAACTCAATCCGCAACCAGCTATGTCGTTGCAACGTTCCACCCAACCATAGGCCAGCGTGCTCCTTAATCTCTCAGTAGCGCTGCCACCCCCGAGCTGGGCATGATTCTCCAAGGAATAAGGGAACTAGCAGGCTTACACATAGCCAGGGGTATACAAAACACAGCCAAGCCAACAGAGTTGGGTTTATCAGGCCATTGAGGAGCTGGAGAAGGCAAATTGCTAAGCTGGTGAGCTCATTACAGAGCCAATGACACCTACACCAGAACTAGCCTGACCTCTAAGACACCCATCCACACCCAACACAAGGAATCAGTCCCTTCTCTGCTACACAGTCCCTCAGGCCCTGCATTCCCTTCCAGTGCTATTCAGGGGTGATGGAGAAGAAGGCCAGCCCTCTAGCTCTATCTGTGTGGTTCCAGCCACCAGGTTTATTAAGCAAAACTAAGCCAACATCCATGCTCCTCTCACAGTCCGAAGACCAACAATTGCACGTATGTAATCAAGTCAACTGTCACAGCTTAAATAGGGAAAACGAATTCTGAGTCATTATTGGCCCTATCGTGGCCAAAATGACTCTCAGGTGAATTTACAACAGCCCCAGCATGTAAGGAAGACCACAACAACCACAACCAACAAAGTGGGAAAACACAGCCCGTCCTGGGCAATGAAATCACCAAGAAAACATATACAAACCGAGCTGGGGAAGAAATTACAGTCTCCCAGCCTGTGGGTGAGCGTGAGCAACAATGCAGAACCCACAATCGTCCCGTGAGTAAAGGATATGGCCACACTATCCACAAATCCGTAGAACAAAACTGCTACGTGGGTAAATCCAGCAAAATCCTGTGCATGAAGACAAAAACGGGAAGGAATCCCTCTGCGTGAGAATGCACAGCAATGGAGAGGACGCGAATTTTTCAGTGCGTGGGTGCTCAGCAACTCGTGGAGAGGAAGGAGAATGTCTGCGTGAGGGAAAGAGTGCGTGAAGGTTTTTCCTTCCATTCTGAAGTCAACTACTATGGGTGGAGTGTGCATGGAGGCAAGGACTGACAGTCCTGCCACCCCACTCCCAAAATCAATAACTGCCTCAACTAACAGCAGCAATTATTAATTGCAGGTGGTTGGGTAAGATAAGGAAAGAAGACACATGGGTAATTTGCCTTATTGGCCAAAATTGACAATTTCCCCCAATCCTTATCCTTGTGAAAATCATGCCCCATTCGATTTAGTTGCCACGACCGTAGCTGGTTGTGTTTCATTTTAATTATAGATGCATATTTACATGGTGATAAACTCAAAACATATGCCGCATGCCCCGATATACCATCGGTGACAAATTTAAATCCCAAAACATAGCATAACCGATCAATGGTGGGGCCTTGGCCTTTAACTCCACACCATGGTCATTTACAATATACACATCATATACATCTGATGTAACGGGGTCAAAACCGGGACATTACAAGTAATCCTTCTTCTTATTCTGAAATTTCTTCTTTGAAGGCTTATGATTACTCTTCTTGAAGTTTGATTGTTTTCTTCCTTTAGTATGGGTGGCTAGAGCCTGATCATCTTCTATGAGGAGAGATTCTCTATTGGATACTCTAGCTTCTTCTTGTATTCAATCTTCCCATACTATGTCAAAATTCATACTTTCTTTTCTGGCACACAGATTCTGAATGAATGAGTCCCAAGGTCTACTGAGACCATTGAGAGCAGTCATAACTAGTTCATCCTCATCAAGGGTGTCTCCAATAGCACTTAGTTGTTCTCTAAATTGAGAGACTCTTGTGAAGTAATCTTGAATAGATTATCCTTTTCTCATCTTGGTTCCCTTCAGTTGAGATCTCACATTCATCTTTCTGTTGATGTTACTTCCCTCATACATTCTGGAAAGTGCATCATGCATTTTCTTAGGTGGCTTCTTAGATGACACTTGAGGGGTCAAGTGATCCTCATTGCCTTGATTAGTTCTTTTTCATGATTCTCCTTAGATTCATCTTCTTTAGGTTCTGCAATCTCGTCCTTGATGTACTTCTCAAGGCCATTCTCTTTTTGAATGAGACCAATCCTATACTTCCAAGCTAGGAAGTTTTATATATCTTCCAATTTGTCCTCAAGCTTAGTTCTTGGGGCCATCTTGTCCAATAGGTCACTAAAAATTAAATTTATCAAAATAGGAGGATGACCTTACTAGTAGATGCGCTTAACTAAGGAGAGTTGGTTGGTCCAACTGATTTCTATAGATCTCAAATCTTCACCCTTCAAATCCTACTTGCGAGGTTGCAGCTCTGTAGAATTTTTGGTTCTAGTTTTCTGCAGTTTTCTAGTTCAGAGCCAAACTAGGGTTTGGATTTATTGGAGCTTCAACCACCCCAAAACTTTGATCCTGGGCTCAACACTCCAAAGAGGTGCAACTTTCTATGCAAGGAGATATTCAAAACTCCAACTTTTGCAGAAACTCTAATTTCTTCAAGATAGGGAGGAGAGAGAATTTCACCTTGTGAAAGTTGTCCTATTCATGTTATCTCTGATGACATGTTAAGATTTAATATGCTATACTAGATTCATTAGTGTTCAATTCAAAATCATAGCAACAGCATATCCAAAATCATTGATAGAAACACAATCACAAGATAGACACAATATTTATCCTGGGAAACCCTCAAGGGGAAGAAAACCCAGCAAAACTTTCTATGTATAAGATATAACCCCAAAAATGGGCATTTTCCTCCTTCTGTTCTCTCTATCTCTCACCTATGCACTGCTCAAGTGAGCGAGTCTATGTTCAAATAATAATAACAACTCCTCTATTTATACACGTTGATCCAACTAACTTTTACCCTAATCAAGTCATCCCCTCTAAACTGTCTGGGTCGAATTCACCTAAGAAGACTCAAAACAGTATACTATATTATTCATTAGGGTACTAGTGACCCAAATTACAATGGAGGCTTTACCTCATGACTCTATGATGACCAAATACAATAGTAACACCCCGTCGGAGGAATAATAGCATATCCCTTGCATTACATCAGTAAGATACATTTAGAATATCCTTTGAAGTTGCAATATTTCAACAGCATGTAGTGAATTATCAAGTCCCTAAATAAGGTTCAAAAAATCATAAGGGAAACCCATCTTGTTGAGGGGAATGCACACTTACCCAAATCAACTGGTGTCGTCTCACAGCATGAGGTCTATCTTGAGGCATGGAGAAATAGAATGGGTTGTTGAATGTTTAATTACATCTCCTAAACGTCACTTTAATATTGCAAAGCATCCTAAGGAGATAGAGAAACTATTGAGTAAGTATGAGAAGGTTTTTGGAGACCTTCCCCATGAATACGATCAGATAGAGGGGTGGAGCATATCGTTGAGTTAGAGATAGGAACACAACCTATCAAAATGAAAGCCTATAGACACCCCAAAAGGATTCAAGATGATATTAAATAGGCCACTAAATCAATATTAATGGAGTTGGGTCTAATAAGGCCTATTTCCAACCCATTTGCTTCTTCAGTTGTTATGGTAAAGAAAAAAGATGGAACCTTGAGAATGTGCATTGATTTCATAGAATTAAACAAGAAGACAATAAATAATAGATACCCCATCCCAAGGATTGATTATATCATGAATGAGATCCATGGGTTCAGGTTCTTCTCAAATATTGACCTTACATATGGTTATCATCAAATTCGAATGAGAGAAGGATACATACCAAAGACTGCTTTCAGATGCAACTATGGTCACTTTGAGTTTGTTGTCGTGCCCTTTGGCTTGACAAATGCACCTGCCACATTCCAATCATTCATGAACAATATCTTCCACAAGAAACTTCTTAAGTTTGTACTAGTTTTCTTTAATGACATTCTTATTTACAGTAAAACTTGGAAGTAATATTTGCATCATCTAGAAGAGGTATTAAAAATTATGCATGATAAATATTTGTTTGCTAATCTGTCAAAATGTGAGTTTGGTTTGATAGATATTTTGTATCTTGGACACATAATTGGTCAAGATGGTGTGAAGGTGGATATCGATAAAATAAGATCCATTTTAGAGTGGCCTCGTCCCAAAAGTCTTGGTGAATTAAGAGGATTCATTGGAATTGGCACCTATTATAGAAAGTTTGTAAAGGGGTTCTCCCAACTCACTTCACCTCTCACTGATTTGACAAATAAATATGCTTTCCAATGGCATTAAGGAGGTGAAAAAAATTTCCAAATAATGAAGGAGATAATAAGAAACTATCATATTCTAGCCTTGCCTGATTTTTCTAAACCATTTGTCTTGGAATGTGATGCATCAGGAAAACGCATTGGAGCAATCCTAAAACAAGGACAACACCCAATATATTTTGAGAGTAGTAAGATACAGCCACATGAGAAGCTTTACTCCATTTATGATAAATAAATGTTAGCCATCATGCATTCTTTGATCAAGTTTAGGCAATACTTGGTGGGAAACAAATTTGTGGTCAAAACTAACCATAACAGCTTAAGGTACTTTCTCACTCAAAAGGATCTAAATGAAAGGCAACAAAAGCGGGTGAGTAATATTCAAGCATTTGAATTTGATATTGAATATGTGAAGGGAAAAAATAATGTGGTAGTTGATTCCTTATCTAGAAGACCTTTTATTTCTCTAATGGAGGTAGCAGAAAATTGGAAAGCCACATTAGAAGTAGAGTATGCCAAGGATAAATTTTCTTGTGAACTTTTTGATGGGACTAATCATGATCATAGGTATGAGGTGTTGGAAGGAATCATCTACTACAAATATAGAATCTATTTCATCCCTAATTCATGTTCGAAGGAGGAAATTTTAAAGAAAGCTCATGATTCTCCACTAGTAGGTCACACCGCCAAAACATATTGAATGTTGAGGGAAATATTCTCATGGAAAGGGTTGAAGGTTTTATGTTAATGAATTCCCCACATGTAAACAAAATAAAGTGGAGCACACTCATCCAATTGGTCTCTTACATCCCTTTCCTATTCCATTACAAAAATGGGAGAGCATTTCCATGGACTTCATCACTGGTTTGCCCAAGGTATTTGGTAAGGAATGCATATTTGTGGTGGTGGATAGACTCACTAAATTTGATCATTTATTTTTTGTTACTACCACTTTCACTGCTGCACAATTGGTTGAACTATTTTTTAAAGAAGTTTTCAAATTGCATGGGCTTCCTAAGAGCATTGTTAGTGAAAAAGAAAGCAGATTTTTTAGTGCATTTTGGCAAGAACTCTTGAAAATTGTGGGGATAAATTTGACACCTAGCACAAGTTATCATCCCCAAACTGATGTCCAAATAGAGAGGGTGTCACGTCCCCTCCTATCTACCCGAGAGGGAACACGACGATGATGCTATCGATCCAGGAAAACTAAGCCCCAAGAACATAAATATAAAATACATTGAACTTAAACATACACATATGCATAAATTATTAACATACAGCAAAAGCATTTACATTTCATTCATAGCATTTAACATGTTCATATTAATCAATAATCCAATACAGTTGCAGAGATAAAAGAGACAAGAGATACTTATCTTAGAAGAAGCTTGTCCCGCAACCAGTTACATCAATGCAATGTTCCACCCAACCATAGGCCAGTGTGCTCATCAATATATCAGCAACAATGCCACCCCCGAGCTGGGCATGATTCTCACAAGGAATAAGGGAACACTAGCAGACTCACACATAGCCAAGGATTTATCAAAATTCAGCCAAGCCAACATAGTTGGGTTTATCATGATACAAAGGAGCTGGAAAGGCTAACTGCTAAGCCAGTGAGCTCAACCATAGAGCTATGGACACTTGCACCAGATCTAGCCTGGATTCTAAAACATCTACACACCCAACACAAGGAGAATCCCCTTCTCTGCTACATAGTCCCTTGGGCTATGCCTTCCTTTCCAGTGCTATTCAGGGTGTGCAAAGAAGAAAACCATCCCCCTAGATCTATTTGTGAGGTTCCTTATCACACTAGTTTTATCAATCTAGTTTAGACACCATTTTCACTCCCAACCTGTACAAAGACCAAACAAAGATGTACACACAGCAATTACAGTTCTGGGATTGAAGAAAACATCACAGAGGCCAAAATCAAGAATGGAAATTGAGTAAAATAGCTCAGCATGTGCAATTCGATTTCCAGGGTCGTTTATGGCCCTAACGTGGCCAAAACAGACTCAACATCACCCAAAATTTGTGGGTCTCTTCTACCACTCGCTGAAATTACCAAAAATGAATTTCTAAATGGAGGAAAATTAGGGAAAAAAAAGGAAAACGTGAAGAATACAACCCAATCCCTGGGCATTATAAAAACGATCTCCCATCCATGGGAAAGATGATTTAAACAGCCAAAATCGTGGATGGATACACACAAGAAGCTGTAGCTTCCTGAGGGAGCTCACGTGAATTAGAGAAAATGGTGAGGAAGATGAAAAACGTGAATACAGAATGCCATGAGCTCCCAAAAATGTGGGGAAAGACAACCACCTCCATGCATGAGGGAATGGGCAGCATTTTTGGGAAATAACTTGCCCCATAAGTCAAAATTGTGTTTCTCGAAAAATGATGGCTTCTCCCATTCGAATTTGGACTGCCATACCTTGCCCATCCCATGCAATAACCAACTCAACCAACTTCTAGTAGTAATAAATGATTGGATGAATAAGACAAGAAAGGTAGTTGACAGTTTGATGGGTTCTCCCTTTGACATTTGGCTTTTCCCCATTGGCCCAAGGGTTTGAATATCCCCCCCCCCCCCTTATCCTTAGGAAATCATTCCCCCATCTCATTATTGTTGCATCGGCATAGTTGGTTGTGCGTTTTTAATTAAATTGCATATTTACATGAAGTCCAAAATTAAATGTGTCGGCTAGCACAAAAATACCATCGGCAACGATTTTTAATCGTCGAAACATAAAACACTAAATTGATGGTCGGGATTTTGCCTTTAGCTCCACACCATGATTAAGTACAATATTTACATCATATACATTTACTGCAAATGGGGTCAAAACCGGGGTGTTACAGAGGATGAATCAATGGTTGGAAGGCTACTTGAGGAACTATGTTAGTAGGCAGCAAAAAGCACGGATAAAATGGTTGCATTTGAGTGAGTTTTATTACAATACTACTTTCCATATGTCCATAGGCATGTCTCATTTTAAAGCACTTTATGGTTATGATGCATCCCCTTTTATTGAACATGTTTTTGGTGATATTAGAGCTCCAAGGGCTAAGGATTGGATTGAAGAAAGTCAAGAAATTTTAAAGGTTTTGAGAGATAACTTGTAGGTTGCTCAAAATCAGCATAAACAATATGCATACCAAGATATAATGGAGATACAATTCCAAGTGAATGACTTGGTGTATTTGAGGTTGAATACCTACAAACAAACCACCATAAAAGGTAAAGGTTCAGAAAATCTCAAACCAAGGTTTTATGGTCCCTACAAAGTGATGGAAAAGTTGGAAAAGTGGCCTATCAATTGGAGCTTCCCATGGGAAGCAAAATTCACAATGTATTTCATGTTTCTTGTCTAAAGAAGGTTATAGGGAAGCCTTATTTCAGTTCAGATACTTTACCACCTTTGGATGATGAAGTCCAACTTATTCTCATTCCAGACAAAATCTTCAGGAACAAGGGAGAGAAGACTACAAAGCCGAACAATAAAAGAATATTTGGTACAATGGAAGGATTTTCCTATTGAAGAAGACACTTGGGAATATGAAAAAAATTTGCAGCATCCAAACTGGGCATTGCTTGAGGACAATAAATATTGGGTTGGGAGGACCGTCATGTCTCCATTCCAATAAGTCTACTAGTTGAGAATGTTTCACCCACCTACTAGTTCCCTAGGTTGGGGAGGAAGCATGAAATATTGCAATAAGGGAGATATGGGACCCAATATAACTTCATTTTATCATTTACACATTAATTTGGGTCATACAAATAATAAATATGGATAAAATAAAGTGGCATTTATTCATAAGGACATTTGGAGGTCCATGGAGGCCTTGGGTGGCTAGATTCTTCCTTACACATGACATGACTTAACCCCAAATTCGAAATTATGAGTGATGGAATGCTCTTGGAAGGTGAATATTTTTCAAATTACATGTCATGATCCCAAGTATTCGAATGGGTGAGTATAAGTAACTCCCCATATAAGAGGAAGAGTATAGGAAGAAACTAGGTTCCATGTGGAGCTAGATTCCCTGTGTTTTATGACAACAATAATGGAAGATTCTATGAAAAGTATGACCTGATTGCAGACCTATGGAAATATGACATTTCAGGTCTAAAATATCCTCCAATATGGTGCACTTGGGATTAGGTGGCGGCCATTCAAATTTGGAGGAAGATGAAGGGTTGAGGAGAAGGCCAAGTGGCATGGAGGTTACTAAACATCAAGGATGAGTTGGAGGAAGCCTATGGGAGTGAATTAGACCTTGGAGGACCTTAGGATGGTTATAAAAATGTGTCATGAGTAATTGAAATTTTTTTTATCATTTTTGCATTTTCCTTTGGCATTTTGGAGAGCAATAGCTTGTCCATTGCACGGTGAGTGCACACTTACCCTGCTAGTGAGCCAATTTCAAGAGAGTGAGATTCTCATCCAAGTTGAATATGGGAGAGTCCATTCAGACCTATCATATGGAGCTTCATTGATTGTTTTTATGTATATAGGAGGATTCTATTTTCCGTGACCCATCTCTCCTCCCATTCTCTCAATTCCCACTTCCATGTTTCCATGTTTTTCTATGAAGGTGCACTTGTGTGAATGGTGGTTGCGCCCCATTGAGTTCATTTGATTCCCAAGCAATTTTTTAATGATTCGTGGCTCTATAATATGTTTCCCATATTATCTTTAAGTCTAAATTAGAAGAAATGCATATGAAAATGTCCACATTTCCAAGCTTTATTGTGACTAGTTTCCATGTGATGATTCCTCATTTCAATGGAGTTGTCTATCTTATGTATATTGCGACTTGGATGAATGTTATATGATTTTAGTGAGATATTGAAATGCTGATAATTTTATATATTCATATTTCTCTGTTATGAACCATTATATGCACCATTTATGAGTCCAAGTTGAGCTTTTATATGTCATTTCCCTTAAGCAAATATCACTGAAATTATACATTTGAATATGAAGATTTAATCCTATGTTGAAGAAATATTATCCATATCAAATTAAATAAATGAAGTATAATTACAGTCCCCATACTCTATTTGTCAATTTGGGAGGGTTGCATAGGAGTTGGATAGCCATTTCTGCCCACACCCTAGGAGGAATTGCATCATAAATTGTAATTTTACCCTTTTTGTCATCATGCCCAAATCGAGTTGCATATGTATATGAGCTTTAATAAATCTATCATAGATTCGATTGAATATTCCCAAGACTCCCCACATAATTCCCTACCAAATTCGAGACCCTCTAGTGTCATTCGAATCCCCTAGAGTCAAGACTAGTTAAGACAATTTTTCCAAAATTCTTCCTTTGTTGGGAATTTTCGAATTGGGACATTACATGAAATATGTTTATGTGAAAATTAATCCTTAAAAACTGCGTACAAAAAATTTCATGAACCAAAAGAACAAGGAAAACATGGAACAACGAACAACCCCTCTCCAACTCAACTCTCCTTTTTTATATGCATGGCTTAAGGTTTCCATGTGGTTTTAATGAACTCATAACCCTTAATCAATATTTATGAACTAGATTTAATGGAGCAGGTTAGTATTAAGGAGCTAAGCTAATCCCACCTAGATATCTTTTCCCATATCCCCCTAGCACTTCCCCTCCTATGGAGTCATAGACCCCATCTCATCTTTGTCCTTCTTCCTCTGCAGTTGTCATAGATTTTATATTAACATTAAACATGTACATAATTACAATGTTTTGGTCATCTTGTCCATTGTTCTTGGTTTCCATGCTTTATATCACAAATATATAGTTTTCAATTATGGGGTCAAATTGGTGGTGTTGCAAGTAACAATCTGGGTGGTATCGTCACTAAAACATTGTAGTGTTTAATAATCCATCGGGTCCTTGATGACTAATGTGTGTTTAATTATATTTATTACAATAGAAAATATAGACCAAGTAACTATGAAATAAAGCCAAAAAAATTGTAAGAATAAGTTAGATTTATTATCCAATTTTACTTTATGTCAATTATTTAATCTATGAAAGTAGAGTACACATATAAACTTGAAGTAGAAACATAACCTAGATAACCCTTTTTAAGCATAATAAAAGTAGAATATAATAATTTTTACATTTATTTACCAATTTAAATGGTGATCAACAAAATCAAGGGAACCTAGGGTTTATTTTCCTCCTACGTGGATGGAAACCCTTAACTAGATTTGATCCCAAAGTAATATAATATAACCTAATCTAATGGAAGATAATTGGACTTGGAGAAGATACAAACCAAAAGAAAATAAATCAATGTTATAACTACCTAACGTACCTATGATTTCAGTCTTCTATGAGAACAAGCAAGGATAAGTTATCTCCAATATTGAAGAAAGGAAACCATAATCAAACCACATATGCAAAAGACATATTTATTATGTAAAATGCATGACCTAGTGTGCCCTTATTTGAGAATGTTACCTCCTCACATATTTGTGTTGAAGCTTCATTTGTGATGGAGATTATAGTTGACCAAAGTGCAAAGGGACATAAGATACCACAATATAAAACATGTGAATCCAACAAATGTAGATCAAAATTCCAATCCAACAAGATGGAGACACCAAACCATAGTATCCTTCAACAGGTTAAGGGTTTATATAGATCACTAGGGTGTAGAAGGTCTAATGAGATTGCAACTTCACAAGTGAGATTTCAACATGAAAATATTTTAATCTATCAAAATAGAGAGCCTTGGCATAGAGTAAGAGTGAAACAATAAATTTGGATCGCTTGGATGACATAGCTAGCCATTGCACTCATCATGGAGGAGGAGATCTCATTGTAATAGCCAAATCATGGTTGTTGACTATCTTAACTGCACATTTTTATTTTAACTTTAGGTAACTCTAGGAGTGAACACTCTTTGTTATTTAGGTGCACTCAAATTGTGAGCCACAAGCACTTTATAGGTCAGGGGGGGAATCCTTTACCATGCACCCAAACCATACAAGAAAATGGGGATTTGATCGAGAAATGTAAGATTTTGAAGCTATGGATCTAAAATCTAAATGGAGCAGTAATACAATGAGCAACACATAGAAAATAAAATAATACAAGTAATGATTGAAACAATGTAATCTTCATTAACCAATGAATGCTCAAAGAGAGCACATGAATGAATGTTTGATCAATTATATGTAAGCATCCATATATAGGTAACCAAACGTAGGCTTAATTGCATGCACAAGCATAAGATCTAGTTGCACCAATAGTAGCAAGGTGCAGCCCAGCATGGGGAAGATGTTGTAATATTGCATAATGTTATGTAACGTTATGTAAAGTAACATTACCAAAAATAAAAAGTAATTAAAAAAATTCATGTCAACTTGTAAAATTAAAAAATTAAAACCAACATAGATCCATCTTAAACACATATCTATCCAGCATGAAAGGCATCCAATTTCTTGAGGTGTAATTTTTTTTAGGTGTAAAAAAATTAAGATAGAACAAAATGTACACCTCAATAAATTGGATCCCTCTCGATGCTTAATAGATCTAGGTTTAAGATGGATCTATACTAGTTAAAACTTAAACCTAAGAGCAATCACCATGAATGATCAAATGCACCCTCCTCGATGAATTGTGTTGACCATGCAAGTGTTGCTAGGGTTTAACTAGGCCTAGAATTGATAAAGAAAGGTGCAATTGTTCCAATATTAAACAAGTGTTCCTTCCTTAGGAAGTAAACTAGGTATGCATGTGTATCTAAGGTAAAGTGGGACTAGTGTTGCGTCATGAAGTAGTTAACTCAATCATGCATGAGAAACTAGTGTTTAATTAGACATTCATGTGAAACTAGAGTGTAGTTGGACCTAAACAGCCAACTAGGGCACATTAGGCAATTAACTAGGGTAAAAATAGTTAACTATTAACTAAGGAAAAAATAGTGAACTAAACCCTAAAAAAAGGGTCAACTTATGCAAGAGCACCTTAATCCTTGGAAAAGAAGGATAACTAATTGTGAGGGCACCCTAACTGAATGTAAGGGTTCCTTTGACCCTAAAAATAAAGATATGGCCTAGGAAGAGGAAATTTAACCCTAGAAGGTAGTGTTGAGTGAACTTTTCCATTCATATTCATCCATGATCACTCTCATGTCCATTTGTTGATAACTTCAATAAATACTTCCACTTTCCCCGTGCAAGTCTCTTACCAGGGGGTAGGTGATATGGTTGCCAAGGTTGGTTCTTTAGAGATTGATTCTCCTCCTTCATGGTAGTATTCAAACAACAATTTCATGTATCTTTTGAAAAATATCGTGGATATTCTATACTGACCATGTAACTGTGGATGGGAATCAAGATATCTGTAGTAGTGAGTGCATGAGAACTTTCAGAATATGAATGGGTCCATCGTGTATTTGTTGGATATCCAACTATATCGCCTATTACATGAAGAGTATGTTGTTCCCAAAGTGGTTTGGAAATTGGATCTGCAGCATGTTCATCAATGTCAAGAATTTCAACATACAAATATGAAATGTCACCTGAGGCATTTGAAGAGACATCAATGAGATCTTTATCAATAAGAATTGGATATGTAGTAAGTTATCCCTCTGCCAAATGGTTTATTTGAACCAATGCATCATCTCCCATTAAGATGGGAGAGCATGATTCAAATTCCATGAAGAATTCTTGGATAATTCTCGGGCTCAAATTGCTGAGCTCATACTCTAGCTAATGTCCTCTAATCTCATCCTAGTTTCTAGAGAGTCCTTCCAACTTGGACTAGACTTCATTGGTACTTTTTTTAGTATCAATGTGGTGTAGGAGGTCATGAGAAATTGAGACATCAATCCAAAATTTCCATCCATCCAATTAAACCATTTTGTCTTTTCCATAATGGAATTTCGCTTTATTTATATTCCCATTGTAATCTTGTAGAGGCCTTTGTTGCATAATACAATCACAATCCTAATATTCTATTCAAAGTAGTTAAATGGATTAAGAATTAAGTAATGAGATCGATTCATCCTCAGTATGAGCTCTAAGCTTTCTCTTCAATTTGCAAACTTAAGAATCATCAAGGCACTTATACCATGTGATATTTTGAACTAGTGGGTCTAGAATATAAATTGAGTAATAATAGTTAGCAATGCATAGAAGAGAAAAGAATACATGATTAAAACAATGTAATCTTTATTAACCGGTGAATGCTCTAAGAGAGTACATGAATGAATGCTTGATCAGTCAAATGAAAGCCTTCATATATAGGTAACCAATCTTACACTTAATTACATGCAAAAGCATAAGAGCTAGTTAAACCTTAGCAAAATCACCCTGAATAATCAAATGCACCCTCCTTAAGGTTGTGTTGAACGTGAAGTGTTTTTAGAGATTAACTAGGCCTAGAACTGATAAAGAAAGGTGCACTTGTACTAATATTCTATAAGTGCACCCTCCTTAGGAAATAAACCATGTCACGCATGTGTATTTAGGGTTAATTGTGCCTAGAACTTTCTCATAAAGTGGTTAACTCAATTAAGCATGAGCAATCATTGTTTAAATAGACATGCATGTGAAATCGGAATCTAACTGGACCTAAATAGCAAACTAGGGCGCATTAGCGAGTTGACCAGGAAAAAACAATTAATTGAAGTGAAGCAAACTCTAAAAGTGGGGGAAACGCTTGCAATAACACCCTAATCCCTAGAAAAGGGGTATAATTGGTTGTGTGGAACTAATTGTAAGGGTTCCTTTGACCTAAAAACAAGGGTTTGACCTCGAAGAGCACATATGGCCCTATAAGAAAGGGGGGAACTCTAGTAGGTAGGAGTGCTTTTGACTCCTAGAGATGCAAAAGAGATGTAAATTGGTCAATTAGGTCACTTGTTAATGCATGTGACCTAGAATCAATCCAAACACTTAGGGAAGGACACAAACAAGGCAACCCCAAAGCCTACTAGGGATAAATATTTGACCAAGTGGTAAATAATTTACCAGTCTAAGCTTGGGAATACATACATGCTACCCACACATAAAATGGGAGGCCAAGATCACATTTAAACCATGGAAGTGGCGCTTAAAGGAGAACCTCATCACATGTAAGTCATTGTGAATATGGAATGGGGAACCTTTGTGTAATCCTAGCAAAGATTTGATATAGGAAGTAAATGGTGCACACTCAAAAAAACGATATTTAATTGGATATTCATATGGCTAATACAAAGTGAAAAAACACACACTACATTTTTCCCTTGTAGCAAGAGATATAATTTGGCCAAATTGAAAGAGTAATGAGATGCCATGAAGAAAATAGAGACAATGAAATAGTAGAAGCTATAGAGATACCATTATAAAGTGTAATCACACACACCATGTGCAAGGATATGCTAGTAAGAAATAACAGGAAAATTAAAAAAAAGGTAGCAAGCAATGATGCATGTTTATCAAATGATGTGGGGAGAGTGGGGGAAAAAGTATAATCAAGCATAATCAAGCATGTATTAGCTAGTCCATAAAAATGAGTAAAGGAGTAGGATTAGCTAATCTAAACATGAGTAAACAAGTAGGAGAGAAATCATGCTTGCACTTACATGGGTCAATGATATCATGTGTAAGCCCAAGAGAGCATGCTAAAAATGATATACTTGGACAAAATCATAGGAACAATGTTGATAGATTCTTAAGGTGTATCCACCCAAGAGAGCATGCTAAAAATGATATATTTGGAACAAAATCATAGGAGCAATGTTGATCGATTCTTAAGATGTATCCAAGTTGAGGCTAGCATAAAGAGACATAAGTTATCCCCTCATGATGTATTTTCATGTCTCATCCAACCACAATGCCTCTAGCAATTAATCAATCTCAACATACTGAACGTTCCCATGGCAACAACAAATTTTATGAATGTGTATCAATGTGACAAACAATGGCCACATATGATCTTGAATAAATATTTTAGTGGCTTTGGGGTTCAAAGTTCATCAAGAAAACATTATGACAATGTCATATGAACTAGCAAAGGAAAAACATATTTTCCCCAAGGGGGTAATAAGGATGATAACGTAGGGGTTAATTTGACCAAGCAAGTAATGTAGAAATAGTAGGTGGCCTAGCAAGAAAAAATAGCTTGCCCAAAGGGTACAAGGTTGACCAAGCAAATAACATGGTAATTTATCTGAATCTAAGAGGGGAAAGAAGAGACCCTAAAAATTGGCCCCATGGTATGTAATGGTTCATCTTAATAAAATCATTCTTCTCCATCTCTCTCTTGTATTTTCATGATGTATTTCAATTATTTGTTATTGTCAATGACCCTTCTATGAAATTCATGGAAATTATGCAAGTTCTCCTCTTCGCATTCAAACCTTCCAAATCTTGAACCTCAAAATGCGAATAAGCAATACTAGGAGGATAGAAAAATATAAATAGCATGCCCTCAACTGCATAAGTAATAGAAACTGCAAAAAAAAAACATTTGAGAAATAGCTTGCCACAAGGGAGAGTGCCAATGCTAATAAGAGCAACAACACTGAAGAAACTAGCAAAAGAAAAACATATTTCCCCATAATTGGAAAAAGGTTAACCAATTAGATACTGTGGCAATGATAAGCAAACTATAAAAGGGAAAGTGGCTTCCCCTAAAAGACAAGGTTTGCAAGTAGAGAATGGGTTTATACTAAGCATAAGTAAAGGCAAAATAGAGGGTAAAGTTTGACCAAGCAAAGACAATGCAAGGTATGATAGAAAAAGGTAAAATGACTTTTCCTTAACAAGGGCTTAAGATTCACCAAGAAAACAACATGGAAAATGCTATAAAGTCCAACAAAGGGAAAATTCACTTGCCGTAAGGAGACTAAAGGTTGACCAAGAAAACAGTATGGAAATGCTATCAAGCTTGCAAAGGAATAATAGCTTTCCTTGAAGGCATTAAGGTCAACCAAGAAGAATTCAAAAAGAGAGATCAATCTCACATGATGATAACAATTTATTATGGTCCCTCATTTGGTGATCATCCTTCACACATTTTGGCCATAACTTGCCCTAAAGAATGGAAATAAAAATGTTGATAAAGTGGGACTTTATATGATTGATATTCAAAAATTATTATGACCTCCAAATTGCATCTGCAGAAAAATCGTGCTCGAAAAAAAACTTTTTCAAAATTGCATATAGTTGCTTTTATTATGATAGTTTTTCATTTTGCAATATTAAGCATGGGAAGCATAGAGAGTTTGTTCAAGAAACGTGGATGTTCACTTTAGATATGAAACAAAAAATTGTGTATGTTATGTAGTGTATTGAATTCAACCCATTTGTTTATTAAATTCATTTGACACGTCATTGGATAAATGGATGAAAACACAATGTGGATATATCAAAAATATCATAAAGCTTCAAATCTCTCAAGTCTCATTGTTCCTCTTTTTAAATATTTACATTAGATGAATTCAACCTATATTTTGTTAAATTCATTTGACACACTATCATCCGGGAAACTTTTCTTGGCGATTTCTAAAGATTATATTTAGTTTCTAGATAATTTTGGCAATTTATAGAATAAAAAAAATTTACGCCATGGAATTTGGACGAATCAATTTAGAAAAAAATAATAAAAAAAGACGAATCTTAACCCATAAGCTAAATTTTATCCCTAAGATTTTCATTGATTATTACTGGATAAGTGGATGAAAACACAATATGGACATATCAAAAATATAATAACGCTTCAAATATCAAGTCTCATTATTCTTATTTTTAAAAGCTTACATGTCAAATTATATGTAATAACATGAACAAATATAACCAACAATAAATTTAAATGTAACATTTCAAATTCAAACGTTAAAAACTACATAAATACAAATTTCCAATAAATGCAAAGTATAGGTTTCTCTTATACTTAAATACTACTAAAAATAAATTTAGATGTAACATTTCAAATTCAAAATTCAAAAATACATATACAATACAAATTTCCAATAAATACAAATTATATGTTTTCTTTATACTTACTTGACATTTCAAATTCAAAATATAAAAAGTACTTATACAAAATTTTAAAAGAATCCAAAGTATATGTTTTTCTTGTACTTCTTATTTTGAGATCAGATATTTGCAAAGAATATGCTTTCCTTGCAATTTTTTAACATATGTTTTTCTCCCATTCAAATGCTGACTAAAAGAGCTTAACTCCACGTTATATTTCAAAATCCCTTTTAAGTGCTAAGACATGAATTCCACGTTATATTTCAAAATCCCTTTAAGTGCTAAGACATGAATTGATTGGACATGAATACTACCATTTACAATGTGTTGATTGGACATGAATCAAATACCATGAAACGCTATAAGACTATAGAGCCCTATGAGAACATTAAACAATATGCTTTCCTTGCAATTTTTTAACATATGTTTTTCTCCCATTCAAACGCTGACTAAAAGAGCTTAACTCCACGTTATATTTCAAAATCCCTTTTAAGTGCTAAGACATGAATTCTACTTTATATTTCAAAATCCCTTTAAGTGCTAAGACATGAATTGATTGGACATGAATACTACCATTTACGATGTGTTGATTGGACATGAATACTACCATTTACGATGTGTTGATTGGACATGAATCAAATACCATGAAACGCTATAAGACTATAGAGCCCTATGAGAACATGTATATTGTTATATACAAGGTGGAACAAATAAAGCACCATGAGAGCATCTATATTATATACAAGTTGGCAAAAAAGATAGCTTAAAATACTGGGTGGCACAAAAGAAGAAAGCTCAAAATACAGAACTTGGTCATTAAAATACAGAATTTAAATGCTTATGACATAGAAAGTGATCCTAATATTATGAAATGTTTATGGTAAGATTATAAAGCACCATGACCATGAGAGAATTTACATTATTATATGCGGATGATACATATGAAGCATCATTATATTATATATAATAGGTGAGAGATGAAGAGGACTCCAAATACAGAATTTGGTTATTACAGAATTTGACTGCTTATGCTATAGAAAGTGATCAAATGCTCATGGCAAGACCAATCTGCTTATGACATAGAAAGTGATCCTAATACCATGAGCACCATGAAATGCTCATGGTAATACTATAAAGCACCATGACCATGAGAGCATTTAAATTATTATGCCTTTATGTTATTAAATACAGGATGACACAGATTAAGCATTACATTATATACAGGGTGATAGATGAAAAGGGTTCAAAATATAGAATTTGGTCATTGAAATACATAATTTGACTATTAATGACATCTAAAAAATAAATGCTAAAGATGTTAAGGAAGTTGTGAAAACATGTGCAAGAAAACGTGTGATAATCATTGTATGTGAACAAATGTGAAAAGATGTGCAGGAAGACGTGTAAATCTCATGGGTTAAAATTGACGCCCATTACCCGTTTTTGCCCATTTTAACCATGAAATACAGCAAGATATTAGAAAGCATGTATTTCCTGTTGTGCATTTAATTCTTTTAACAGTGAAACTGACAAGGGAGTATCAAACTTGGCTGTCACGAGATTTTCTTAATAAATGAATTATATTTTCCGTTTTTTGGAGTGTAAATTCTGAAATAAATGCTTACCTACACAGACTTTACGAACTTATAATGCTCTGCCAAATGCTCTACACAGTCTGACCATTACACATTTGAACTGCTACCAAATTCTAGCTCCGTGGGCTTGGACTCTTGCAAGAGTTTAAGGATTTAGTCGGTACAAAAAAAACAGTTATCCTCCTTCCACAAGAGATCAAGCAAATGAGATGATCTTGGGAAAAAGAATTGAAACAAAAGTGAAGGCATTGCGGCCAGCTCAAGAGGAGGGTCAAGCAGCCTCTATACTCTTTGCTAGCTCCATTCTTGATTTGAACTTCTAGATGAATGCACATTGGAAGCTCGTTGTTCTAACCAACCTCACTTCGGGCTCCAGGTATAATATTGAAAACATTTATATGCCCATGCTAGTCTTCTTTGCAAGATCTAATAGGCACACATATCGCATAGAACTACATAGTAGCCAAATATTTAAACATTGTCTTGAATCTCAAATAGAAGAGAGCAGGCAGTAAAATAAAGGATTCATTTGATAGAATATGGAGGGCCTCATTTCATATTTGAATATGATTGATGCCAAACCCAAAATAGGTCGATACAACTTGGTCAAATAAGTGGCTAGGAGGACCGGATTTTAAATCATATTTCATTGTGGAACTTCCAGTTTTTCATTGCTAGGAGCTCAAGTATTTTTTAATTTTCAAAATTGTTAATCAAAGACCTTGAATATTTTGAAATTGCTCATATAATGGACCAGTAAAAATATCCAAGGGCAAAATTTCAATTTTTTAAAATGGTGAATTGACTCTCACAGTGGATAATACCCTTCACTGCATGGAGGACATGCTATTGAGTCCTTGAAACCGTAATTTGTCATCTTTTTTCTCTAGACCAAATTTTAGCCATGCAATGGCCCAGCTCTTCTATAAATTTTTAGCGAAGATCTCATGTTATTCTAAACACGCTAATCTCCCAGACCAAAGCAAAGTTGACTTTAACGATATTATTATGGTTTTCAGACAAATATCGAAAACACTTGCAACCTGTAACCTGTCAAACCCCAACGTCAAGTTTCATCGCAATTAATTTTGTCATAATTCGTTTTTTCCTAATTTTAAATGGTATTTTAGTTTGTAATTTCCAGGTTTTTCATTAGCCGTCGTATTTTAATTATTCAAATTGTTAAAAATATTTTAGAATGGCTTTTAAAGATAAATTTGGTGCACTTTCCAAGCTACTCGTGAAATTAAAGTTTTATCCACGGTATTTCACTTTAAACTATAATAAAAAATTAAGATTCTTAACCAGCAGCCACTTGAATTTTGCCCATTGTAATTGCTTTTAACGATAAAAACATTTGTAACCATTTGATTTCATAACATTAAATCCATCCATGTATTCAACGCATTCATATGATATTCAAATCATGCATATTGTGTTCATATACCTAAAAGCCTGAATTCTATGATCTACCATTTCAACCAAGAGATCATATGCCAATAAAAGACAGGTTTTTTATTAACATTAAAAGTTGCTTTCTTATGTTCATAAGATGATTTCTATGATTTACCATTTCAACAAAGAACGAAGAAGATATTAGATCATATACCAATAAAAGACAGTTTTTATTAACATTTAAAAGCTGTTGTCAAGATATAGTTGTTGTGGGGTTTTTATTAATGAGGAGGATATAGTTGTTCAGATTTTTTCCTGTTAACAGATTACTAATAATAGTTTACTAAGTCCCGCTTTTGAATGGATCATTTGATATGTCTTTTATCTGAATACAATGACCAAGTTTAAAGGGTTTCCATTTATTTGTGAGGTGATTAAACAATTATCTGAATCCAATGAGAGGCCAAGTTTAAAGGAAAGTAAATTTTAGAGGCCAAGTTTAAAGGAAAGTAAATTTTAGTGGGTTAGCTCAACTGGTTGTCTGCCGTCGTTATTGTACAATTATCTGAATACCAATGGGAGGCCAATACAAATGGTTGTTATACAATTATCTGAATACCAATGGGAGGCCAATACAAATGGTTGTTACAATTATCTGAATACCAATGGTTGTTACAATTATCTGAATACCAATGGGAGGCCAATACCAATGGGAGGCCAAGTTTAAAGGGGAGTAAATTTAAGTGGAGGTTAGCTCAATTGGCTGTCTACCATTGTTCTTGGACACTTTTTCAAAATGTGCCTGTTCAAATCCTATCAGGAAAGTTCACCGCTTAAACCGACAGATTTAAAAATACCATATACATATTTAGAGAAAAAAACCTCTAAATTCTTAAAAGAAATTTTACTTGGAATAGGATTACAGATTTTTGCAGATGCATCAGCACCTTAACAAAATCCAAAACTTAGTCGAAGCGGAAGAGGTAAGAGGAGCATAATCACGATACAAATAGAAGAGGTAAGAGGAGCCTAATCACGATACAAATAGAAGAGGTCAAAGGAACATAATCACGATACACTTCGCTTATGCAACTATTAAATCCACAGTTCACAACATTAAAAAAATATACTTCAGCCACACAAAGTATAAAAGATTATTTTACAATTTAAAATAAGTGGTGCACTGGAATGTTTACTATAAAATATTTTTCAGAAAGTAAAAATCACTGCAAAACAGGCCTAAAAATCAACATATTTTTCAGAAAGTAAAAATCACTGCAAAACAGGCCTAAAAATCAACAGCCAAGAGGCCACCACATGCCGACCACCAACCAAAACAATTCAAAGCAATGCAAACTTGTACAAAGCACATCTGGAGCTACACTCCACATTCAAACATGGAAATACAATACAAAGTACAACGGATAGACTTTTTTAACCTTTTCCCATATTCTCAATTAATTTAGTAAAACATTATTCCAAAATACATAGAAATACAATACAAAGTACAATGGATAGACTTTTTTAAACCTTTTCCCATATTCTCAATTAATTTAGTAAAACATTATTCCAAAATATAGTATGAACTTGTAAGTCAGCGTACTTTTGATTCCCCAAAGCTATTGTTTGTTCAATACAAAAACCGATCATACCAATGGACATGATAAACAAGATATGTAATGTGAATAAATGTGCCCAGGCCTTCTATAGTTGATGAAAGTTTAACTAAAAATAAATAAATAAACCGAACCAAATTCTGCAGTGAACAGTGCTGAATATTCCCATAAATAAATAATCAAGGTACACAATTAGTCAAAATCAAAAGGACAGCAGTGCAAATAAACTCGAACCAATCCAAAAATCAGAGGTTTCACGGTTTCACCAGTCAGCTAGAGATGAGCAAGTTCAAACAATAATACAAGAGCTCTTTAGAGACGAAGAGGATATATCCAAAATGTTGATCTAAAATATTTCAGCAGCACATGGGTATAGAGGACCAGAGTTCAACATAATATTCTCAATAAACTCTTCTTTGAAGATATCTCCGTCCACTTTTTGTAGAAGCTCCTCCATAAAGCTCCCGTTAACTTTCCAAGATAAAATTGTAAGAATTTTGTTTAATCACCTCGGGGAGCTGGAGATAGACTTTGTCCAGATTTAACCTGCAAGTGGATATAAGATTAATGCCTAAAATAATCAAGCAACTTACAATATTAGGGGTATTCATGATATGACAAAAAATCATTTATTCAATTTGAAACAAAGGCAAATGAATTACTGCAGGTGAACGAGAATAGGATCGGCTCTGGCTCCTGCTAGGGCTGAGGCTCCCACTGAGACTGCGGCTTCTGGGACTCCGAGTTCGAGGTTTGTATGATGTTGGCTGTAGAAAAAAAGATGCTAATGTTAAATTTAGCTCTATTCAACTGAGCTGCTCAGAAAGCTTGTTTAAAACGTACTCACCAAACGCTGAGGGGTCCTGGACCTTGACTTGGACCTGGACAGTGATCTGCAAAAATAATCAGGCTAAGTGCATTAGGAAGAAAAGTCAAAACTAGCAAAAAGACCACCAGCTTATAAAAAATAAAATACAATATGCACTTAGCACACTAGCAAACTGAATAAAAAACAGCCATGAGGACAAGAAATTTATATACAATTGTATGCAAGATTCATAGTAAAAACTCTTTGTCTGCGCACAAAGGACTCATGTCTGCTGATATTTTCTGCTGCAGATAAAAGGTAGCCTATCTGAGATATATCACAGGGGACCACAGGCTTACCCTGCTATTGTGATAGGAATTTAACCACCTCCTGTTGAAATCTCAACTTAAATAATACTACTGCAATTAAATACTTTTGAGAACCCTTCCAAAATAACAGCTACAATATCTTCCAACTATAAGCACTCATCATCCATCCATAATCAAGATTCAAAGTATTTTGCAATCACTCGCAAAATACTTCGAATCTTGTAATGACAAAGTATTAGGACATCTCACTATATTCATTACACCTACATGACAGGCTATGGCAGCTCCCTTGAATAACTGTTCCGCACATTTAGTATCTGGCTCTTAGGCTAATGCACATATGTTGCATAAACAATGATATTTTAAGCATAGTTTCTGAGTATGCAGGAGAAAACTCTTCTACCTGACAAAAAGGTTAAAAACCCATGTGGAAGATAGAACCTTCCCTGCCAAAAAGAATTCCTTTGTATAACATATAAAAGATTGTGTAGCCTACCAATTTAATAACTCACAACTTCAACAAATATGAAGACGCTTTACTGACCTGACATAACTTTCTATTTCATTGTGTTTTTTTCCCATAATACCCCTGTTAATTTAGATACATCAACATGTAAGGTAATGACACTTATCGTCTATAAATGCCAGCAAGGAAAGACCTAGTTCTGTACATCATAGAGCAGAAAATGGTAGCTTGCAGACATTTCAAGGATTATGTCCACATCCTTCAATTTGGAAATCAGCAGCATGTGTGGTTTTGGGTGTTCTATGTCTACGAAATGAACACAACAAGCTGAATCCCTCAGTAGAACCACCTGCTTGTAAGAGCAAATTATCATTATGGAATGTAATGTCGAAAGAACATTAAAGATGATTAGTTTGCATCCAGTTAGAAAATGCCTTCTGATAAAACAGTATAAACCTTGACCAATCTTGACAATTCTTAAAATGTCAACTATAAAAGTGTATAAAACTCGGCAGATCTTACCGATTCTGAAAATGTCAACTACAAAATATTTGGAGATGTTTTTCTAAAAATATTTCACTTTTCAAGGATTTTATATAGTTTATATAATAATTTGGAAATTTTGAAAGTGAAATAAGGCTCCAAAAAATGCAAATGGGCAAATCTTTTTTTTTAAATAACAATGAAAAAAGGCCCATAGGCTAAATTTTGCCCCTAAAATTTTCCTTGGCTGAAATCAGTATGACTAGATAACATGTCTACCGATAGAAGATTATCCTGAAATTAGTATGACTGGGTAACTTACGATAACCATATTCTCAGCCTTGCTGAAATTGGCTATTACTTTGTGAATACAAGAGCATATTGCAAATTTGGCCAAATAAGATTTATGTGCCCTAACAAATATTATTTGCACCATAGACAACTGCTGAAGGTCGATAGACACTAAACAAATGAAGAACTTAGGGATCAAGCTTTTTCTGTAAAAGGGTGCAACTACTTTACAATATAACATCATTATAAAATTCCCTTAAATAGAAAACAAAACTGCAATTACATAAATATTAAAATTACAAAACAATTACAATCCTCAAAGGAGAAGAGCAAACATCTAGAAGGACGAATATGTTGATAAAAGAAGAATGACTGGCAGCCAACCTCATAAAGCATGTGACCACTTGAGTCCTATTATCAGCGTTGCATGCAAACCAGCCATTCCTGTTCGCTATCCTCATAATTCATGATAAGCCAGCTTTATAGTCGAATTCTGTATCATTGCCATTAACTCCTAATAGTACTAGAGTTGTCTAATTGTATAAAACATAAAAAACTAATATTTCATGGCAATTACTCAAATAGTATACATTATAAAACTCCATACCTCCTTCAACAAAAAGTGGAACAGAGGTGGGTCTTGAACAAGAGCATCCTATTCCA
Source organism: Pseudotsuga menziesii (assembly GCA_001517045.1). Lineage (NCBI taxonomy): Eukaryota > Viridiplantae > Streptophyta > Pinopsida > Pinales > Pinaceae > Pseudotsuga > Pseudotsuga menziesii. The sequence continues at coordinate 346,483 of LPNX010213449.1, forward strand.
TCATCAAGATTCATTATGCAATTCCCACATCTGATTTGCCGCTGCAGATCATTGATATATAAAGACAGGATATATTATGAATATAAGCAAAAAGTTGTCCAAAAACGTCTGGGACTAGTTGTTTTTGCTCATGTTTCTTTGATCATTGCAAACATTGCAACTGAACATGACCACAGCAATATTATGAATCAAAATTCCCACAACCAGGATGTTGTGAATACTCAAACTCCAACTCCTCCCCTGCTTCCAATTCCTTCATAGCACCCAAAAAGGGCCTTCTAAGCTACAGACCCCTACTGCAATATCAGAATAATGAAGCAGGCATTCCAACAAAGTTGACATATCAAGATTGTAATGTTAGGGTGTTTAGAAGACAAGATGGTGATTGTGATTGTCAACAATTTTGACAAACCCTTGACGTAAACATCAGTTCATCAGGCAAATCTTTAAGGCCGAATACTAAGAGCCATGGCAAACATTAATTGTAATAATCAGTCATGACTCATGAAGGTAGTTACAAAGCCCATAAGATATATAATAGACTGTAGTGTACCTAGACTGCACATGTTTTGTTTACTACATAAAATTGCCAAGTTGAACCTCCATCGACCACAATAAACACGTCCTATCATCGGCTGAGATTCCAATCTACTGCCAGAGTTATTATTGCTGTGCTTTTAGTTGCATGCAAAAAAGCTACAGTTTATTGTCATCTATGGAGCCTGTGGGGCACATGAACTGCTTTAAGCATTATTCGCTGACCAAGTGGCTGTTTTGGTTTCGACAGTGCTCCTGGGAAAGTTTGATAATGGTGCTCTTGGGTAGTTTTGGTCTCTAGTAATGCTCTGGACAGACCCATGTTGAATATATACTATGGTGTCTTTCAATGATCCCAAGGCAGCACATGTTATCCTCTGAACCCAGACAGTAGCATATGTACTTATAGGGATAAAAGCTGTGATCAGAACCTCCACAAATCAGCCACCTACCATCACACGCTGTAGAAATATAGTTGGAACTGAAAGTTCCCCACTGAGGGCAAACAACAAGGCATGCAGATAAAAATAATGTTTTCATCTGATGAAGGCCTCCATTGATCTGATCGCATGTGCTTGTAAAGTATATCCCAACTTGTTGTCCCAGCCATCTGCATATGTTCAATGCCATATCCCTATACTTTTTACAGATATCTTCTACAACAATTTATTCATCTGTGAATGAAAACCAGCTCTAAGAACATTGATTTTACTTCCATCTTTTATTCTATTTTGTCCAACCTCTTAACAGTTAAATGAGAAACAAAAAAAAGACACAGAAGACATTTCTTTGCTAAGTTTCTTAAGCTCACTCTAGCATATAGCTCAAAAAAGGGAAAGACTTCTTCCAACTAACGAAGAAAGTATCCCATGCAAACCTTATCATAAATAAGCAAATGGATGAAAGCAATATGGAACATAGCCAAAATGGTGCAAGTGTTACATTTAATGCAAACAATACAGCAAATGCACTGCACAAAATTAATTATCAGAATTATTTTTGAACAATTTTAATTTCGAGGAACTGTAACTGAAAATGTAAATGAACATTTTTATTCAGTGAATGAGATGTACTGAGAAAAACCTAGCACAAAAAAGTTAGAAAAATGAACAGAAACGTACTAACATGATGCTTGTACTCTTAGAAGTCTACTATTCCTGACAACTAAGGGGAAGAAAGCAGCAGTTCTGTTCAAGTTCAAATCTCGATTATGAGATCATGAGCCATGCAAGCCCATACTCTAGAGAGAAATTAAAACTGGAGAGCCCACAATTTCTTGAATCCAAGACAACACTGGACTAAAGGAATTCTCAGCCCAAAAGCACAGACCTTGACATCTACAGGTTCATGGAGCCCTGCAGGCAATACTGAATTGGATTGTTAACCATTCAAGTATCAGATGTCATGAATTTCTCTTTACAACAACATAATTACAACTAAATTTCTACTGAGGCCCATGGTTCATATGCAAAGCTAGTCTGTTCGTTAAGTATTGGATTGTGGGGTTTCATACAATGAAGACTCACACATGGCAGCTCGTGTTAGGTGAGGCTTAGATCACCGTAAATTCTGGGATGATTCCACCCTTTGAGCTTACAGGAGACACCCAGAAAATTGCTAAGTTGGTTGAAAAGAAAAAAGACTCAGTGTGGAACCAGTCTCTGAGTAGCCAGCTTTTCTACTACTTCTGTTAGCAATTAGTAATTTATAAAAACATTCAAGTTCAGACTGCTTCATATATGATAACTTGTTAAGAAACTGCTCAAAATTAAGCAGCAAGGGGAGATCCATCATTTTGTAAAGGCAAGTATAAGGCAGTGGGAAAAACGTCCTTTAAATGTTCTCCAAGCTAGAGAGACGGATTTAAGTTCAACAGAATGAACAAAAGGCTCAGCCAGGGGATCAGACTCTTGAGAGGAAGAAAAATATAGAGGAGAGCATGACAGTTATCATAAAGAGAAGCCATGTAGAGGAGAGCATGACAGTTATCATAAAGAGAAGCCATAAAGGTCAACCAATGCAGAGATGACAAGGACAGTAAAGATCAGGAGAGTGTAGAGGCATCCTTTCCAGAGGCTTTAAGGAAGGATCACAAGCAAAGAGTAAAAAAAACACAGAAAGAATTAATTGGGGTCTGTCATTTCTCAATGTCAATCTTTCCAAGTCATCATTCCTTCAATGTTGTCTACTATCACATAATCCTTCCAGCAATCTATATCACCCCCTAGTCCCCCTTTCCACTGAATCCAAGCCACAACTATCTATTTTGATATCTCTTTGCTTATTTAGACAGAGGGATCTGATCCCCAATCTGTGGTGCCTGAATATGTTACTCTCATGTATTTACAAATTGATTTTCCTGTCCTATATAATGTGGCAGTATTTAGGTTATAAAGAAAATGGAAAAGGTCATGTAGGCTTGTCTACAATGAATACAGAAAATGCTTAATAATGTATTCCATTAAAGACACTTAGAAACATCTACCTTGGACTTTGTAAAGGGAGGTTAGAATTTGATTTCATTAAAAACTGGTAGGGGAATATATGAAACATCATTTGTTAACTGTGTATACAATTTGCCACATTATTCTTTAAAAGATGTTAAAATATTATCTCTGAGCCTTAATTTTTAAAGAACCCACAAAGGTATTGTAGGCCATGTAGACCCAACTTGAGCAGTTTTCATAACCTCTTACATGTTGCTCTCCATAGTTATAACTCAAAGCTCAAATGCATTGGCTATAATTATACTCACAATATTGTCACTTCACACTACCAACACATAACTCCATAGGATGCACAAAATGCAGTTGTTTCCACAACAAATACACACTTCTTGAGTCGCATGCATAATATGTTCCCATAAGATATGGTCCCATTCACAAATCATTCTTTCATGCCACATGCAAATGCCTATCAAGAGATGCATTCATAAATCATTATACACAACCGTGACTCAGGATCGTACATTATTAAACCTTGGTCATCCTAAAACCCTCACAAATGCATCAACTTTCAAGACTCAAGGGTTATCATTAGTCAAATTATTCTATTATTCAGGTTATTTTCAAGCTACATTCCAACTTTCCAGGGTCCAAAGAGAGAGTCCACCAAGTACAGAAGCCATTGAGCCAACTATCATGGAACCCTCAAAGTTGTCATGTCATGCAGACCCAAGGTGAACAGCTTTCATAAACTCAAGACCCAAATGCATCAACTACAGTCCTATTGAGAAAATATTGTTGTTTCACAATATCAACACATACCCCATATGATTTACAATATAGGGTTGTTTACACAACAAAATCAAACTTCCCACGAGTCTCATGCATAATATGTTCACATAAGATTTGATCCAATTCACTTACCTTCTTTCCTGCCATATGCAGATGCCTATCATGAGTTTCATTCATAAAGCATATTCCCATTTCACATGCAAAATACACACAACGACTCAGGATCATACATTTTTAAACCCTAGTCATACTCCCTCACTTATATTCCATATGTTTACAAATGCATCATGATTCACTGTTTTTATTGGTCAACTTATTCTACGTACACATTATTCAAATTAATTTCAAGCTGCATTCCAACTTGCCAAGTTCCAAAGAGCAAGTCCAAGTGTAGAAGCCAACTGTACTCCAAACTTCAAATCCAGCTTCCAATACGAAGTAAACACATTTACACAAGGAACAAAAGCAGTAGTCAATAAAGGCCAGTTATCAGGCACCTCATAATGCTAATGAAAAACTCTTGTACAATCTAAAACCTACAAATATTTTTCCAAGACAACTTGTGGTGACTAAAAGCATTACCTAGACACAGAATGGCGCCGTGGACGAGCATGCGGCGGAGATGGAGACCGAGATCGTGATTTTGACATTGAACGAGGTGGCAATTTGTGCTTTGGAGACTTGCTGCATATTTACATTTAAAGCATCAAGAGAGAGAATCGAGAAGCTAAAACATAAAGATCAAAATATTGATACCAATTCCCCAATTGTATTCCAACAAACTTATGGCACCTGTGGCTGATGCTGCGGCTCCTACTACGGCTCCTGCTGCCGATACGGCTTCGGCTTCTGCTTCGGCTTCGACTACGTGACACAGAATGGCTACGACTACGGCTATAACTACGGCTGGGGCTCCTTGAAATGCTTCTCTTGGATACATACTCCTTGACCTAATTGATATTGCAGGCAACATTTCCACATAAGCCATACATCTTTAAAAAACTGGGCATAAATTCACAAGCATGAAAAATGGAAAGATGCAACATCAATACCCGGATAAAACCACGAGAAAATGCATTCCTGAATTCGGAGTCATCAAGCTTTCTGATCTGTATTCAGTCAGAAGATGCAAGTAAATAAGCACAGATATAGTAAATATATACATATATAAGATCAAAACTATGGTTAAGTTCTATAAACCATAAAAGGTAAGTCTAGGCAAAGAGAAAACACTTCAATCACCAAAATACCTGACCTAACACAGATTTCTGAGACTATTGTAACTTTTAGATCAGAATAATGAACAGATATTCTATAGAAAACCAAACTGAAGACTTACAGCATATTTCATGTCATCGTAGTTCGTGTAGTCCACAATTCCAGTTGTACCTGTACAACATAGAGAGAAAAAATGACCCCAAAATGACATAAGAAAAAAACCATTTCAGTAATTAAAAACTGTATAGTGCTCAAAGACTTCATGGTCTGCACTAACTAATAAATTAATAACGGTTTAACACACAAAGACATACTTAAGATCTAGACATTTTAAACACGGAGGAAAAACCCTTTAATTGTTTAAGAATAATAGGAAACAAACAATAATGATAACAGCATAACACTTCACAGAAAAGATAGAATAAGTTCAGTAACAACTTTTAAGTTTTAAGTCATTGTTGGTTTGCCGTGACACAACATGGTTAATAGAAATAATTATGATCGGATAACATTACAAAAATACAAGCTGAGATGATTCTGCCATTTTGTACAAAACAACAGACATACTGGCCGTATATACAACAATTTTATTTAGCTGGTTCCAAGCAGTATCAGAATCTTTTTTAATTACTCAAGATTAATTGACCCTTAATGTATTCTTCCATCTTAAAGTCAGTATCTCAGCCTTTCCACTAGGGCAACCAAACCAATGAATACTTTCAAAATTTTCTAATTAAAGGTTTTTTTAATAGACAGTTGACAGATAACAAGAATACCCATGAAAACAGGACATCCCCTCCAAGGCCCACATATCAAATGCGAATACATAAGAACACATGCGCCACAGGTTTTGGCAAGTGTCCTATGCGGGTGACACCAACAGGGACATTTCTCCCTTTCCTTTGACCTTTACCAGCTGCCTTTGATGATTGAGGCTTGAGCTATGAAAACTGTAGAGTAAACTATTTACCAACAAGCCCAAATCCTTGCAAATATGTATCATTAGCAAGGGATACTTTTCCGAGCGGATCCCGATCCAAATCCATTTCTGATCCAGGGATCCGCAGATCCATCCCTCAAGGCCCACAGATCCAGTAACACAGATTCAACCTTGGAAATTTGAACATAAAGCCAAAGAGCTACCTGTGTCTTAACTTAGTTTTGAGATTAAGATAATGATTAATTAATAATTATTCTCATGCAACAATAGCAACTGATACTCTACCAGCATAGATCCAGATTCCATCTTAACCCTGCGATCTGCTACACATCAAAGGGGATCCAAAAATAATCAGGGCAAAAACTTCTCAGAGCTAAAAAAACAGGGTTAAGATGGATCTATGCTAGCATATTTTATCATTATGGTCAACAGCTTAAATTCTTTTTTATTATTATGGTTGACTTTTGCTCTCTGGCTTTACATTACAGACCTTTTAGTTTATTATTATTATGTTACATTTACATCTCATCCTTACTGAGATGTAAAGTGCACCTGGCTTCTTTCTGGATCATCTAAAATCAGCTAGCCAAATGAATGTGAACTTTTCCACCTCCTAAATAGTCAGACCATCAATAATCTTTGGTTATATGCAATCATTAGCAAGCTAACACAAATTTGACATAAACAGCTCACAAAAATTGTCAAGCATTTACTAATAAAAAAACAAAAATCTGCTATCACAGAAAGAATAATACCACTGCTGTCACGGAAGACTTGAGAAAAACAAACATCGCCAGCTCGCCGCATATGATCCTGAAATATTAACATGTAAAGTGGGTTTTCAACTGCAAAACCAATTCATTGAGACATAGCAAATAGCAAATTAAAGAATATCACACCTTTAGATCCTGCCATGAAGCCGATGATGGTAGGCCAGTAACAAGGACTGCAAAATATGTAAAACAAAAAGGATAGATTTAGGTTCCAGGATTAAAATACAACGCCAACCTCTTCTAATAATATTGATCATAAACACATTATAAAACAAACCGCGATATTCAGAGCGTCGAGAGACTCCTCCACTGCGGCCCCCCCCAGCACTACTGTAACTAGTATAACGATCATTGGACGAAGATTGCCCCCGACCACCATGGGCAAGCTCAACCTGTATAAAGCATTCAAACAATATCACAATGCATGTAACAACATTCTGCTTAAGTATACTGGTAACTGTAGTATCAAATTTGAAAAAGATCAATCCTAGAAGGAATGTAACTCACTCGTAAGCGATTGCCATCAAAGTTATACCCATCACGACCACGAATAGCATCCTCCGCATCACGAGCATCCTCAAACTAGAGAGACCAATAACATTCATAAAATAACAAAAACCATTGTTGTATACAAAACAATATAAAGACATTTACAAGATGCAACTAGCACTAAAAGTTTTGCACGCATAGGTCCCTCTTAACCCGGAATCCGTTAAGCACCAAAAGGGATCAAAAACTCAAGGGGATTTTACCTCAGTATTTGTACAAGAAAGAAAAGATTTCAAAATATGTACAAAACAATAAAAAACCATTTACAAGATGGGCTCTGTATTGAATGTTTTATACTGGCATACATCTATCTTAACCTCAGATCTAATAGGCACCAATTGGGATCAAAGACTCAGGGCGTGTTGTCCTCAATGTTTCTTTGATCCCTCGAAACACATAATAGATCCAAGGTTAATACAGATCTATGATAGGTTATTTATTGCTGTTCAATAACATCAGCTCTCTTTCTCTTTTTTTATATATTACGGCAATCCTTTTATTAAGACAGATAATATGCCAGTTCTGTTTTTCATTACTTCAGCTTGACAAATACAAGTGGTGTTGAAGATCTCGCCTTACAGAATATAATTAGTATTATTTTCTAAGATAGCGCATTGCAAAAGACTCCAAAACCATAAGAATCAGATTTTGCAATTAAGCAGATACCTCAATGAAACAATAACCTGGAGGCCTGGGAGGAATCTTCAGATCAATATCAACAATTGGTCCATACTGCATAAACCATCAATCTGTTACTAGCTAGAAAGAAAAAAGCCAACACTATAATAAGTAACACAAACCTCATAATATTAAACTAAATTACTAATTAACAAGTCAGACAAAGAACTGATCAGTAAATCAATAGAATTCAATCCCAAATAATGCAATGAGCAAATGAATGGAATAAGGATTCCAGTGCCTGAAATAAAAGGGACATTTAATATTAGAAGTTCAGCTTTAATACTTGTCAGCAAACAAATTAAATTTTGTAGGACAGATACAAATATTGTTACATGTCAATATTGTTGTTGCAAAGTTGTAAACTTAAACCGCATTCATCAAAGAAATTCTACAGCATTGGAAGTACAACATAGATATTAAAAGAATAGAAACCAATTTACGCTAACAGAACATACATAAAACAAGGAATGTTGACCATTACCAGTGCAGAGTATGATAAAGGTCACATCTATCAATGAAAGTGCACATTTGAGATTAATGTTGGAGAGTTCAAAAATAAGAGCATGTATATCAGAACAAATCTGGAAGACAGCTCAACTTGAAGAAGCTAAGGAACTGCATTTACTAAAATGACTAAGCAGTTTAGTTGAGAATTAAAGAAGCACAGTAAAGAACAAGAACCTTGTAGAATAGGTCTTCAACTTCCCTTTCCCTGATATCACCAGGTAGATTCCCAACATATAATGTTCGACTCGCACGGCTACTCATTGTCACTGATCAGATAAACACGTAGTAATGTGAGAAATTGGGCAGGAAAAAAGTTTTTAGCAAAATACAATATCTGTACAACCCATTTCCAAGCGCTATAGTACAACCTCAAAAAAAGTTTAGATGTCTTCAAAATTGAATCGATCAATAATATACTGATCAGTAATCCCTTTGCAATAGTATCAACAATGTCAAGCAAAAAAGTAAATCCAGAACATAATATTGCATACATCAATCCCAAACACAGCATTGCAACCTCAAAAAATAAAAATGGGGTTAACAGGCTATCAAGCTGTCCACAAGGTTTCCTTCTTGTAGTGGTATACTCCACCCAATTTGCAAGAGGTCTGCTGCAAGTCTTGGGAAATGTTGGTACAATAGTTACCCCTCAAACCTGGCACCTAAGTAGTGCCAAAGGAAATCTGCTCTAAGTAGTGCATCTATTTTCTCAAAATCACCCAAGACTAAAAGACTCAGTTAACTATATGATATTGGACAGAATAATAATTGGCCCTATAAACACAGTAAAATGATCTCAACAGGATTCAACGTGGGCCACTATGAACAATTCTTTCTTCACGTTCCAGTCGACTACCACCCAATTGACAAGACCAACAGTGACTTTTGTTTCAAAAGTAATCGGTAGTATCTGCCACATGATAAAAAAACAACAAGAACCGCCTCATCTATATCGCACTTGAGAAGGGCATGAACGAAGTGGGTACAATATAAAATATTGAGACATGAATATAACCTTAGGAGGAGCAATTTATCAGGAGAACAATGCATAAACAGCAGGGTCCAGGGTTTAATAAAAAATAATAATAATGTTCTCTATGCAGTGGGTAAAGCCCCAACCAGACAAACCATTAAAATCAGATAAAATGCCTTTTTTCTCTGTTAAACCCCAGCAGCAGCAATCCATTGTCTCAATTTCAAAATTTAACCACATCAACAGCAAGCCAAAATCTCCATTTGAAAAAATGAGCAAAACCCCGGCAACAAGCCAAAATCTCAATTTAAATCATCAGCAAATGGGCATTTAAGAGGTGCATAAACATACCTTAAGGAACAGAAGACGAGCTCGACTAAAGGGTCGGGAGATGCGACTCAGGTGAACTCTGCAAGAGCCCGAAAACTTCGGCAACAGGTGGAAGCTTTGAGGGTTTTTCTTCCACCAAATATAATAAAACCCCAAGAGCCCAACCGTGCGCGGATAAAAATGTATTCTCAGAATAATCGACAAGAGATGAATTAACAGACAGAAGAAAACAGGAATCTGAACGTTGAGAACGAATGGTGAAGGGTTTGCATGGTAAAACTATATATATAGACAATATATAGGCAATAGCGTCGACCTTCTAGTGTAATGTAAAATAAAATTGGCTTTCGTTAAAGAATTATCCATTATCGAGCACCCGCCCCTCAATCCACTTGGGTTGATTCACCCACTCCTTTCCTTAGTTAGGTGTATATTGATCTATGGTTTATTCACCCACTCCTTTCTTTAGTTGGGGGTATATTGATNGAGCCCCCGCCCCTCAATCCACTTGGGTTGATTCACCCACTCCTTTCCTTAGTTAGGTGTATATTGATCTATGGTTTATTCACCCACTCCTTTCTTTAGTTGGGGGTATATTGATCCATGGTGTTCCATAACGGTTTGGTCATTGTCAACCTCATTGGGGTTAATTGGTATTAGTATTAGTATTGGGTTCTTTTGGTGGGTGGTAATGTTTAGATGTAATATTAATGTGTAGTCTAAAGTTTAATAGCAAAGTATTTATAAAGTTTGGTGGGCTAGCTCAAGTAGTTGAATGTTATAAGTTGTGAGCATAAGGTCTCGAGGTCAAATCCTCGGGTGGCTATACATTGATATATAAGGACCTCACTTGATATCCCCATCGGGTTAGCTCCGTAATCAGAGGGAGAGCACTTACAAAAAAAACAAAGTATTTATAAAATTAAAAATATATATAATTGTAGTGTTTATTTAGGACTTTTAGTCGCTTTCTTTTACTCAAAATGATCTTAATGACCTAGACACCTTGAAGATCACCTTTTACAATTCAAAAAAGTTTATTTAAAGACTTGTGGGTGTTTCAAAATTAAAAACTATGTTTGGTACAAAGCTCTTTTAGTTTATTGTTTTAAATTTGCTACCCAAGTGAACACGGAAAAATCGAGTATAACATTCATTAATACCACAAATGAACAAGTGGTGGAGATTGCAAGAGCAACATCCTGACCCACAAACATTAAACTCGCTGCCAAGGGAAATTGTGCATTATTGAGTATGATACCTTGATAAACAAGTAGTGAAGGGCATTAAAACAAAAATATTACAACAACATTTACACTAAACTTGAAACCACAACCCCAACAAATTCATGTAGTGAAGTGTTGGTTATGAAAAAAGATCCCTTAAGGTCACAAATACTTAATAAGCATGTCACTCTTAGAATAGAGTTAAGAGGATCATTTGTGATAAATGTAAAGGTGAGGCAAAATCTCAAAAGGTGGGATTCATGGCACCCAACCACCAAGTAAGAATAAATCACACGTACTCGCCATGATAGGATGGAAAAATGGGAATTGTTGGCCAATAAATGGTGCACTATGACTTTACTTAATGAGCTTGATTCATGCATGTCATGTATGTGTTATATTCTTTGTATGTGGGTTGTGGCATCTTACTTAATAAATAATAATAATAAATTTGGATATTTTTCATAAAATGTGTAATTTAATCTCGATTAAGGGATTGAAGTTGTAATCTAATCTAGGTTGACAGATTAAGGTTTTGGATGTTGTGCAATACCTAAAGATTATATTGTGAATGGTTAAGAAAATTATAATGAGAAAGAGAGAGATGTGACTCTAAGTTTTGTTGTTTTCCTCGATTAAGGGTTTCCCAAGTCAATCATTGTGTATTATGTGTATGCCATGGTTTAATCTTTGTTTTGCTTAAGAATTTGTATGCAATGTTTCACTCTACAAGTTTAAAACTTACATGTGGTATCAGAGATCAATTCTTGGCTTTAGGGGGATGCCTTTGCTTCTAAGGGTTCACCTCATTTGATTGAATAAGTTTATCTCGGGTATGTGATAAACCTAGGTTTAGTGGGAACTCTACGATGGTGATTCATGTGTTGAAAGATATATGTTAAAAAGTGGCTCCAACATTTTTCAGAAAAAAACTAAGATGATGCAATAGGTCAATGTCCTCATGATGTGGTAAAGGCAGTTTTGTATTGACCCTGCTACAATATTTAAATTTCATTATATTTGAAAACAATCATCTATGAAGGAGAGGACTTCATGTCTAACACATACATCAATGACTTGGTCAATGAACAAGATATGGAGTTTGTCTTTGGTACAGGCCTAATTTAGGTCTCTAAATAAGTGCATACTTTAATGGTGCCTTATATTTTGTTAACAGGGATGGGATCGGGTACCCATGGCATGTAGGCAATGGGATAGATAAACCTTGTTTGGCATAGTTTCCCTACTTCTGCTTTGATTTTAGGTGCTTTGGATGGATTCAAAGGTCATTGTTTCTATTGTATTGGGGAGGCATCGAGCCATTTGTCAATATGATGTTCAACAATGGTGGGGTCAAGTCCTAATATTTTTTAATATGTCCAAGAAAATATGTTCTAGAACTCTTATAATCATTTTTTGTAAGTATAAATTCCATGTTGTGAACAAGATGATTCAAGTAAGATGTTTTTGGTGATGCAAGTGTGATAGAAATATCCACCTTATTGATAGGTGAAATGTTGTTCATGTTTCCCTTTTCAAAATCATTGAGGGCAGAGATGAGGTTTTTAAACCAACTGGCATGGCTAGGAGTGATAAAATCATTAGTTTCAACGGTATGTTGTTTATCCACGTTGGTGGATTTGAAGGTGTCTCAAGGTAGAATGTAGGAATGATGATGCATATTGTTCCATAGAGTCTTGGGAGTTGTCATGGCTACAGTGATGTCCTTGTTTGAGTGGAAGAGGTGATCAATTAGGAAGTTATTTGGAGGGCTAGTTACAAGAGGGTGTAAGTTTTAAACATGTGCAGAGAAGCAAAGGATATAGATTCTTTAATCAAAATAGAGATTACACCACATAATTCACACATAAAACACTGAAATTTACCCTAGAAACCCTTAACGGGGAAAACCAGTAAACCTTGGAGCCACACCTCCTATTTGATCATTATCATTATGAATTCCTCATAATACAAAATATAGGTATTTCGCTGCATCCAATACCCTAATTCGTTAACCTGGGTTAGAAAATAGACCCAATCCCTTAACCAGGATTAAATTAGATATTAAAAATAAATAAAAATAGTTGGAAAACAGCCCCAAAAATTTGGCAGCCTATCAACCATTTTTTAATGGAAACAACCTACTGACCTGTTTTCGTGAAGGTTCCAGAGGGATCATTAGGCACGCCACTGACAGGCGCACCTCCCTCCCCCCCCCAAAAAAAAAACATGCAAAGAATATAACACATACCCAACATTCTCCCACTTGTTGTTTTCTTTGCATAACAATGAGTCATATTCTCGTAGGTCATAGGTTCAAGGCATCAATGCCCATAGATTCTCTACACCAAGAGAAGTTCTCTGTACTAACAGACTTTGTTAATGAGCCTGCAACATTTTTCAAGGTGTCAACCTTTACCAGCAACACCTTCGTGTTTTCAACCATATCTCTCAAAAAGTGATATTGCACATCAATATGTTTTTTCTTAGCATGATAAGTAGGGTTGTTTGCCAGGAAGATTGCACTTTGGCTATCGCAATCTAACCTTACATCTTTATGTACAAACCCAACACTTGAACACAATCTTTGCAACCATATTGCTTCTTTGTTGGCATGTGTGGCTACTATGTATTTAGCTTATCTAGTTGAGAGTGCAACTACAACCTGTCTCTTGCACATTCAACTAAGAGATCCTCCAAATAGATTAAATACATACCCACTTGTATATCTTTTGCGATCAAGATATCCATCCCAGTCTGCATCAACAAATCCATGTGCATCTATTACTCTGTCTGGTCTAGGTCTTCCTTGGTAGCAGATTGCATAATCTATGGTTCCACGCAAATATTTGAAGACCCTCTTTACAATTGTCCAATGCTCTTTCCCTGGTTTTGATATATATCTACTCAAAACTCCCACTGCATGAGCAGTGTTTGGTATGGTACAGACCATTGCATACATCAAAATTCCAACCACACTCGCATATGGAAATTGTGACATATATTCTTCCTCTTCCTGTGCCTTGGAACACTTCTCTACAGACAACTTTACACCTACAGGAATAGGGACCTTCACTGACTTACTTTCTTGTATGTTAAATCTATGTAGTACCGTCTCAACATATTTTCTTTGATTTAACCAAATCTTCGTGTTTGCACGATCTCTTCTTATCTCCATTCCCATAATAAAGTTTGTAGCACCGAGATCTTTCATGTCAAATTTGGAGGACAGGTGATACTTCACCTCATTTATAACATATTTGTTGTTTCCAATCAATAACATGATGTCATCGACATACATTACTATGTTAATGAAGTGGTCACCAATATGTTTGGAGTATATACAGTGATCATACTTGCTTCTCACAAACCCCAATCCAAGTACGTATGTGTCAAACTTTTGGTACCACAACCTTGGAGATTGCTTTAGACCATAAAGGGACTTCTTTAGTTTACATACCAGCTCTTTCTTTCCCTTTACTAACCCTTCAAGTTGCTTCATGTATATTTATTCTTAAAGATCTCCATGTAAGAACATTGTCTTCACATCCATCTGTTATACTTAAAGGTCAAAAGTAGTAGTAATAGCAAGAAGAAATCTAATAGAAGTTAATTTTGCAACTGGAGAAAATATTTCACCAAAATCAATCCCCTCTACACGAGAATATCCCTCTGCTACTAAGAGGGCTTTGTACTTCTCCACTTTACCTTTGCATTTAACTTCTTTGTAAACAAACATTTGCTGCTAATGACTTTTCTTCCAGCTGGTAACTCAACTAGATCGCAAGCTTAGTTTTTGTCCAAGGCATCCATTTCTTCAACCATGGTGTTAGCACCATTTCTGGCTAGTAGTTGGAAAAGGGGGAAAACCTTAGGAGAAATAAGGTAGGAGATGGAAATTTCATAATATGACCAAAGATATGTTGAAAAGAGCTTAAAAACAATGAAGGGGGGCTATTTATGAGCTTAAAAGCCATACATTCTGAAAAAAATTCATGGTTTAAGTATTAGAAACAGGATTAAATAAAAAAATCTGCACCTATTTTATCTTTTGGCAGGTTCTAGTGGTGTAGTTCTACAACTGGAAAGATCTACAGCTGTGAATAAATCCGTTGGCTAAAGTTGCATGAGGAAATAGGTTTGATTCACCAACGGAATGAGTTAAAAGGAAGCAAAGATCAACGGTCATGCAGAGAAGGTAATGTAGATCTACGGCTAGGAATGATTCCGTTGGTGGAACTAGCGCGGAAAGAAAACTTTTCCAATCAGCAGAAAATATTACATGCTGCATAGATCAACAGTGAAGATCAAGAGTTAAAAGTGATCAACTATCAACAATCATTCCGTTGGGTGAACATGCGCAGGGAAAGTGAAGTTGGAGATAAGCAAAAAGTGGTATAACCCATAGAAATCAATGGTTAACACCAAGGCTCGATCAAGATCGATGGTCGAGGATCATTTCGCCGATTGAAGTTACGCCAATAAAGAAAGTATTGAAATGAACAGAATTGATTAAAGGACCCGTAGGATTGAGGGTGGAGATTTGATAAGATTAAGATCTACAGTCCAAAATTATTCCGCTACTACAAGATGCACGGATGAAATCATATGGAGTCCCAACGGAATTGGTTAAAAAGGGAAAGTAATTAAAGGCTAAGATCAATATTGATTAAGATCTACGACAGAGGTTCATTCCGCTGGAGGAAGGTGCACATTGTTTGTACATTTGGATTTGGGCAGATTGTTCAAAGGTCGAGATTGATCGATGATGGAAATTTATGAAGGATGAGATCAAGGGTCGGCTGCCAATCCGTTGATGAAAGGTGCAGTTTAATTATTATTTGGATGGGTGATAGTAAGTTGGGAAATAAATCTACGGTGGTAAATGAAGAGACGATAGATTTACAATTGTGAAGGGATTCACTACCAATATTTGCAGGAAGGATAGATTTGGATAATATAGCGGAAATGGAAATACAAGGTTAAACAATAATCAAAATCAATGATTTAAAACATAAGACATCATATCTACGAACAAAGAAAGACTCACCTGGGTAAGATACATGAAAAATAGATAGAAGATCCCAAAGTATAAAACACTATAAAAGGAAAGCACGAGGAAAATGACCATTTGTCTTTTATGCATTGGAAATCGAGAGCTAAGTACTACGCGAAAGAAGCCAACTCAGGCAGATTCCTTTCCACCCGTCAGTTGACTAGGTAGGACACTTTACCTACCCAAAACTATTTAAAATGGACAATGGAGAGGGAGTAGAGGTTCAAGACCTGGAATACCAAAAATTTGAGGAGGTTTTTGAAGACTATGAAGTTTTTGATACCCTACTATCATCTGGTTCAGTATATCAAATAAATGCTAAATTAACAATACTTAAGGACCGGGGTACTGATGTACATGGTGTTTATAGGTCATTTTTTTAGTTTTTTCTATCAAGAGCAAACCCTAGGTTTTCCTGACTTCATTGACTGGTGCGTTTCTAATTATTCCTCTTCCGAGAGAGCAATTATGGATGCGACCAAGACTAAAATCTTGTGTCATGTCAGCCCGTTGGTCGTCTGTGATTCCTTTGTTGTTCCTTCTACATTTACTCAAGTCTATGAAGATTTTAGTGAAGAAAACCTAGTCCAGTTATTCCGCAAAGCAACCATTGAACAAAAGCAATCATTTTTCACTACATGTTTCAAGCCATATGTGTCTTTACAAAATCAAGCTTTCCCTGTAGACACCAATCTATTTAATGATGAAACCCAGTTGGTTATTTCGCCAATGAGTCAGTTCTTGGGTCTAGATATTAACATATATGTCACTGAATTGTTAATGAGTCTCCTTTTCAAAGTCAGTACAGTTCAGTTGAGCCTCAATCATCCCGGTTAAGTTGTCTTAAATATGATGAATTCCTAGCTGAGAATATGCATTCACAGTTGGTGGATTTCCACAACACAAAGCATTTGAGATTTCAATCACACCTAATAAGAATGTTTTTATTCCTTAATAAAGAGAACTTGTAGTTTCCAGAGGTGGTTTTGACTGATGAAATCAACAAAATTTTCTTCAAATATATGAATTTCATAATGTCTGAAGTGTACAAAGTCTTTTTTCAACACAAGTTACCAAGGGTATTGCCTGTTATGAAAGATTTCCTACATTTTTCACCAGAAAAGAGAATTGGAGATTGGTTTTTGTTAGAAGAAGGTACTGTCATTAGGGTATATGGATTCACCCATGAACCATATATCCTACATGCATTTCTTACCCCCAGGATTTTTGCACTAGAACCGATCAGACAAAAGCTCATTGTTGAGAATGAGCATTTCATTAATTTCAGGAAAGCCTCAGAGATCAAGTTTCCCTGGGTGGTTGGCCCTTTTATTATTAAAATCAAAGTTGATTCACTTGTGGTAGAGATTTTGTTGAAAGAAATGGGGTTCCAAATAGCTACAACCATTAACCATGACCTTCATCATGTCATTTCCATAAGGAGGCAGGTCAATAAGAACAAGCCATTTGAACACCAGGAGGTTGAAGGCTTGACTGAGAGTGCAAATTGTTAGATTATCCTCTGTTAACACAGAATGAAGAAGACATGCAACAAGGATCTACATCTCCAGTACATGATGTTAATGATACACAGTTAGATCCATTAGCTATTGTCCCAGCACCACAGGTCATTACTCCTATTGCTAGTCATTCTAAAATGACTAATAAAAGAGCCTTTTCTGATGATATGGAGACAGAGCATGAGGATAATACAACAAAATCAAAGAAAGAAAGGGTAGAGGTGGAAGGTGAAATGGTAAAGGTGATAGAGACTAAAGGGAAGACAAAAGAAATGAAAGTGAAATGCCCAACTTTGGTAGTAAAGGAGTATGCTTTCTCAAAAACTCCTGAAGAATCTACAACTCAACTCAAGACCAGAGTTGAGTTGTTTTACAAATACATGGATGATAAAGAAGTGTCAACAAATGAATCCTTAAAGTTATATGCTGATGTGAGGAAAATTTCAAGTAAGGATGTTTCTTTTGTTACTGTTAGGGATCATACTCAGAATACTCTAAACCTAGCAGTAGCCACCAAGAACAAAGTAGCAAAAATGAGGATGAATCTAGAAAACATCCCTATACCTGACATGATCCATTTGCATAAGCAAACTGGAGAGGTCATAAATAGTGACCTGCTTAAGGAAACTCTGAAGGTATCCAGATTACAATCAACTAAAAGCAAGATTGAGAATCAATTAAGACAAGAGAGAGTATAAAACAAAGCACACTTGCAGTAGATTAAAAAGCTTCAAGGTGATTTATTAACTGCTGATAGTGAAACAGACAAGGGAGAAGCAACCCATAAGTTGCTTACAGAGAAAGAGAATACTATTCAATTGCTGAAAAAGAAGTTGAAGATCCCTGCCACTCAACTTATTCAGGTCTCAGAGCTTACATAGCTGGAAAAAGAGAAAGATACATTGAATGATGAGCTCAACAATTGCAAAGAAAAGTTGTCGAAGTTTTTTGAAGAGAATAAAGAATGGGAAAAGGAAAGAATATAATTAACAGATAATGAAAAAACCCTTAAGCAAAAGCAAGCTAAATTAGAAAAGAAAGTGAATGAAAAAGAAAAGGAACCTGAGGTGCAAATCATTCCACCTCCTGCATAAGCTAGTGAAGAATCCATTGTGCATGCAATGTCCCGGGTTAGCTTGAGGGACTTGGAGATTTTTTAGATGAAGAATCAGAATAAAAAAATAGAAAATGCAGCCCTCAAGAAAGAAGAAGAAAGAAAGGCCATGGAGAATAAGTGTAAAAAACTCCTTGGAAAAAATGACAAGCTGATGAAGTAGTTGATTGGGCAACTACCTATTCAAAAATCCAAACACATAATATGGTATATAATCATTACATAGTCAGGGAAATTCAGGCCTTATATTAATTACATTTTAGATAAAGAGATTGTTACGTCGTCTGCTAATTAGAGTTGTATAGCAGTGAAAGAAGTATTAAATAAGAAGCCCATTGACACTGCTAACAATATAGTTAATTGTCTGAATGGCATGATAGAGGATGATTTGAAAGCAACAGGAATTAAGGACATAATTTCAGTCATTACTTGGGCAAGGAAGGTCGTGGGTAAGCACCAACATCTTGACATAGTACAGGCTAAAATTGATATAATGCAGCATCAATTCAAGGTGTTTATTTAACTATTTACACTTGTTTTTAAAAAGGGTCTGCCTTTCTTCTAGGAAGAAAATGGTAAAATGTTTTCTCAAGCAGAATATCATGCACAGATGGTCAGTTGTAGAATGGACCATAAAAAGTTTGAGGATATGCGGCAATCCTTGTTTGGGAAGACAATAGTGGACAAGCTATCAGAAGATTTTGAAAAATTGCATAATTTCAGAACCACTTGCGCACAACTGCCAGAGATTTCTTACAAATACCACATGGAATTAAGAGTGTTGGCAAAGGAAATGCCCATCTTGGAGCTTCCAACTGTCGACCAATGGAAGACAATTGAGAAATACGGGAAAACCAAAAACAGGCTACGTGGATGAATATTTATTGAATAATCGTTGAAGATCAATTGAAGATTAGTTAGTTAGCAGTTTATAGTTTATTCTCAGAGCAGTTATTAGTTAGGAAATCAAAATGACAAATGTAAAAAGGCAGTTATTTGACTATTTTTAGCATAGAAGTTAGTTATCAGCTCATGGAGCGCAATTTTGTATTTAAGCAAGTTTTTGTAATGGAACAAGGGTTGGAACTCGTGAGAAATTTTGCATTGTAACTGAGATTCCAGAGATTAATAAAATTGCAAATCCAAACTGCCCTTTGACAGAGATTCCTGTGTTGTCATCTTTATAGTCTGTACTTTTATGTGCATGTGTTTCCAGTTTAAACTTCCATTATGTTTTCCTTTCATTCTTGAATGAGTTTACAATGGTTCAAAATTCATATTCATATGCTATGTTCTATTGCTTTTAAGCATTCACAAAACCTTTCATCTAAAGTTAATGGTGGATTCATCCTTGATATATGGCCACATTAATGGACTGTCTCTAAAATTTCCTCTATATCACCAGACAACAAGCATTCTGACTGTAAAGAGATAGCTACCTTGCCTTTGTTAAATTTCCTATGCAACATCAGTGTAAATGTTATTGTTCCACATGACTCCATGCCAAATGAACATTTGTTTCAACCATCATCAATATTAAATTTTGTTTCTTGTTTTATATATCTGGCCTTGTGAGAAAGTATTGAGAGATCCCTCTCTGGAGAGAAAGAAGCCAACTTTCTTTCCTAAAGCTTGTTTTTGTGGTTACCTTGGGGTTATCCTTTCACAACCAGGGGTACATTCTGAGTGTTAACACATGGCCTTCTTCCAGCGATCACTATCCTTTGAATCAATATCTTCCTTCACATTTCTAGGATCATCATCACTAATAAACAAAGAAAAATGAGAGTGAAAATGAGGAGGGGAATACCTTTCTAGTTGTTTTCTTTCTCGAGATGATCTCCTAAAAAATGGGGTATGAGATTCTTCTTCTTCTTATTTAGCTTCTTTTGTTAAGTCATATTCTTCACCTTCTAACTCAAACTCTATCTTCTTTGGTTTCTTTTCCATTGGAGTCACTCCCTATTTGGGGACTTCTTTGACCTCTATAAACACAACATCTTGACTGTAAATAGTCTTCTTTGTTATACGATTCCAAAGCTTATAATCTTTCATGTCATTTTTATAGCCAATATAGATACATTCTTCAGCTTTGTTATCCAACTTGCTCCTTTTCTCCTTTGGAACATGTACATAAGCATCACAACTAAAAACTTTCAGATTCTTAATAGAGGGTTTCTTACTAGTCCATACCTCTTGTGGAGTTTTTTCAACCAATGTTGATGTGGGTGACTGATTTACCAAGTAACATGTTGACTCCATTGCCTCTGCCCATAATTCGTGTCTTATCCCAACATTGCTTAGGATGCTCCTTGCATTTTCCATCAACATCATATTCATCCTTTCAACAATTCCATTTTGTTGAGGTGTGTGTGGAGTAGACTTTTGCCTTGCTATACCGCACTTTTTACATAATTCCTCAAATTCATTTCTGCATAACTCTCCACCATTATATGTCCTCGACACCTTTATTTTCTTTCCTATCTAGTTCTCTACAAGAGCCTTAAATTCTTAAAACTTAGCAAATACTTCATATTTATTTCAAAGGAAATAAATCCATGTGCTCCTTGAGAAATCATCTATAAATGAAACATAACACACAAATATATCTAATGATGGAACTGGCACAGGTCCAAACACGTCACTATGTATTAACTCTAAAATTATATTTTGCTCTTGTAGAACTAGATGCAAATATTACTCGATTCTATTTTCCATATTTGCAATGTTCACAAAAATCAAAGTCCATAGTGCAATCAATCATACCTTTAACCATACCTTTACCTATGCTAGGATTTATAATCCTCCCTTGACCAAACTGTTTATTAGATTATTTTCGCTTAACTTAGGAGTCTTTTATTAATTATTGGGTCCACTTAGCTTAATGGGGCCACATGTACCAGTCAATAGAGTATGGGGAACACCAATAGAGGCTAACTGAGACTTACTGCACTTGCATGCATCAGTTTAGGTGCCTCCTAGGCCAATCCCTGATTTTTAGGAGCCACTAGGAGTACCAGCACCAACCTCCTTCAATTGTTGGGAGTTGGTAACTAGTTAAGCTTAGTTACTCTTCAGTTACATTCAATTAGTTATACTCCATTTCAACTAGTGCTAGTTATGCATGGATGCATGTGGGAAGGTGCTAGTTCTCACCTACTTCTCACCTGCCACTGCACTTAAACTGGTTTAACTAATTATAACTTATGGATTGACTGAATTAGACATCTGGAGTTAACCACTTGGACTCTGATAGTGATTTAGACATCTTTAATTAACCATGCAGTCAGATACAGTCACATCCAGTTGGTAGATTCGAATTCATCCCAATTGATTTGAATTCTTCCTTATGTAACACTATTGTAACACCATATTCTTTGATGAAGATAATACTGTAATTCTCTTAGCAATACTTGTTTGTTTCCTGTGAGATTTGATTTGTTTAGTTTGTATAATTCATTCCTCTTTACTACATAATAATTAAGAATATGATTGCACTCATTGGTTGATGATCTAATGGCACAACAATTCTAACATGGTATCAAAGCCATCTCAATCAAACTTCAAGTTTGTCTACTCTCCATTGAACACTAGAAGCAACTGGCTGTCCATAGAAGTCCCGCAAAGAGTGCCTTGATTCCTCTGAATTTATTCAGAGTGGCGGTGCAGGTGTGATGGACCCTGAGAAAGTGTTCACGACGAGAGGGAAGGCTTTATTCTAACATATTTTGAATGGTTTTGGTTTTGCAATGAAATTTCTACATGTGTTATGTAGCTTGTGTGAAGATATTGTCTTTTCCAGCAGGAGAATTATGGATTCTCAACCTTCTACACCTCGAATCCTAACACCCTTTAATTATGTAGATTGGAGGGTAGATATGCAGCCAGCCTTGCCTAAGCAAATCTACTTCAAGATAATACTTGGAAGGAAGGTCGAGCCCCATCATCCAGCTAAGAAAAACAAATTTCTGAACCGCCTAGATGAAGCTTCTGGTTATCTATGTACTCACATATCCAGAGATCTCCTCTTTCACCTTGAAGGTTTGAGGATTCCCAGGACGCTTAGGAGAAGGTTGAAGTCTTGTTTGGAAATCAAGATGAGCTTCGGGGACACATTCTAGAGAACGAGTTGATAGCCTTACATCCTAGCAGTTTCGAGACCATACAACAATTATTTATTAAATTCAAGTTTCTTGCACTTCAATGCAGAGAGTGCGGAATATAAAGGAAGGATGAGAAACATGTGCTCTCCATACTCAACAAACTAGGCTCCGAGTATTCTGTATTTGTCTCAATTTTCCATTCCGTAAGAGCCTCCATTCCCAATTGGAAGATGCCCTCACTTGATTCCTTTGTCGAGTCCTTAATATAGGAACAAGAGAAGTTGGTCTAGATGGGAGTCATCCAGACTTCCAAAAACCAAGCTTTCCTAGTGACAAACTCTACCAAAGCTCAAACTAAAGGGAGACCTAAGGGGAAGGAGCCTAAAGCATATGATTCGAAGGCTAAAGAGAATTAGAAGACATCCGAAGGAGCTTCGGGCTCCAAGAAGAAGAAAATGTTTGAAAAGAAAATGTGTCCCTATTGTATGAGGGGTTTTCATCCAGAAGATTCGTGCATGAAGAAGACCCTCAACCAGTTGAAATATCTACGTGTAAATAACAATATTTCCCTTCCACAAGGTGCATATTATATGTCTGATGATGAAGAGAATACTGAAGAACATGAGAGATGCCATGCCTTGCATGCAAGCCTCACTTCGTTGAAGGTTTAATTGATAGATTATGGATCATCCAACCACATGGTTGCCTTTAGGGAATCCTTCATCACTTTCCCTCTATTAGGAGGACCTAATAGTCATATGGGAGATGGCTCTAAAATCCCAGCTATTGAGAGAGGTTCAGATAAAATCCAACATGATGTGTTCATTCCCTCTCCTACAACAAAGCAAATTGTTGAAGATGAAGAAGAAGTAGAATGTTCCACACAGTTAATTCGAACTGAAGAAAGTCTCCTTTAAGTGACTCTTCTCCTGCTGCTCTGGAAGTGTATGAGATATCTGATATCTCATATCCTCAAATGGATGATCCATAAGAATACAATCAAATCTTTGTTTTTGAAGAAAAACTCTCCTTCCATTCTTTGCAAAATTCTCCAGTGATTCTTCTATTTTAAATTATGTGCATAGTTTACCGGTGATTGTTTCATAAAATGAAGAGGAATTTGATTTCTCTATCTATAATGATGTTGTTGGTGTGCATATAAGTAATACCATGGATATTTTGGAAATAATATCAGATTTTAGGAGTGATCCATTCACTCTCATTGATCTAGAGCTTCCAATAAATTCCTACATGATTGCATGCACCACTTTTCAAAATTTGGAAGAAGGAGAAAATTGTGCATCTACCATCTCGATGGAGCACATTCTTGGATCTGGTATGAACCTATTTGAATATGATATGATATTATTTGGATCTGGTTTAGTTTTTAAGTTTCAATAGCTTTCAGTAATGCTTGAAGTTGCTCTCATCAATTTTGGTGTGAAAAATCAAGTACTGCAAGTCTCCTTCAAAACCGTTGTTGGGGATTTGATACCATTCCTCACTCTTGGATTTGATATGAACCTATTTGGATCTGATATGATATTATTTGGTTCAAGTTTTAAATTTCAAGAGTCTTCAGTCATGCTTGTAGCTGGTCTCATCAATTTTGGTGTGACAAATCAAGTACTGCAAGTCTTCTTCAAACTGGCTGCTGGGGATTTGATATTAGTTTCCTCTTATGAGGTTGATGATATTATATTTTGTGAATCATTGATTATTTCTGAAGATATATCATATTATGGATCTCAAGCATTCACTCTCCACAGTCCCAGGGCTTCTATACCTATCTATTTGATCACATGCTCATCTCCTCACATAACTAGTAAAGATGTAGACATTCTGCATTCGGCTGGACACTTGCTCCTAACACTTGGGGCTAATTTTACCTCACATGGTTTGATGTTCAAGGTTGCAATATATCAGTTTCTTGGGTGTTCCTCACATGGTTCAAAATTTCAAGCACTTTTGCTCTCTTATCAGTTGATTTCAGTTGCTCTACATGGGTCCAGTTTTCATCTAGTAGTTGTCGATATTTTTGATTTAGTTGAGCATATTCTTCTTCTTCCAAAGAGGAATATTCCTCTAGACACAATCATTCAGTTTGGATTCAGAGGTTCACATGCACAGATTCAGGATGTTGTTGCACATAAGAAACAAAATACTGCTTTGTTGCTGCATAGTGCTACAAATTGCAGCAAAAGATTTTGCAAGTTTTTAACTTGTATTTCCTGATTCCTACTTATCTTGGGGGGGGTGGGGGGTGTCTCCCATGAGGTTTTACCCTATTTCCTAGGTTTACTAAGAAACATTTTTTATCTTTTAGATTGTATATGGGTGACTTTTGGCCTTGTTTCCAGGGCCCACAGTTGTCCAAGTTAGGATCCAGGGGGGGTGTTAGGATTTATAATCCTCCCTTGACCAAACTTTCTATTAGATTATTTTAGCCTAAATTAGGAGTCTTTTATTAATTATTAGGTCCACTAGTACCATTGGGTACACTTGGCCTAATGGGGCCACATGTACCAGTCACTAGAGTATGGGGAGCACCAATAGAGGCTAACTACACTTGCATGCATCCGTTTAGGCGCCTCCCTACATTTTAGGAGCCACTGGGAGTACCAACACCAACCTCCTTCAATTGTTGGGAGTTGGTAACTAGTTAAGCTTAGTTACTCTTCAATTACATTCAATTAGTTCTACTCCAGTTCAATTAGTGCTAGTTATGCATGGCTGCATGTGGGAAGTTGCTAATTCTCACCTACTTCTCACCTACCATTGCAGTTAGATTGGTTTAACTGATTATAACTGATGGATTGACTGAATTAGACATCTGGAGTTAACCACTTGGACTCTGATAGTGATTTAGACATCTTTTGTTAACCATGGAGTCAGATACAGTCATGTCTAGTGGGTAGATTCAAATTCATCCCTAATGATTCGAATTCTTCCTTATGTAACACTATTGTAACACCAGATTATTTAAAGAAGATAATACTGTAATTGTCTAAGAAATACTTGTCTATTTCTTGTGAGATTTGATTTGTTCAGTTTATATAATTCATTCCACTTCACTGCATAATAATTAAGAATATGATTGTACTCATTACTTGATGATCTAATGGCACAACAATTCTAACAACCTTGTAATGCTTGAAGGCCTTTTCTTCGATATGACCCAATCTTTGATACCATAGCATTGTCTTTCCTCCTGATGTAGTTAGGGTTCTATCATATTTACCTCCTTCGTCAGGCACAACAAAACTGTTACATTAATTGATGATGGTGTTTCCGATTAATTTGTACAGAGTTCCATACCAAATTCTCCTCATCAATACCATTTAACCTCAAACCATTTTGCAAACACCATCTCCACACACAATGTTTACACTTGCAACATCCATCTTTCCGACATATTTCAAGTTTCTCGCTAAATTTGGAATGTGTAGCATTCTAGGTAGAGTTCTAATCCTTCCATCCTTGAGTTCTAGCTTGACACTACCACGTCCAATGAGATTGGTTGGTGAATCATCTCCCAAGTACACATCTCCTCCATTGTACTTTTCATATGCACATAATCACTCCTTATGAGGGGTCATATAACATGACGCACCTAATTCAATCAACCAATATCATGTTTTGATTGAGTACCCGTGGAAGCTAGGTACACATCCCCTCCTTCTTCTGAGGATATATTTGCCTCTATGGAAGGGGTATCCTCAGATCCCTTTGCTTTCTCAACATTATTAGATCAACAATCCTTTTTATAGTGCCTAGATTTACCACATTTCTAGCACTTTCTTATACCTTTTCCTAGGGATTTAGATCTACCCTTAGATTTGATCTCCCCCAGATCCCTTTTTTTTTCTCATGGGGGTGACCTCTCATAGATAAGGCATCCATGCTATGGGTATCCATGGTTTCCCACCTCATCTCTTCTGATAACAGGGATGATACTATTTCATCAAAATTTAAGGTTGCTTGACTAGCACTATCTATTGCAACAATTAGGTTGTCCTAGGAATCTGGAAAAGAACACAATAATGTAATACATATATCTTCTTCAGTCATTTTAATGCCAACAAAGGTTATTTGACTTACCAGAGTATTGTAGGCATTAATATGCTCTGTCACTATGTCATTTTCATCCATTCTAAGATGAAATAGTTTATTTTTCATAAACAACTTGTTTACAAGGGATTATGATTGATACAAATTCCCTAGCTTCTTCAAGAGATTTATCGCACTATCTTCTCCATTTGCTTTAAAAAACATAGAGTCTGATAAAGCATAGTCTAATTGTACTCCTTGACCTTCTTTCTAATTTCTCTCAATCTTCCTATGACGTCCCAGTGGGTTTCATACCCGAATCCACAACAATCCAATGTTCTTGATCTATAAGAAGATCCTCCATTTTGAGCTTCCATAGCTCAAAATTCTGGCTGTTAAATTTCTTGATCTCAATTCTCAAACTGCTCACCATTCTCTTTCAATGCACAATCAACGCTACAAAGCTCCCACTGGACCTAGGTTTATCACAAACCAAAGATCTATCAACTGCGTCAAACCCTCATCAACAAAGGTGTCCCCCTGATACCATCAATATAGCTCCAATACCACATGTAAGTTTTAAACTTGTGTAGAGAAGCAAAGCATACCGATTCTTTAAGAAAAATAGAGATTACACCACAACATTCACACATAAAACACAGAGATTTACCCTGGAAACCCTTATCTGGGAAATCTAGTAAACCTTGGAGCCACACTTCCTATTTTATCATTATCATTATGAATCCCTCATAATACAAAATCTAGGTATTATGTAGCATCCAATACCCTAATCTGTTAACCTGAATTAGAAAATAGACCACAATCCCTTAACCGAGATAACATTTTTAGAAACAACCCTAAAATAGCCAAAAACAACCCCAAAAATCTGGATTTCGACATCGAAAACTGCCTAACAACCATTTATGTGAAGGTTCCAAAGGATTCTCAAGTGCACTGATGACAAGCACCCCCCCCCCCCACCCCGACAAAAAAAAAGCATGCAAAGACTATGACACATACCCAACATAGGGTTATGGATAGGGGTAGTGGCGAGCTATAGGAACCCATGTAGATTGAGATAATATATGGAGGGGAACCATAAATGTGCAATGATGGTGTATTGATGTCAACACTGGATGTCAATGAGTAATGGTATATGATGTGTAGATGATGGACAAGGAGATATAATACATGTCGACAAGTTTAGTTAGATCATGTTATGGGGTTGGGATCTCCACATGGGGAGGAACAAGTGGGTTTGCTAGAGGCGAAGATATTCTAAAAATACTTATTGGGAAGGTGTGAGGCTACATTAATTGGTTAAGGTGATCTCATCTATTACTCTCAATGTGGGGCATTGAGAAAAAAAGGGTCATAGCCCACATTAATGTCATGGGTGGAGAGCACATGATGTAACTAGTGTGGGGTCAAGGGTGAGGGAATGACTGTGTTCCCCTTGAGGTACCATGCCCATAATCAAAGGTAGGAAATGACCAATCTTCTCACATATATAACATGGGAGAGTGTATTTGTAGAAATATAATTCATAAGGACCAGCTCTAAAGAGACTATCATAAGTTAAGGTGGTATTGAATAATCACTATAAGTGGGGGAATACGTGAACAACAATGAGGGTAGTCTGAAATTGGGGGAGATAAGGAAAATGATGGGTATAATGAATCAAACTAGAAAATAAAGCACATGCATCATGTAAGGTAGGGAAAAGGTAAGTGTGACGACCTTTCATATCACATAAAGCATGTGGAGGGGGAATCCTAATATGGGGGTATTCACCATTTTGGGCTTAGTGTCCCCAGTTGTTTTTGGTTGTGATGAGCCAATTGAATTTCATGATGCTGACATGGTTGGTAAAATTAACTATTAGACATACAAAGGTGAGGTGTTCGTGGGAGTGATTAGGGTGAAGTTCATGAGTGTAAGTTTTTTAGGTTACTTTCAGGTATGAAGGTGTTAAGTACCATATAGGTTTCCCAAGGGCGAGACCTGGAAACGCGAGGGTAGCCATGATTGGTGTACCCTTAATACTAAGGTTGCGGGTTGGGGTGAAAAAAACACTTCTTTGATTGATGCAACTGAAAGGGGAGGGATGGTTGATGATTTAGGAGGGTTGTATGTGTTTGGTGATGACATAGAAGCTAAAGCAAAAGAGAGTGTTTGATATATAGAGGAGAATATCATTCACATGAGGGTATAATTTGATGGTGTTCGTCTTAATATGCCCCTAATAACAAGGAATACTTGTAGAATCATGGGCATATCTCACTATAAGAAGGGATTTTGGCATCCATTCCAACTATTGGTAGGATTATTTATAATTTATCGGTGGAGTAAGGCTCATTATATGTAAATTGGTGAAGGGTGATGACTTTCCCATTATGGAGGAACATCGTGGCGTGGAAGATTGAGGAGGTAATCAACTTCATGGTATAATATAACTATGAATGATGATGATTTTGTAGTCTAGTTGGGCATTAATAACTTCTACATCAATGAGAACCATCTTCCCCCCATCACAATAAGGACATTTTAGTAGAGTCCTTGTGGTTGTTAGGGATGACCATCATAGGCATGAAGAGTAATAATGGATGGTACGATATCAAGGGATCCAAGTTGTTTCCAAATGGTGGTCGACATGACACAAGTAGAAGCACCTTCATCGATGAATGCATATATTCTTGATTGTGACAAGGATTTGGAATGCAATGGATGAAGGAAACCAAGGCTCACCAATTTCTACATCGAAGGTCATGAGGCTTGAATTAGATGGATCAATGGCACCCAATGTTGATAGTAATGCCTTCTTATAAGAGGGGATAGACTAGAAAACTTCAAGTGTGGACATGGTGGTGGGGGATTGATCATGGTCATTTATGATGTTATAATTATGAGTAGCTTTCTCATGAGGGTTATGAGTGGTACATCTTATAGGCGGCTTTGGAATCCAATGGGTAGGGTCACTACTGTGGTGTGGAATATGATGAGACCTAGGAATTTGGGACATCCTTTTGATACGTGGGAATGGATTATGGCATGCGATAGGATCGATTATAGGTATAAAAATAAATATGTACAAAGTTCATGAATATGTTTTGATAGGAAGACTCCCCAACTGTCGAGGGGTTACAGGGGTTGATAAACTTCTTATTTGTGAGCTATGGCTTCTTACTAAGAAAAAGATTTTTGTAAGACTGCTTATTCGATTAGGGAAGGATTAGTTTCTTGGGGAGTGTTAACCAATGAACTAGAAGGGCTAGTCACCTGCAAACATTGAAGGAGTAAGTGACCACTGTCACCTTGGTCACTTCCGCAAACTACTTTGGAAGTCGAAACATCCTAGGGGAGATCCCTAATGCAAGTATGTAAGAATACTAAAACACCAAATGATATCTTATTTGAAGAGAGTTAGTGACCAGTGCCTCAATGGAGTCAATTAAAGGAATGAAGAAAACATACTATATGTATGAATATAAAGCATGTAAGTACCATTAGTATATCAACTTCATCATGTACATTCATTAGGATAAGCAAATAACCCATTTATGGATATGTCGTACAACAAGTGTAAAATAAGTGTGTAATGCCATTCATCCATGTGTGACTGATTACAATAACTCATTCATTATCAAATATAAATGCTTCCATTAGCAAGGCTTGTATCAGTTGTGGAGGAAACACTAATCATTCACCATTTAAGCATATGTTCATATATCGATTTTAACATTTCAAGCACACCCACTACTTTATGTATGCAACAATGTATATTATGAACATAGGCTAATTATGAGACTGTCAATTTAGGAAAGCAAATAAGTATGTATGCTTGCAAATAGGGTATGAAACAAAATCTTGAAGTGATAATTTACTACTAGCCATACAATATTTTTAAAATGTACAACAATATTGAGAGTTTAAATTATGATTATATCCAAACAATGTCAGTATGTACAGTTTGATATGTGCATGCAAATAAGGTTAATAATAGTCCCACATTCCATAACAACCATACCAATGAAAATTTAACCTTCTAACCAAACGTTTGTTTGCTACATGTAAAAGTTTTGTGGGTATAAATGATGACTGTTGTAATGGGAAAGGGAGGGATGCCAAAGGAAAAAGGAGGTCTACACTTTATTGCAGACCCTATATAGGGTGGGCTGCCACTGAAAGGGCGGCCCTTGTGGTTAATAAGGCCTTGGAAAAGGCCCTAAAGGGCGGACCAAGCCAAGATAAAGTCTAGCTGAGGGTAAAAGGACGCCCAACCAAGCAAGCTGAGGGTACAACTGACATCCTGTGAGTAGAGGAAGGTGGTTTAGAGGAGGGTTGAGGATGATAGAGGGGGGTTTTGAGGTGAGTTGGAGGTGGGATAAAGTAGGTCGAAAAAAATGAGAATAGGGTCGAGGATTGCAGTAGTAAGAGGGAGCAGGCCCAAGGGTTGGAGTGGGGAAAAAAGGTAGGACTTGAGGGAGAAAGAAGATGGGAAAGGGGGGGCGAGGCTAGAAAGGGAGACGATAGGGATAAAAGGGAGATATAGGGTTTTATACATCCTAACACTAACCCTAAACTAACATGCAATGCAAGTTAACTAAGCCTAGACACTAAGGTTTTGAAAATAGAGAGAGGTTCGGGACAAATGGAGAGATGCTTTATGTAAGACTACGACCTTACATGATTATCATAATAGATAATATATACATTTTTAATAATGAATTGGTGATATTTATAATAAATTTATGCG
>LPNX010213449.1:378462-429201 GCA_001517045.1 Pseudotsuga menziesii
TACAAGTCATCCTGCTATGAAAAGATTCGTCCACGAATCTTTTGCAAGCATGCTTCAACTAGAAGTCTTGCCGCAAATAATGGTACCACAGTTTAGAAGTTCTTGAAATAATTGGCCGCATTTCCATTCAAATCTTTTCATGCATATGATTTTGTAGATAAATGCATAACAACTATATGGAGTATTCTTCTGAGCTTCTAATTTGTTGGTGTTCTTTTGATCTTCTAATTTGACGTAGATTTATGATATTTATGATATTTATGTATGCTTTGATATGGGTTTCTTATTTGTAGCGACAACTACTAATAATGTATTTACTTCCTTGTCTAACGAGCTTATATTCCATGGGAAACTTTTGATATCTAGATTCTAGAACATCTTGAGTTGCGGCCATTGGTAGAATGTTCATCTCTTCATTTTGCGGCACATCTTATCAGTTTCGTTCTCCAACGCTTTTATTTTCATCATTGCATTCTTCTACAACTTCAATTCTCTCATAATTTTCGTTAACATTGACTTCATTTTTAACATTATTTTGTGCTTTATCATTACAATATACAACATCGTCAATTTCTTTACAATTGATATTGACATTGTGATTGTCAATATCATCTTGATTTTTCATATCCTTGTCTTCTACCTCTCAGGTTTCATCATCCTTGTTATCATCTTCCTTAACAAGTCCTTGTTCTGGAGTTTCACTAGACAATTTTATATATTTTTCAGCTGGCATATTAACGTTCCTTACTTCCCTACCTTGTAAGAAGCCACAACGAAATTCCGGTAGACGTATAATTATTTGGCTGGGTATCGTATTTTTAGGTTTGTAGTTGGGGTGTCTTTTGTATCCCTCCTGAAGTCTGGTGGCCTAGATCTTGTGTGAGGAGGGATATAAGGAGGTAGTCGGTGTGGCCTCCCTTCCTTTTTGGTTGAATTAGCAACTTCAGACTCTTCCCTACTTGAATATTTAGGAGTTGTCGTCGTACATTCTTCCTCTTTACTTAGGAACTTGGGAGTTGCAATTATTTATTCTATTGTGAGTGCAGATGCAGTTCCCAACTCTACTTGACTTGAGAACTCAGGAGTTGCAATAGCTTCTTCCTTTATGGTCGTAGTACCTTCTTCTGTCATGAGTGCAAATGTAGTTTCCATCTCTACTTCTCCCGAGAACTCAGGAGTCACAATAATTTCTTCCTTTATGGTCATAGTCCCTTCTTCTGTTGTGAGGGCCGATGCAGTTTCCAACTCTACTTGATCTAATAACTCAAGAGTCACAATAAATTCTTCCATTATGGTCGTAGTCCCTTCTTTTGTCATGAGTGCAGATGTTGTTCCCAACTCTACTTGACCTGAGAACTCGGGAGTCGCAATATCTTCTTCCTTTGTGGTCATAGTCCCTTCTTCTATTGTGAGGGTTGATGTAGTTTCCAGCTCTACTTGATCTGAGAAGTCTGGAGTCTCAATAGATTCTTCCTTTATGGTTGTAGACCCTTCTTTTGTCATAGCTGTCGAAGCAGTGTTGAGCTATACTTGATCAACGTCATCTAATGCTTCTTCTTTCTTTCCCTTGCTTGAGAATTCAGAAGTGTAAATGTTTATTCTTCCTTCAACTCACTTGAGGGGTAGGATTCATGTGCCTTTGGATTTTCTTTGTCGACGTGCTTCTTAGATTCCTCTTCTCGCCATTGTATTATCAACATTTTCAATTCTTCAATTGATTTTTTTATGTCTTCAAACTTTGTGTGTTTTTTTTTCAATCTCTTCAAGTTGGCTTCTTTTCATGTCTTCAAAATTTTCATCTCTTCTGGGTTTTTTTGACCATACATGATCTCATAGAAAGACAGAAACATGGTAGTTCCACTTTAAAAATAATGATTTGATTTTTTTTTTCAAAAATTTAACTATTAAAAATAATATTTAGAATAATAGTTTATTATTTAAAATAATAATACTATTATTATAAAAAAAATTAATAGTTTTTGGAAGAAAAATAAAATAAATATAATAATAACAGTTATTATTAATAATAATTTATTATAGAGGAGGTCTTTGATTATTCTAGTGACAGAATGGAAGGTGTTGACATCTGGGAGGTGCCAGGTGGCAAGGATCTAGAAGAACTGGTGGATTTTCCGGTGCTGGGGCCTGAGATGCTTTAGACGGCAGGTCTGGAGCTGGTGCCCTCGTTTTCTGGTTTTTCCCCGTCAGATTTCATCTTTTCTCAGGAGCAGTTATCCCATGACCTTCAGACGGTTCCGGCGAAAGGGGTGGTTAGACGGGTTCTGTTGGGCAGTGGCTCAAGTGGAAACGCTCCGGAGGAGGACAGGAGGGTTTCCCTTGGGGTTGCAGAATAGAGGGGTTTCAGCTCTCCTGATAGGGGCTGTGGTTTGGGGAAGGAGATCTCTGATGGTGCTGCTGGATCGAAGGAGGGAGGGGGTGGACTGGTGAAGAAGCGGAGGAAGAGCTGGATAAAGGTTAAACAGGTTAAGAACTATGCAGTGGGCGAAGACATAGCCTGGGGTTGTGTCCTGCAGATGGCAAAGTTCACCCTCGTTGGCAGGGTTATGGGCTGAATCTTCTCTAGAAAGACGGTGGCGGATTGGGTTGAGGAATACTGGAAAGAGCTCTTGGGTTACTCGCCTGCGGTGGTGATGCTGAATAGGGGGTGGTTAGCTTTCAATTTCTTTAAAGAAGAGGAACCGGGGGGGGTTTTGAACAAGAAATAGCACCTCAATCACTCCCTGATGCTGCTGAAGCCTTGGCACCCCCTGTTTGATGCCAGCCGGGATAGGGTGGATGTAATCCCGATTTGGGTTTGCATGCCAGCCCTTCCACTACACTTCTGGGATCTTCATCACTTCAATCGGATCAGGGATATCCTGGGGACTTTCCTAGAGGTGGATCTATCTTTCTTGGAGACTCATTGTCAAAAGGTTGCGCACATCTTGGTAAACATCAATATCAGAGAGGGGCTGGCAGAACAAATAAACTTGGATTGGGGGCCGGAGATAATGCCACAATTGATGGACTATGAAAATGTCCCGTTTAGATGTCGGCGCTGTCATGTTTATGGACATCCCGCTTCTGATTGTAGCCTTCCGATCAGAACCAATCTTGGGGGGAGGAGAAAACATTTTAAAGGAAGCGAGGTGAGCTACTCCGAGAAAGGATCGGGTTCTTCAGATTCAGGCTAGACCCCCTTTGATGATCCTGGAAGTGGGCCGTCAGGTGATGTGCCACGTCAAGCGTGCCCGGAGGCGGAGGAGATTCCGACTGCTCAGATGGATTTGCTGCCATCTCCTCAGAGAGAAGAAGTACCTAGGGGTACTGATATCCCTAATATCTCCTCTTTCTCTTTTCCCCCTTTTGTCAATTTATTTCTGAACTCTGTTACTATCTTGGGGCATGATTGGGTAGAGGGTCTTCGTAATCTTTCTCTCTCGGGCACTTCGGGTCCTTTGGTGCATCGGCCATGTTTTCGCTTATTTGATGAGGAGGCCCCAGTTCAGAGTACTCCTTCTCTTGACTTGGTTATGGACTCTTCGTTTGAATGTCTTTTGGCTCTGGAAGATACCCCTCCAGTTTCTGTGGACCCAGATCCTGGTGACACACTAGAGGAGGACTATCTTTCTCCCACTGAATCACAGGACTCGGGGTATTTCCTTCGTTCTTGCAATAAAGCTAGTTCAGCTGGGCTGGGGAAAGCCACTTCACCTGCTTGTAAGGGGCGTGGAAGGAAGTCAAAGTTGTATAAGGCTCAATCCAGGGCAAAGGTGGATCTTTTGGAAGGTAAACAACTTTCGATTGAAAAGGCACTTAGAGCGGTGAATGCCAAGGAGAAAGGGAAATCATGAAGATTATGTCTTTCAATTACCAAGGTCTGGCTGGGCCTAACAAGAAATCAACCTTCAGACGGGTGCTTACTCTTGAACACCCGGATGTGATCTTACTACAAGAGACTTTAGGCGTAGGTGATGTTATAAAAGAACATTTGGAGAGCTGGCTGCCTGGTTGGTCCTTTATCACTTTGGATGTTAAGGGGCGCTCTAGGGGGTTGGCAGTGGGCTGGAGGATTTGTAAATTGAAGCTTGTTGGCTCGTGGGGGATGGACTCTGTTCTCTGTGTTAATGTTTTTTCGGTTGATCTGGGGATCACCTTTAAGGTGATTAATATCTATGGGCCTTATCTGAACCGAGTACCCTTTTGGGACTCTCTGTTTGGTAATCCCCTCTTGTGTGGTGAATCTTTGGTCTTAGGGGGGGATTTAATTTCTCTCTGGGACAGAACGAGGTATGGGGTCCTCATGCACATGTGGACTCGCTGGCGGGTTACTTTGCTCAGATGCTAGTGGCGAAGGGTTGGCTGGATATAGAACCTTTTAAGCTGAAACTGACATGGAGGAATAATCGCAGTGGGGATGCAAGGGTGGCTAAAAGGATTGATCGTTTTTTGGTGGATGAACAGTTGGTGGACAGATTCTTTCAAGTTCCACAGTGGGTAGGCAGTGGTGGTCTCTCGGATCATTTTCCTATCTTCTTTGAGATACAAAAGGGGCCGACAAATCCTCCGAGCCCTTTGAAATTCAATAAAGTTTGGTTACAGGATGAGACTTTTAAAAATCTCTTCCTTACTAACTGGACTCCTTTTGATGGGGATTTTGACAGATCATTTGCTTTCCAGTTTGCAGATAATATAAAGAAGCTGAAAAGGGTGATTAAAGAATGGACTATCGCCAAGAGATGTAGGGAAGATGCAGAGCTGAAACAGGTGGAGGAAGAACTTCTGTGGATCTATGAAGGTGCTGGTGGGGGTCTGATTTCTCAAGATTATAAAGAGGTGTTAACCAGATTAGAAGGTAGGCGGAACACCCTTTTATGTGAGAAGGAGGAGTCCTGGAGACTGAAGAGCAGAGGGATATGGTTGGAATGTGGGGATAATAATACACAAAATTTCCATGCTTATGCCAGAGGGAGGAAAGCAGTCAATACTATTTGGAGCCTGAGGGATGAAGAAGGAAACACACATTTTAATTTTGATGATAAGGCTAGATGTGGGGTTGTTCACTTCTAGAATTTGTTTCAGGCCCCAAATCAGGCTACTATAGCTGAGGTGATCAGAGTGGCACAGATGTTTCCTAGTTTTGTGGATGATGAAGGTAATAGGGAGTTGATGAAGGAAATTTCGGAGGAGGAACTCAAGAAGGTCCTCGGAAGCTTCCAGAAAGACAAGAGCCTAGGTCCTGATGGGTGGATGGCCTAGGTCCTGATGGGTGGATGATTGAATTCTTCCTGGACCTTTTTGAGTTTCTGGGGAATGACCTCTTGGCAGTTACTGAAGACTCCAGAGCCTCAGGAAGAATTCCGACGAGTTTCAACTCTACCTTCATTGCCCTCATTCCTAAGTCTGATAATGCATTGACCCTTAATGATTTCAGGCCCATCTCACTTTGCAATTGTATCTATAAGATTATCTCAAAAGTAATTTCCAGAAGATTGAAAAGTATCCTTTCAAAAAATATCTCTGTTGAACAGTTTGGGTTTTTGGAGGGACGACAAATACATGAGGCCATAGGGGTGGCACAGGAAGGGCTGCATAGTTTAAATACCAAGAATTTGAAGGGAGCCATACTAAAAATTGATCTTTCTAAGGCCTATGATAAATTTAGTTGGCTGTATCTTCGTTTGCTTTTAACACAACTGGGGTTCGGTATTGCTTTCATCAGATGGGTTATGTCCTGTATTTCCACGGTTTCCTTTTCAGTTCTGATCAATGGAGCGGCCTCGCCTTTTTTCCATGCTGAACGGGGACTCAGACAAGGGTGTCCTTTATCCCCGCTTCTTTTTCTGTTGGTTACTGAAGGCCTAAGTAGGGCCATTAGTGAGGCAAAAGCTGAAGGGCATTTTCAGGGGATTCAGGTGGCTCCAAATCTGAATATTACACATTTGCTCTTCGTGGATGATGTGTTGATCTTCTGCTCTGGATGCAGAGGGGAAACACATGCCCTCAAGGAAATTTTGGATCTGTTCACAAAGGCCACGGGTATGGACATAAATGCTGGGAAGTCTACCTTGTCCACACACATGCTGCAACCTGAAGAGGAGGCTGAACTCACAAGATTCTTTCCCTTCACCGCTGCGGGTTTGGAGGAGGGTTTGAAATATCTTGGTTTCTCGTTAAAATCAAATCTGTATTTGAAGAGGGACTAGGTTTGGTTGATTGGGAAGGTGGAGAAGAGGTTGAAGGTGTGGAGCCACAAGTGGCTTTCTCGAGCAGGCAGGCTGGTTTTGGTCAAAGCAGTGTTGGAAGCCATTCCAGTTTACTGGATGTCCTTAACTTGGATCCCGAAAGGAATTCTTGAAAGCATAAGGAGGATCTGTTTTAGGTTTTTGTGGAGTGGCAAGAAGGATGAACAGGTCACCCATTGGGTAAATTGGAAAAGAATAGCTGTTCCAAAGGGCCTGGGGGGTTGGGGGTTAAAGAACATTTTCCTGTTCACAAAGGCTTTGGCAGCTAAGGGGGGTTGGAGATTGGTGAAGACTACTAGCCTCTGGACCAGGGTCATCAAGCAGAAATACTTGCCCAAGGAAAGCATTGAAGCTTGGATCATGAATCCTAAGAAGTCTCATTCGGGGGGTTCGATGATCTGGAAGGCTGTGGTAAAATATTTTCATCTGATTGAATCCAAGCTGGCCTGGAATGTTGGGAATGGAGAAAAGCTATTGGTAGGAAGGGATCCTTGGCTGTGGTGCACACAAGAACATATCCTTCCTGGTTATGTTATTGAGGCACTAAGGAGAAGAGGGATCTACACTCTAAATCAACTGGCAGCCCTGAGACCTGAGGGGTTTTGGATTCAAAGATGGCAAAGGGAAAACACCTTGGGGCTTCAGGAACAGGAGACGACTTTCCTGGAGGTCTATATCAGAAATTTGGAATTGGAAAGTGTTCTGTTGTCTGATGATGAGGACTCCTTGGTCTGGGAGGCGGATCCGGAAGGAATTTACACTCCAAAGGCAGGTTATATTTTGTTAAGTTCTGAGGCAGATCTAAGGGAGGAAGTTTGGTGGTGGAAGTCTCTTTGGAAGTTAAATTGCCCAGCTAAAACGAAACTCTTTATGTGGTGTGTTCTAGAGAATAGAGTTCCTACTTGGGATATCTTGCAAAAGAGATCCTTTCAGGGCCGGGCTGGTGCGTGTTATGCAAAAGGGCCCGGGAATCAGCTTCTCACCTGTTCCTTACTTGTCCTTACACTATTGAAGTTTGGAAGGAGTGCACAGCTTTGGTGGGTTTCCCCTGTCAGTGGGTAGGAGTTTCGATTGGGGTAGCTTGGGAAGCATGGTGGAGGAGGAACCCAAACAATAATTATCAGTTCCTCCCACTGCTAGTTATCTGGGGATATGGTTGGCTCGGAATAATGCTATTTTTAAAGATAAGCCATGCCTTCCAGAGATAATAGCGGCCCAATCTGTTGGTATCTTCAAGTCACTCCCTAAGCATATAAGGGCAGCAAAACAAAGAAGGAATCTAGAGGTGGAGATCGATCACTCTCGGCCATGGGTTTTTTTTTATGGGGCTTCACAGAACAATGTGTGTGGGGGAGGAGCAGTTCTTCACCTTTCAAAATCTCATTCCTTTATTCTCTCTATGGGGCTGGGGGAGGGCACAAACAATTTTGCAGAACTATAGAGCTTAAAACTTCTTTTAATCTTTGCTCTTGAGAAAGGGTGCACCTCTCTAATTTGCTTTGGGGACTCTTTGAATGTTATAAATTGGATCAAACAGATATAGGAATGCAGAAATTTGAGGCCGATGAATTTACTTTCATCCATTAGGATGATCCTCTTGCGTTATGAATCTTTCTCTTGCTGGCACGTTTACAGGGCAAACAATATTATAGCGGACAACGCATCCAAGGAGGGGATCCAGAAGGCACACGGCACTCGGCATGTAAAAGAATACATGGATGACAAATTCCAGGATTACTATCATCGGCCTTTCATAGAGGGCCTATGAACTTCAAGTTTTCCGCTTTATATTTGTCACAGCTTCAGATTTGGTTTTTTGTAACAGAATCAAAGTATTTAACTTTGCAGGCACTATTTCGGAACATGTTCAGAAACATTATCATAAATCTTTTTTGAATTTTGCATTTCGGGGGTGAACTTTTTCGCTACAGCATCATAGTATGCATTTGTATGTAATCTGATTGAAGACGTAATAGTCTCATCATAGAAACATATGATCTTGAAAATTCACTATTTATAGTGAACCTACATAATGTAATTTCGCTCTCTACATATGAATGAAATTATGCTTGTTTTTCTTGGAATTTTTTTTTATTATTATATTATTTTTTGGGGGAATGGATAAAGATTAGGATTTTGATGAAGAGTAATGGTATGGAAGAGGAGTAAAGGGTAACAAGTGGATAAGGTGCAATGGCGTGGATGAATTTATGGTTTTAAAATTATGATAATAATAATATTATAATAATGATATTATTACTATATAGGTTTTTTTTAGGTGGGCAGATTATAATATTAAAATAATTATTATTATCAATAATAATAATATATTTTCTCATATTTATATTGTTTTGGATGGGAACATGGAGATGGGAGATATTTGCGAAGATAGATTGGAGATGAGAGAATTAGAAAGTAAAACCATGGGCTAGTTTTATAAAACCATGGACTGGTTCTATAAAACTATGAATTGGTTTGTCGATGATTTTTTTTTATACTTTTTACTTTATTTTATTTACATTTCCTTGTTTTTTCCTTTTCCCTTTTTCCTTCTTATTTTTCCTTTTTCTTCGTGCTTCCTTTATTTCTTCAAATATTTAGTAATTGAACAGAACCAGGAGCTTGTAATATTTTTTTAATTCACCAAACTGCTCTCATACCACACTTGTAAGGCTACGAAGTTTCATTACTGAAGACTCAAAAACTTCTCTTCATCATACATATTGACATAATTTACAAAATTGCAAAAAATCACCTCGTTATACAAGATTCTGTTCATGTTCTTGATCCTTTATACATCTTCTGTTAACATTTTGGAATTTAATTCTCTAAAGTTTCCTCTGTTTCCAGCTTGCCTGGCTCCAGTAGGAGAGCTATCTTGGACAGTCTGTTAGCTTCCGTGTTCAACTCCCTGTAGATGTGCGATATCATGAGGTTAGAGAATGATCCAAGTAGTCTTCTTATTACATTCAGTAGTTGTTGTAGGTGTGGTGCGTTGATCTAGATCT
Organism: Pseudotsuga menziesii; assembly: GCA_001517045.1. NCBI lineage: Eukaryota > Viridiplantae > Streptophyta > Pinopsida > Pinales > Pinaceae > Pseudotsuga > Pseudotsuga menziesii. Next base: position 387,716 of record LPNX010213449.1, read on the forward strand.
TTTTATTGACCCAATATACCACCATATTTGAGTCCCCAAAGACTTGTAATTGTGAAATGTTGTTTTTTATTGCTAATTCCAGGACCATGTGTAATGCTGCAAGTTCGGCCTTGTTGTTTGTACAATGCCCGGGTGCAAATTTTGCTTGAATCTTATGGAACCCTGAGAGATATAGTACCCCTCTTGAGCCTCCCAGTGGGGGGTCCCCTTGACTTGCACCATCAAAATATGCCCATGGAATTCCTTTGTTGATTTCTGGAGGAACTAGTACTTTGACCTTTGGCTCTTTTTCTTGAGCTTTGTATTCTCTAGCCCACTGTATCACAAGGGTTGAAGTTACTTCAGGTGGGATTATTTGTTATTGAAAATGGCCATGTTTCTGGCCCACCATATTCCAAAGGAGAAAAGAGATGGGAAAGCATTGTAGAGACGTACCGATTTTCCTGTCCACCAAGCTTTTGCTTTGTAATCTAGAGAAATCTCGGACGCTCCTTGGACTTTAAATTCTCTGCAAGCAGTCTTCCACATCGTGTTTGCATAGTGACAGAGATTAAAAAAATGAGATATATTTTCCTCGTTTGAATGGCAGAGTGCACAACGATTTGGGCCATTACAACCTCTTTTCTGTAAGTTGTCCCAAGTTAGAAGTTTATTATTGAGGGTCATCCATGAGGTAATTTTGGCCTTTAAGGGTCCTTCGAATTTCCAAAGTTGCTTCCACCAAGTCTCCTTTGCTCCCTGGTGTTTCTCCCTTGCCCAAGATTTGAAGCCCAATTTAGTCGTGAATTCCCCATTAACTAGGTTTTTAGTCCATACTAGCTTGTCTATTCTCCCCTCTTCTAAAAGAATAAATTTGGATTTGAGTAGAGAAACGTATTCCTCCCATTCCTCCCTTAGTCCTTCCTTTAGTCCTAAATCTTCTTAGCTCTTCCATAGTGTTGCTCGTTGTGGAGTTGTTACACAAGCTTGGTTCAGGGTTCGGATCCCAGAGCTTCGTAATTTTGTGATTAGGTTTTCTAAGAGTTTGAATCTCTCCCTTACCTATGACCATGGATCTTCCCCAACCCTGATGTCTCTTCCATTCCCCACCAGCCAGGCTAGCCAATTTCCTACCTGGGGGAAGGCTAAAACCAATGCTTTCCACCCTATGGACTCATTTTTGAAGATTTTGTCTCTCTTCCTTATCCATTCTTGAATGGACCCATTTGGGAAATATTTGGATGATAATGCCTTGACCCATAGGGAGTCTCGGTTCTTGATTAAGCGCCATAGAGTTTTGGCAGCCAGGGATTGGTAGAACAGATAGAGATTTTGTATCCCCCACTCCCCTAGTTCTTTCGGGCTAGCAATAAGTTTCCATTTAGCTAGTGGGATTCCTTCCGAATTTATCTTTGCAGACCACAAGAAGGAGAAGAATTTCTTCCTGAGTTTCTATAAGATGCCCTTGGGTATGTAAGCAATTATGGCCCAATATACCGGGATGCTCTGAAGAACTGCCTTAAGCAGTACCATCCTTCCTCCCCTAGACAAGAATTTGTAAGTCCAACAACCAATTCTACCCTTGACCTTTTTATACAGCCACGTCCAATCTTTGAATGAGTAGGCATTGGGCTTAAGTACGGACCCTAGATACTTGAAGCCTTCATGCATTGGTTTTAAAATATAAGGGGATACAACCCTAATCCTTTCTTTAATGCCTCCTGTTAAACCATTTTCTGAGAGAATAGACTTTCCATATTGATGTGCATACATGTGGCTTTCTTGTATAATTCCAGGATCTTCTCTGTTTCCTTTAGGTTCCCCCAGGTACCTTCTCCCAACATTACCAGATCATCTACAAACAGGATATGTGATAATTCTACTGTGTTGTTGATCCTTATTCCTTTGAAGGAGCCTTCCCTTTTTACATGCTAGATAATTTTTCTTAGGGCATCTACTATTATTAAGAAGAGAAAAGGGGAAAGAGGGCACCCTTTCTTGAGACCTCTTGAAGCCCTGAAGAAGTTAGAAGGGGATCCATTAACCAAAACTGCAAAGGATGCTGATTGTATACATACCATTATCCAGTTGACTATTGTCAGGTCCATACCTATTTGTATAATTACCAGTCTTAAAAATGTTGAATTCACCCAATCATAGGCTTTTGAGAGGTCCAATTTTAATACGAAAGCTGCTCTTTTGTCCAGCTTGATGGAATGCATTGCTTCCTAAGGCAGGGACATTGCATCATGAATTTGCCTGTTAAACAGGAAACCAAACTGTTCCTTGGTTATGAATTTGCTTAACATTGGCTTTAGCCTTTGAGTTATTATATTTGATATTAATTTGTAGACTACATTGCAGCAAGATATTGTAAACTCTTCAAAGGAGGAAGGATTCTGTTTCTTGGGGATGAGAGCCAAGAATGTGGAGTTCAGGGCTCCTAACACCTTCTCAGACCTTTGAGACTCTTGGACTGCTTTCAGTAAATCTTCTTTCACTAGGTCATAAAACCCTTGGAAAAATTCAATTGTTAGCCCATCTGGTCCTGGGCTTTTCCCTTTTTGACAGGAGTACACGACCTTCTCCAGTTCCTCCTCAGTGACTTGCTCCTTCAGGATATTATTCAGTCCTTCATCTATCATTCTAAGGAACATATTAATGACCTCCAGGATTTCTTGAATATTGCACCCTACTGGTTCCTTGAAGAGGTTTTTAAAAAACCCTTCCCCAACCTCAGCTTTTTCCTTAAAAGAGATGACCATATCCCCATTCATGTCTTTTATAGTCGATATCGTGTTCTAATTCCTTCTTTTATTGGTGAAATTATGAAAAAAAATCGTATTGTTGTCTCCTTCTTTTATCCATATTACTCTGCTTTTTAGCCTTAGAAGCTTCTCCTCTTTGGCCATAAGTTCTTCTCTTTTTAACTCCTTTTCCTTAACTTCCTTTAATTCTTCTTCTGTGAAAATTCCTGAGATATTCTGTTCATAGATCCTTTTTAGGGAACTTTCGACTTCTTTGAGTTGTTTTTGTTAATTTTCATTGTAAGCCTTAGCCCAAGGTTTTGAAACCTTCTTTATTTTGTTAAGGTTTTCCGCCAGCTGCTTCATGTAAGATACATTAGGGTTTTCCTCCAGGTGAACCCAGGAATCTCCTATCATATTCCGATAGTCCTCCTCTAATAACCATGCTGGATTAAATTTAAAAGGGGCCTCCGGTTTAATTTCAGGGTTTTGAATTTGTAGAAGAACTGGGAGATGCTCCGATAGACCCCAACTTCAACCCATGTTCTAATTATTAAAGACCCTGAAAGCAAATTTTTCTGAGAGCAGAAATCTATCTAACCTTTTAGAGATGGCTTGATCCCCACTTCTGTTGTTTCTCCATGTTGGCGTAAGCTTCAGCGGTTGGATATCGACCAACTCCTTATATTCGAATAGGTTAGCAAAGTATGAGCTCAAATCGTCCCGGCGGGCTGAAATTCCCCAATTTTCCTTTCCGGATAGGGTTAGATTCAGGTCCCCTCCTATAATAACGTTCCTTGTTTCCAATAGCCTTGAATTGAAGAAAACTTCCCAAAACCCTTTCCGGTCTTGATATGGTCCATAAACATTGTACATTGCAAAGGAAATCTCTGAGGCTTTCTCTTTAAGAACTGTTTTCAACACCATACTGTGTTTTTCCTCCTACATTTTCTCAAAGTCCTAGTTCCATGCCAAAATTAGTCCCCCCGAATGTCCATTTGCACTTATTTATCCAAAATTCTAGCCTTTCAGCCAGGCCTTCATCACTTCCTTAGCTTTTTCTTCCTTCATCATAGTTTCCTGAATGAATATGATCATAGGTTTTAGACCGACGACCATTCTTTTGAGAGCATTTAGTTTGGGGGGGCTCCCTAACCCCCTAGCATTGAAGGAGAGGACTAGCATCATGGAACCCTGGCCTGGGCTTGTCCTTCTCTAAGGGCCCTACCAATTGTTTCCTGTTTTCCATTCTTCACTTCCACCTCAGCCTGGGATTTTGCTTTTGCTATTTGAGACTTTCTCCCTCACGTGACCTTGGCCACTTTGTCGGATGCTAAACCTCCTGATGACACTTGGTCTCTATCAACCACCCCCTTTGAACGTGTGTTGTAGATTTTGTGTTTAATCCACGAAGCAGGCTCTTTGGGATGCCACCTTTTTACAAGTTTCTTTCCTATCCGGTGTCGTCTCCTTACACCCTACATGCATGACAAATGTTTCCTCATGCATTGGGCTCGACGTGATTTTCTTCATAGGGGACGCCACCTTCCTTCCAATCTATATGACATTTGTCTTTGAGGGAGATTGTTCTCGACTTGCTATGGTAGAGTTCATGGCAAGTGTAGGGTTCTCAGGGCTTAGGCTTCCTGAGAGCTCTTGAATACTGTCCACCATCGTGGTTTCCAGTTCCAGGTTTATTAGGAAACTTTTTGACTGCATCAAATTCTTCGCAGGGGACTGTTCACAGCCCCCTGATGTCGGAAAAATGATAGGAGAATTAATTTTAGGGCTGATAGCCTTCTTACCCGGGGTCGCACATAAGCTTCCTTCTGATGAATTGGTTTCCTTCGCACCGTTACTTGATTGAGTTTTGCATCTTCTCTTATTCTGAGCAGTTCCTTTTGCCTTGTTCTGATTATTCCTTGATTCCAAAGTTGTGTAGTCCTTCACTATGTGGCCAACTTATCTGCAAATGAAGCATCGGAAAGGAATTTTCCAATAGTCAAGCTTATGCCGCCATAGACTCCCGTGCATCTCCATGTGAATTTCTTTGCATAGACTGTCACGAAGGTCGACTTCAATCAAAATTCTAATGCTCCTTTTTTCCACCTTCTGCTCCCATCCTTCCTCCAAGGCTATAAATTTTCCAATTTTTCCTGCTACAGCTTCCAATATTTCTTGTTGCCAGAACATCATTGGCAAACCAGGTAGAATAGCCCATACTTTTTGTACATTTTGTGGTTCTCTGTTGGCATCGAAATCCACACTCCATTTCTTCAGGATTAACCCTGACAGCCCCCATTGCCAATTATTCTCTAGTAATGTCTGTCTGTTTGTCTCTGTCATTACTCGGAACATGATCCATCCCCTGGACAAGATATGGAACATGGGGAGCTTCCGCAAAAGAGGACTCCATTGCTCTTCCATCCACCTGTGAAGGGCTATCTCTCCAACTAATTTCCCGTAGAACCTTCCTACCAGTGCAGACGCTAAATAATTAGGTACCTCTGCAATCGAAATATCTCTTCCAACTATTAATTCTGCTGCCTGTTTTTTGGCTTTAGCTCCTGAGCGCTTTCTTTTGCTGGTATTCATATCTCCACCTGCCTTCTTGCTTGAAAGGACGTGCTCGGTGCTTTCCAGCGTGTGAGCATCCAGCCCTGCTTATTTTGGCTTCACCATCATTGAGAAGATATGACTATGTCCTACCAGAGTAGTTGAGTCATAGTCTACTTCAATAATAATCATGGTCACGATCTTAAGACTTTAAAACTTTAAAATTTCAAAAAATGAAACCTTCGCTTTATCTTTTCATCTGCGTCTCGCACTATTTGTCTCCCGAGTTGTTCTCCTTTCTGGAGAGCCCTTAACTCTTAAGGGCCCCCCTTACTATATATATAAGTCGCACGAATTTATTGTAAAGATCACCAATTCATTATATATATATGAAGAGATGCCTTTAAACAATGTGTCTTTCTAATGCCGACTTTTACATAAATAATTAATAACTAAACTAACGAATAATATAATATACTTATGGTATATTACACTTTACCCTAGCCTAGGGCATCTAGGAAGTGACTAACCTACATCTTGAGAAGCTTAGCCAAGTTTTACAACAAATTCTAAAACCCTAAGTTTCTAACCCTAGAAGGACTCCTACAAGGACATACTTCTACAACCAAAGTGGCTAAAATTTGACAAAAGACCTAGTGAAGACAAAATGGAACTCTAATGGCTACAATTCAATCCACAAACATACATCGTTCATCAACATTTAACAAAGAGATATCAAGAAAAACCCTATATACCTCCTTATGCAAGTGTTTAACCAACAAATCATAGCATCACCTTTGCAAGAGCATTGAACCAAAGAAACTTCAAGAATTTGCCATCAAAACCCACAAAATTGTTAGTGTTTGAGCAAAAATGGAGATTCACGAACTTTAAAACTTTAATCCACAATTACAGTGCAGATTGATCTCATCAATAATCCAAAGACATAAAAAAATCAAACCATAGAACATAAGATATACTATGGGAAAACCCTTCATTGATTTGGAGGATAAAAATCCCAGCAAACAATCTTAGAGTATGATTGATAATCGACGGAGAATGATTACAACACAATAGCAGATTGCTTTTTCCGAGAGCACACGAGAGTAGAGATCAAATGGAACACTGTAATGATCTTGCCAAGTGCATAACACTTTAATAACAAGTTAAATTAGGTCATACAAGGAAGGTAGCAAATATTTGCATGCTTCAGTAACTTGTTAACATTGAAAACACAGTGTCATCTTCAACCATGCGCCCCCACTAACTCACTAAGTTTAACTACCTCTAACTAAGTTGTTAATTGAATGAACTGAACTAAAGTGAATGGAATTGCATGTAATTGAACTGAACTAAATGTAATTGAACATAAATGAATGTAACTGAACATAACTGAATGTAACTGAACACAACTGAATGTAACTAGTGCTTCTCCATCAGTGTCATCTTCAACAACCACTTGCATAAATTAAGGAGTTGATTCCTTAATTAATTGAACTTGTTTTATCACAACTGAGACTCAACCGATGTCTTATTAATTCAAGTTCACTTAGAGGCATACATTGTTAGTTTTTCTAATCTAATTAACTTGATTAGGATCTTTATCTGAAAGAATAACAGGTACAACAAGATACACAAGATAGAGTAGATACACAAGACACAAAGATTTTCACTGGGGAAACCATAAAGGAGAAAACCCCGCAAACTTCCTCAGAATAGTTCCATCACAAAGATTGTATCACAAGATTATCAAACCCAATAAGAAGAAGTCTTATGCAACTATCTATTGCTCCTCCTTCCCCCCCCTCTCTCTCATGCAAACTTTAGTGAGTGAGTGTGTGTATAAATGAGGGAGGGAACCTCCCTATTTATACCTTTCAATTAACTGACCTATTGCATGATAGGGGCCGACCTCTTACCCTAACAAGGTCAACTTATCCTAGAGAGCCTCCTAAAATACATTACATGATGCTACACTGGGTACTGTTACCCCGACTTACAACAAAGGTTTACCTCAAGGTCCATACACAATAATGACATCTCGAAAGGAGGAAAACACATCTCCAATGGGGGTACAAAAACATACAATGATAATATGCATCATAATATCTTTTGAATTTACAAATACATCAACACTCCCTCTTAACTATGAAGGTATTCTCTCTCTCCACAATCATCAACACATCTGGTCCAGTCATCATCATGGAGTTATCGTCATAGTTGCTGACGTAGTCATCTTCTAGTCGATCATTGAATGGTACTATCTATCATCAAAAATTTCTACAGAGCCAACCCTTTTTCATGTTGGGTGTAGGCATAGTCCTCATCCAGGTCTTCATCATATCTATGAGCAAGTCATCGCATAGGTACAACCCACGACCTTATTTACATTGATACGACAATGACCTGCTTCTCCTACCATCATCTTGTCATTTCTAGATCGTCTATTTGTCCTACACAAAACAAAAACAACAAACACACAGAGCAGAAAGAGCATAGCCTAGATGTAGACCACCGGCGTTCTCCAACATAGGAACATGTCAGGATCTAACATGCATTTACCACTATGCAAGAATCTTCTAGGAGCACACCAAGTGCATTATGTCTCTTTATGGTAAACTTGCATTCTACCAACATAGGAGAACTACCCAGGTGCACACCAAGTGCCTTATGACCTCATCATCTCCAACATGGGAACACACATACACAAGGATTGGTTACGACTAAACAACCTGCGTACCACGCCAAGATCTTTTCCATTCAGGTCAATCTCAAGGACTTATTACATCTGAACAACTTGCATCAATGATCTTTCATGTTTGGACAACATTCCAAGACTGATTGCATTCGAGCAACCTGCATACCACGCCAGGACTCTCTATTTATGCTCAGACAACCTACATGACTTATTACATCTGAACAGCCTACATACTACACTAGGACTCACTATTTTCACTCGGATAACCTGTCTCTAAACTGATTACATCCAAGGATAACTAGCGAGCTTCGCCAGGACTGATTACATCTGAGGACAACCGACATGATTGATTACGTCCGAGCAACCTGCGTACTACGCCATGACTCTCTATTTACGCGTAGAAAACTTGTCTCATTTCCCATGTGAGATCTCATACATCTACGTCTTCTGGTTTCTGGTAATCTTCTAGCATAGAAACACACCAGGATTGATTATGTACAAGGATAACCTGCGAGCTTTGCCAGGACTAATTACATATGAGGAAAACCTATGGGACTGATTGTGTCACCAAGTCAACATGTATCTCCAACTATGTTGGAACTCATCACTCCGTATTTCGAGGGGTCTTGTTCTGGATCACACCAAGTCTTTCTCTGAAGTACTCGAATTTCACTCTAGCTAGAGGCTTGGGCCAATACATCGTTCGTTGCCACATACTGGAGCTTTACTGCTCCTCTCTGCACCATATCCTTGATATCGTGAAACTTGATCTCGATGTGAACATGTCTCGGACCTGTCAGGAATTGGCTCAATTTTTTCACAACAAAACATATGTATGGTCTCGTACTCATCGGGTACATCAATGAACCAAGCATTTGACGATACATCGTGGCATCAATCGACTCTGATGAAACATCAAAAAGAAGCTTCAAGTTCGATGCATAGGTGTGGCTATCACCTTGCAGTCCAACATTCTGAATCTCTTCAGAATCTCCACTTTATACCTTCCTTGACAAAGGAAAATCCTATCTGCACTTTGCCACACCTCCATGCCTAAGAATTAGTGCATCATACCTAGGTCTTTCATCTTGAACTCAACAACAAGTCTCCTCTTTGCATTTTCAATGAGTTTTTCCTCTCTTGTCAGGAACAGGTCATCGACATATAATAGGAGCATCACTGGTCTTCTGCCTACAACCTTGAAATAAAGGTTGGAATCCGCTTTACTCTTAGTAAAACCTAGACTCATCAGGAAATTGTTGATCCTACCATACCATGTCCTCGATGCATGTTTCAATCCATACAAGGCCTTATTCTATTTGCACACATGGGTCTTCTTGTCACGTGTCTAGAATCCTAGTGGTTGTTCTACATATACTTCCTTGTTGAGTGCACCATTCAATGATGTTGTCTTGATATCCATCTAGTGTATCTTCCATCTCATAACTACAACCAATGCAAGTATAGATCTAATGGAAGTGTACCTCGCTACTAGTGCAAATGTTTCCTCGTCGTCTATGCCTTATTTTTGTGAGAAGCCTTGTGCTACGAATCTTGCCTTGTATTTCTTGATGTTGTCATCTGCAAAATGCTTGATCTTGTAGATCCACTTCGAAGTCACGACAAACTTCCTTTCTGGTCTTGGAACTATCTCCTAGACATCATTCTTCATAATCGACTGATACTCCTCGATCATTAAATCCTTCCATTCTTTCTTTTCTATAGCCTCTTCATAGGTGGAAGGTTCCTTGTCAATGATGTCACATAGCAAGGCCACATAGTTTTTGTAAGTATTTGTTTTTTTCCTTTCTTTATGCATCCCTTCTAGAGCACCATACCTTTCTGCTTCTTGTATGAGCTTCTATTCCCATGTTGGTTTCCTCTTATGGGATTCCTTCTCGTGAAGTGTCTCTACAAGATCTTGTGGTTCTACCATGTCATGAACTTCATGGTCTTCTGTAATTGATTCTACAATTTCCATACCCCGAACTCTTGTTCCTGTAGGTTCCTTAACCTCTTCGATAGGTAGCCTCCTGGATCTAGAGTATGTCGAGTCCTCATCAAAGGTTACATCTCTACTGACATCCATCTTCTTGAACCTTGGGAAGTATATTCGGTAGGCCTTTGATGTATCACTGTATCCTATGAATATACCCTTCCTCCCATAAGGATCGAGCTTGGTCCTCTTCTCCTTTGGGATATGTATGTACACTGAGAAGCCAAATATTTTGAGATGGTTGGCTTCTGGTTTATCTCGTGAGAAAACCTCTTCAAGAGTCTTGTTGTCAATTACTCAATGAGGAGTATGGTTTTGTACATACAACTATCGTTGTTGCTTCCGCCCAAAGGTGCATTGGAAGATCCTGGTCATGTAGCATTTCCTTCATTGCTTCCATTCTAGTTCGGTTCTTCCATTCCGCAACACCATTTCGATGAGGATTGTATGGAGTGATTAACTCCCTCTTAATCCTAGACTCTCTAGAGAGTTCCTTGAATTCTTTTAAGGTGAACTCTCCACCATTATCTAACAGTAGAGTCTTGAACTTCCTTTCAGTGTCGTTCTCGACCAAGGATTTGTATTCCTTGAACTTACTGAATACTTCATCCTTCCCTTTCAAGAAATATATCCAAGTCTTATGTGAGAAATCATCTATAAAGGAAACATAGTACACATACCTGCTTAGCAAGCTGGAAGACATGGGCCTACATACATCTGAGTGTATTATCTCCAGTATTCTTTTAGCTTTACTTTCATTGCTAGGAAATGTATTCTTTGAATTCTTTCCTTGTGCACATCCTTTGCAAATGCCTTCATGCTTTGCCTGGATTTCTGGAAGTCCTAAGACTGCTTTGCTGGCAATCAGTAGTGCTTTGTAATGCACATGTGCAAGTCTTCGTGCCATAGTTCACTTGGTTCTATTGACTCATGAACCAATGCTTGTTTAGGTTGTATTTTTAGTTTGTACAAGCCTCCCTCTTGTTCTCCAATTATTGTTGCATCATCTATTGTCTTTCCTGTAGGCCACATTAGAACTTGGCCATCAACAAATGCAACTCTCATTCCCTTTACATCTAGTGCAGAGATGGAGAGAAGATTCTTCTTTAATCTTGGAACATATAGCACATCCTTCATCTTTAAAGATTTTATGGAGTCTAGCTTGTATGAAGCTTCTCCACTTCCTTTTATGGGGTATTGATAATCACCCCCAAGTTTCACCTTGTGAGGTGACTCATTCTGCAACATGTTGACAAATGATTCTTTGTATCCCGTCATGTGTTTAGATGCCCCACTATCCACAAGCCAATCATTGCTTCCATGTGAGACACAATGCCTGTGAGTGTTGAGATCAACACATACTCTTCATCTAAATCATACTTCTGTCTTATGAATATTTTGGTTGTTGATTCATCATCTTCGGTGGTATGAGCATGATGCCTCTTCTTTTCTTGAAGGAGTCCTTGTTCTTGGGACAATCTCTTGCAAAGTGTCCCTTTTCATCACAAGTGTAGCATCACATGTTGGAAGGATCTTTTTTGAACTTCTTTTGTTTCTTGTCTTCTTGTTGTTGTGATGGTGGTTCTCCTTCTTCTTATAATTCTTCATGGTGTGAACAATGAGAGCTCGATCTTTAGTTGCTCCCATCTTCTCTTCTCTTATTACGAGTCGAGCTTATTGTGTGGATTCTTCTTAGAGTCAACTAAAAGAGATCAACTTCCTTCTTGCATAGATTCCTTGAATGAATGAGTCCCATGGTCTTGGGAGACCATTCAAGGTAGCAATCAAAATCTCTGCTTCTTGTACATTTTCTTCAACTGCTTCAAGTTGTTCCGTGATTTGAGCAACCCTTGTAAAGTATGAATGTATAGTCTTTGATTTCTTTATCTTCACATTTTTTAATTGTTTCCTCAATGTAATCTTTTGGTTGATGTTCTTTTCTTCGAACATCTTTGTCAAAGCATCATATAATTCCTTCAGTGTCTTGAAGGATGACACAAGGGGGATGAGGTGATCCTTAATAGAATCTGCAATGATTCTCTTGACCTTAACCAAGTTCTTCTTATGAGTAGCATTAGCCTCATCTCCCTACGACTCTGGAACTTCTCAATTGATGTATTGATACAAATAATTATCTTCAAGGATCAGGGAGATTCTATACTTCCATGCTTAGAAGTTATCAGCTCCTCCAAGCTTATCCTCAAGCTGAGTAGGGTGAGTCATCTTTTCAAATAAGAACCTCAAATGGAAATAACAAAGACTTATATCTTACCGATTTGAGGTGTCCGACTTGGTTCTAGAGACGGTTGACCTAGGGTTTGTCAGAGAAACCCTAATTTCCAAACTTGGATTTTGGGAATTATGTTTGTATAGAAAGATGCACCTCCTTGAGGTGAGTTTCACAGCAAGGTCTTTTTTCTAAAGACTGAGGTGAGAAGCCTCAGAAACTCGATGCCCTAGTTTCTCCCGACAGTAGTGGCAGGGTTAAAAATGAAACTTCTTCAAATCTGATTCTTATTTCACCAAAAGATGCGCACTACTGAGGTGAGTTAGCCTAGCCCTCTTTTCTTGATGATTTGTGGAGAAAATACCTTAAACTAGGAAGCCCTAGTTTCCACTATTGCATAGTGCTTTCTATTAGAGAGTCTTTGATAGCATGTTAGTTTTTCTAATCTAATTAACTTGATTAGGATCTTTATCCAAAAGAACAAAAAGTACAACAATATGCACAGGATAGAGCAGATACACAAGACACAAGTATTTTCATCGAGGAAACCATAAAGTAGAAAACCCTGCAAACTTCCTCATAATAGTTACGTCACAAAGACTGTATCACAAGATGATCAAACCCAATAAGAAGAAGTATTATGCATATATCTATCTCTCCTCCTTCTCTCTCTCTCTCTCTCTCTCTCTCTCTCTCTCCCCTCGTGCGAACTTGAGTGAGTGACTATGTGTATAAATGAGGGAGGGTGTTGGAGGAGCCTAATTTGACTAGCCATTTAGGTTCTCCAGTCAACTAATTGTAAAGTATAACAATAGATTATGTCGACCTCACAAGTTGTGTCGGTTAGTTGAACCGACATGTAGTTATGTAACCTATTGTAAATCATATAAATAGGATGGAGAGCCAGATAAATAATTGGTTTGATTGGATGTATGAACTCTTTATGTGTTCTTGAGTAATATAAGTACTTGTTGTTTTATCTCTCAATCCTTGTCTCTTGTCTATATCATTGCTTGTATAAATTTGTAATATGTATAGTTGATAATTATGCTATATGTTTGATTACAACATTCGTTTCGCTGTTGTTGGGACATGTATAAGATGAAAATGAGTATAACCCGATGATATCGGAGTAAGAGATTAAGGATTTGAGCTGAATTTTAGGGGGCACGTGGTCTAAATTCATATGCATGAGTCATAAAAGCATTAAATGGAGAGGCCACCCTCTCTCATTCATCATAAAAACATTAAATGGAGAGGCCACCCTCTCTCATTCATCATAAAAACATTAAATGGAGAGGCCACCCTCACCCATCCATGGTTTTATTCCATGGTATGGCTTCAAGGCACATTGTGCATCTCTCATCCATGGTATTTCACAATCCATGGTATTTCCCCAAGGCACATTGTAATAATATTATAAAAAGGCTATATGCCTTCTCAATAAAGCATTCAAGTATTTTTGATATCCTACACTTCTCTTATTCTATTGAGTTATTGAGTTACTAGTTCTGAGTGTTTTTCTTAGTATAGTTTGAGAGGTGAGGCTCAAAGGACCCTCTTAGAGCCTCACCCCTTGTAATGAACAAAAATATATAGTAAATAAACACTAAATAACTACTACTAATTAAATAACTAAACTCTTAACGAAGAGTGTAACAAATATAAATTAATATATTAATTATAGTTATAAATTACTAAGTGAAAGGCTGTAACCCTTCACTACACATGCTCAAGCCTATAAAGGCGAGCCTCAATGTAATTATCATCATATCTATTTTATCAATCTTTATATATATTCATGGATTATTTGTATTTTCGAAAGTGGAAGTTCGAGAAGTTACATTAAACGGTATTTTACCGTTATAGTGGTATCAGAGCTATACCGCCTTTGGGCATTATTTACACTTTGTGTAAATTTAGTTTTTAACCACTATTAGGGTTTCCCAAAAAAATAGGACATTGTCCTTAAAAAAAGGGTAAAAGTTAAAAAAAAAGGATAAAAGTGAAACCAGACATGGTTTCTTAAATTGGGTTTGGGTTTGAATATAAAAGTGCATAATATTTACTAGTAAAGAGTAAGTGAGATTTGAACTTAGGTGGGGAATGTAACACTCATTCTTCCTAGCCACCCAATCTACTCACATTTTACAAAGAAGCAAGTGAGATTTGAACTTAGGTGGGGGAGGTAACACTCATTTCTCCCAACCACCCAATCTACTGGCATTTTACAAAACTATTGGATAAAAAAACTCTAGAAGTGCATAATAATTGCTATTAAGAAGCAAGTGAGATTTTAACTTAGGTGGGGGAGGTAACACTCATTCCTCCCAACCACCCAATCTACTGGCGTTTTACAAAACTATTGGAAAAAAAAAGAAAAGTTAAGGACTGGAATTTGGAAGGTGGAAATCTTAAAGCATATAAAGAAGTAAAGGTCCAAAATAAATAAATAAAATTTCGACACAAACAAAAGAAAATGGAGTCTTATGGAAAAAAATAAGGAAGATTTCCAAGCACTTTAAAAACTTATGTTTCAATGTTACTCCAAATAAAAGGAACAATTAGAGGGAAAGACATTACTATTTCTATTGCTCCCGACGAACATAATAATTATATTAGTGATGAATTTTCTAATGAGTTAGTGATTCCGAAGACAAATATAAGTGAAAGGTTAGACTTTTCGAACGACAAAGAATATGCAAGAAGCAATTTACATTGGAACATTGGAGATTGTACTGGTGTTTCACAATTTATAGTTAAATCCTTATGGAGTAGTAACGGTGATCTGGTTTTGGTATTACCGTGACTAAAAACACTGGGGACTTTTTCTTAAATGCTGGAAAAAAGTTTCTGAAACTCCCCTACAAAAAGAAAAAAATCACATTATCGGACATTAACATGAAGACATAATCAAAGGTCGCATCACCTGAAGACTTCAAAGAAATATCAAAGATGTTATAGGAGGGAAATGAGAAATCAATACAGACAATACAGAACAATTTAAACAAGGTTATTGCAGGTAAAAAAGAAGAGATATTTCATCTAAGAGATCATAACCAGAAATTACTTCTGCAAATCAAGAAAGCAAAGGATAAGTTTCAACGCAATCAACAGTTAGAAGAGGAGAATCGAGATCTTCAAAAAGAATTATCATGCAAAGACGAAGAAAGTTCTTCTTTGAAAAGGGTTAATCAGGAATTGTTAGAGCAAATAAATAACTTAAAAGAAAGAGAACCCAAAAATCAAGACAATCAATATGACACTGTCAAGTCAAACTATAAAGAAGAACTCTTACACTTAAAGGAAGTTAATCAAGACATATACAAGTTAGGAAGCCAAAGCAGGAGAATAAATCTTTACAAGAAAAGCGAGATTGCAAGAGATCAAGTGTCGACAAAGAAATGACGACTAACACAATGGAGAAGTCATTAAAGGCTCAAATCCAAACATCAAAAAAGGGAAGCAATGCAAAGCTCATCAAGGTTCAAAAGAACAATCTTATTGTCACATCGCTACAAGCATCAACAGAAAATGGTTCCAAAAAACAATTACAAAAATCGTTAGAAGCACTAAAAGTTGAAGTTCCAGTAAACACTTCACAGGCGATTTGAGTTCTGTATCACCATCCAAATCACAAGAGTCATTATGATAGATGAGAAGATCAAAAGGAAAATTACCAGTATTATTCCTGCAAAGAGCAAAGACAAAATCGACAACTCCCGATAATCGATTCTCAAACAATTCCGTTAAAGGTAGATCTTGGATGGATGACTTCACAAATGATGCAACATTTCCACACAATGTTTAAAAGAACGTATTGTCTTATTTCGTTGAGTGTTGCAACTAACAACACACAATGTCACGAGAAAGCATTACGAGTAAGAACAAGGGATAAAGTCTTCCATAATTGTGCTTTGAGGACAAAGCAATTCTAAGGGAGAGGCAATGTAATGAACACAAATATATAATAAATAAACACTAAATAACTACTAATAATTAAATAATTAAACTCTTAACGAAGAGTGTAACAAATATAAAATAATATATTTATTATAGTTATAAATTACTAAGTGCAAGGTTGTAACCCTTCACTACACATGCACAAGCCTATAAAGGCGAGCCTCAATGTAATTATCAGCATATCTATTTTATCAATCTTTTTATATATTCATGGATTACTTGTATTTTCGAAAGTGGAAGTTCGAGAAGTTACAATAAACGATATTTTACCGTTACACCCCTCCATGTGGATTATTTAGTCTATGTTTCTCTATGTTACTCTATGCATCAATTATTAACAATTTGCAGGTTTACTCTCCTCCTCTCTTGGCATCCAAGTCTTCCGGGTATCAACCCCCAAGATCCAAATCAGTGGTATCAAAGAAGGTACGCTCTTCATGGGAATGGGGGTTTGAGCATAATTTAGGTTCAAAGATATTCAGGAATTTCCAGCCTCCTTTTGGCACACTAAGAGTCTATTTGCTGGGACATACATTGTAAGCATCACAGTTGGTCCTTAGGCACTATAGGCTATTTAAGTTGCAGCAGGAAGTTCCATGATCTCTACAACATCCCATGTTTCTCTACAAACCCTTGGCATCCTTTGTGGCTATCTACACTCTTAGATTAAGCAATATTTAATCCTCATATGGCCATGGAACGGATTAAAATCCTTTTTGCATTCTTATTGGAGCTTTGGAGACCTCATTCCAGCCCCATCTTATCCCAGCCACAGCGGTACGACCATCATATAAACACCATGATAAGAGAACTGAAGGTCAACACGTATCTACAAACTTCAAACTGATGCTACAACTTGCACAAATATTTTCAAAGGCTTTTCCATAGCTCATCTAAAATGGGTATTTTCAGTTTCTCATTTACCTTCCTACTTTGTGAGATACACTTGTTTGAAGCAGTACATGTCTGTACACAGTGCGACCTCACATACAATAACTCCAAACAAGTTCCATGGACTCCATAGAACATATCAGAGGCTTTTCCATATCTAATTGGAAATATATTTCCGTCATCTAAAATGGGTATGTTTCAGTTTTTCATTTACCTTCCCGGTTTGTGATATATGCTTGTTTGAAGCAACATATGTCTATACATAGTGCGACCTCACGTACAACAACTTTAAACAAGTATCATAGACTCCATAGAACATATTAGAGGCTCTACCATATCTCATTGGAAATATATTTATGTTAGCTAAAATGGGTATTTTGCGGTTTTTCATTTGGATTTCCGGTTTGAGAGATATCATCGATTGAAGAAACATATGTCTGCAAAAACAATGCGCATGCGTCCCCTGAGCTTCGACAAAAAAATTCTCATTCCTTGGATCACCACAGAGCAAGTATGTTACATGGATGGAAAGGTCTCTTCAATATCTCAAACGGGTCTTCAATGGAATTCAATTTCATCACCTGTATCAAAAGCTATGAATGGATTTGCAACAAGACATCAACTGCACAAAAGACCATTTTTATACTTTTATTAAATCCTATTGTAATGATGGTTATGGGTTAGCCACATAAAATCCGTGGTTATGGGTCAACCACATAAAACCCACGGTTATGTATTGTAATCACGGTTAGGGTTCAACCACACAAAACCCACAGTTAGGGGTCAACCACACAAAACCCACAATCATGGTTATGGTTAGGGGTCAACCACACAAAACCTATGGTTATGTGTTAACCACACAAAACCCTTCTCTTTATTGGCAATTGGAACATTGTAATCATGGGTCTCTTTTCAGCATGAAATGATGGGGACCATCAATTTCTAAGGGGGGAAGAATGATCCAAATTTCAGGGGGCATATGGTCTAAATTCAAATGTATGAGTCATAAAAGCATTAAATGGAAAGGCCACCCTCTCTCATTCATCATACAAACATTAAATGGAGAGGCCACCCTCTTCCATCCATGGTATTTGACAACCATGGTTTTATTCGATGGTATGGCTTCAAGACACATTGTACCTCTCTCATCCATGGTATTTCACAACCCATGGTATTGCCCCAAGGCACCTTGTAATAATGTTATAAAAAGGCTCCATGCCTTCTCAATAAAGTATTCAAGTATTTTTGACATCCTACACTTCTCTTATTCTATTGAGTTATTGGGTTACTAGTTTCTGAGTGCTTTTATTAGTATAGTTTGAGAGGTGAGACTCAAAGAACCCTCTTTGAGTCTCGCCCATCCATGTGGCGTATTTACTCTATGTTTCTCTATGTTACTCTATGCATTAATTATTAACAATTTGTAGGTTTACTCTCCTTCTCTCTTGACATCCAAGCCTTGGGGGCTGAGACCCAAAAACTATAGTCTCGCATTCCCTGTTACATATTACTTAGAGTGACCAAGTGCAAGACATTGTTGAAGAATATTTAGGACTCCATGTTGGCCAAGTAGGTACATGGAGTCGATAGAACAATGAAGGAAATGAAGTCGATTGACTATTAATTCATCGATCGCGGGAAGGGAATTGTGTCACCTTTCAACTCGAATTCTCCAATCGTTGTTTTCATCTACTTTATTTAGAATGTGGAGGAGCATCCCCTAGCCAATTCCAACATCAGATAGTTCACTAGATCAGTCGGTATCACTGGTAAGAGGAGTATCCCAATTCAAACAAAAGTTTACTTGGATATCGACATAAGCGGTAGACATAAACTGACTTCTGACAGCCGATGGAGAACCAACCGACATAGAAAATATTATTGACAGAAGCAAAGAGTGCACACTAATTCTGTGAATACACACCCAGAAGTAGCATCCATTGAAAATAGCTGTGAAAGAAGTTCAGTTACAGGTTGTGACCCACCATCACCACCACTGTCAAGAGAAGCCGAAGTTGCTACAGAAATAGTGCATGTAACCTCACATATTCCTCTTAACAAGGGATACGAAGACCCAAAATGTCATTGGTTCGTCTGTGAGTCGATATGGGAGGCCAATTCCATTACTAGTGACTATCTTCAAATGACACAATTTGCTGGTGCTCTTCGAAAAAGAGAACTCACATGGTACATTACCTATATAGAAAAAACACCAAATGCAACAAAAGATCAGACCAAACAATAATTCACATACTTCTTCAAAACTCCTGATGCAAAACATCTCGTCGCCAAAAAGTTGAAAACCACTACTCAGAAGCCGACATAAACAGTACGAGAATATGATAAAAGATTCAAAGACTAGATGAACCAACTAGAATATAACATTGTTGAACAATTATTAATTCAGTGGTTCATGGCCGGACTACTACAAAAAATATCAATGCACATTAGGTTAGACAATTTCAATACATATGAAGATACATTAACGAAAACGTTACAAATTGAAGTGGATGAGGATTTCCCTGTAAATACTATCGATTGACGTATTGAAGAACAACTCGAAAGTATGCAGAAATCCATACAAGAAATTAGCCTCCAAGGAAATGAAGTATGGTGTACAAAATGCTCGACATCCAATCATACAAAAGAGTACTATTGACAAGACGATCGTCGACAAGACATCTGGTTCGTACAAACAAAATGTTTTTGTGACATCTGCCAAGAGCATGTTTTACTTGCAACAAAATACTACCCATACAATAATAAGAATGAGCAAGCTGATTGGTGTGTAATATGTGAAGTTAAAATTCATTCCACAACAGAGGGTCAGCTAAATTTAAAAAATAGATAGAATTACCAAGCGGTATATCAAACCAATGTTGTCAACCAAAGCAATAACACTGATAACAATGAAAGAAATGGGAATAATGACCACAATGACAAGAATAACAATTATCAAAGGTATGGCGACCAAAGATACAATCACCGAAATGATTACTACAGTCGACTAGGGAGATTTTAAGGGTGAGGACGACATTTCATAAATTAAGAGAACTGACCACGTCAACCCATTCAATGCTACACATGTCTTAATGAAGGGCATCGACATACATAATGTCCATACAAATATCGAACCGAGTTAAAATTCTGTATAAACTGCGGAGTAGGAGATCACTTTTTGGAAGATTGCCCTACCATGCTTGAGAAAATCAATAATAAAAAGAATGTTAATGTCTTATCTATCATTCGTAAATTGTAACCCGACAAGTAACGAAGAGTGGTATTGATAATCGATAAATTAGTAAAATAAAAAGTAAAGAAGACTATCCTAACCCTACTGAGCAAAAGTGATTATATAACAATGCATCAAAACTGGCATCACAAGAAGAACATGATGAATCCCAACAAGAAACTACTAACAATTTAACCAAATTGATAGCTAAAGACGAATCTATTGCAAAGTTAATAGATTTACTGTTTAATATCAAAACCAAATTTGGTGAAGACAAAAAAGATAAAAGTATATGTAGCCTAAACCAAAAATACAAAAATGATGTAGACCCGCTGGTCGAAGGTTGCCACGTACGACAAGTCATTCTCGACTTCAGATCACGAGTAAATATTGTGATTAGGGATACATGGGAACAACTTCACAAACCAAGATTACATGAATTAGGCATATACCTAAAATTAGTCGACCAAGGACTAATTGAACCAAACGAGGTATGGAAAAATGTCGACATGACAATCAAAGGTATCTCGACTAAAGTCAACTTTGAAATCATCAATCCCAAGGAAGGATCTAGTTCCTCCCTGCTCTAGTATGTCGACCCTCAGGAAGAAAATGAAAGCATCAATATCACTTGACAAAAAAAGAATTAAACTCAAAGGTAATGGGAAAAAAATTATCATACCAATCCATCCATCACAAGGAGAACCTTGGATAGAATCAATCAACGATGATGTCAATATTCGACAACTATATCAAATAAATAAATACGAAGATTATACTGAACCTAATGCATACAGAGAAATACATCTCGAAATCCTGATTTGGTCAGATATAACTCAGATGTTGAGCTTTATGATTGACAACTAGAAAACTATGAATTAAAAGCATGAGAATGCTGAACGATCTAAGCTATTCTAAAAAAGAAAACATGAAAGTGCTTTTCTATCACTACAATCCCAAAATTCTTTGAACGTAAAACCAGAGAATATCCAACTCTAACACCCGTTAAAAACAAGGCATCAACTAGACCAGTACTAAGATACAAATAGCGAGAATCACCATCATCTAATGTCGAAGAAGTCTAAAAGACCATAGGTGAACATGGCCGACTCTAGAGTCTGGTCGAGACATTCACAGGTCAAGCCACACGATGGTGGGATACGCAATAGTCGAGGTAACAAACTTGGAGAACAATATCAACATACTTTATCGAAAGGTTCGAAGGAAATAAACTAATAGCATGAGCAAACATTCCAATCTTCACACAAGGACAAGACCCTAAGAAACATACTGACATATGTGAAAAAGAATGGAGAATATTAGGCTACAAAGATGAATGAGTCTGGCCTCACTTATTGCCAAACACACTAGATGATCTACCAAATAAGTGGTACAAAATGGAGGAAGCAAGAGGAGAAACGTTCACATGGAAAGAACTCAAAGAGAATTTCCTCAATGACTTGGAATTCTCTCTCTAGGATGAATTATTGGTTGAAGCAAGCAAACAGATAAAAATCTTCCTACAACCGATTGATAACAAAATAGCAACAAAGGATTGACTTAGCCGACATAATGCTACATGTAACCATATTAGGTCAACAAAAATCTGACACTCAACAAGACTTCATTTAGAAACAAAAAATATGAAAGGGAAAAGCTTCCAATGGAAATCAAAACACCCAGAGACTTCAAAACCAACTAGAACAATCTTCAAAATTCAAACATTAGAGAAAGAGGACCCTAAAAGATTGACAATGAAAGACTTTCCACCAACATTTTCACAATTCAAAGGAGGTAGTCGATAAATCAACGAAAGCAAAGCACCATAATAAATGGACGTGAAAGTTAAGACGAAAGAAGTAGATATATCCAATGATGATAGACCTAAAGATACAAAAAATATGTGACTATTGGAATGAAGAATAAACAACATAAATCAATAACTTAATAAAAGAATTTTAGGATGTTTTTGCTTAGGATTACAAAGATTTAAAAGGACTTGTTCAGGAAATGGGTGAAATGAAAGTCAACATCAAACCCGAGGCAAAACCAATAAAGAAAAGACCATACAAACTCGCACACAGATATAAGAAAATAATAAAGAAAGAAATCAACAGTATGCTTGTAGCTGGAATCATTTAACCTATTGATCAGTCGGAATGGGCAAGCCCAATGTTGGTCCAACCTAAGAAACATGAACTGACATGACCAAGGATATGTGTCGAATTTCAGAAACTTGATAAAGTAACGCTTACAGACCCATTTCCCACCCCTTTTGCAGGTGAAAGTCTTAATGAAGTCACAGGACACAAGTGTTATTCATTTACAGATAGATTTTTGGGATATAATCAAGTACCCATTGCTAAAGAAGACCAAAATAAGACTACATTTATATGCAAATTTGGATCATTCACATACAAATTCATGCCATTTGGATTGAATAATGCCCCAGTTGTATTTTCAAGGATTGTCGTCAAAGCATTCCATGAATATATCTACTAAACTATCGTTGTATACTTCGACGATTGGACACTTTACTCTATGCTGAAAAATCATTGTAAATGGCTAAGACTTATGTTAGAAAGATATCGACAAATCCGATTATCCCTAAATATCAAGAAGTGCACATTTGTAACTCCAATAGGAATCATATTGGGACATGTAGTGTGCAAGGAAGGCATTAAAGTAGACTATGCAAAAATTAAAATCATTCTCAACTTGAAACCATGAGTGAATCCTAAACAAGTAATATTTTTAGTCAGACATACAGGATATTATAGAAAATTCATTCTACACAACTCTGAATTGACGTACCCCTTGGAAGAACTATTAAAAGAAAATCAAGAATTCTTTTGGATCGATGAATGTGCTACATCATTCGACATCTTAAAGAAAAAATTAGTCGAAACACCCATACTGTGATTTCCAAATTGGTCAATCAAATCCCATGTACATATTGATGCTTCTGGAATAACAATCGGCGTAATCCTAACTCAACCCTGTGACGATGGAATGGACCATCTAAACACATACAACAATAGAAAATTAAATAAAGCTGAGAGGAATTACTCGACAACTGAAAAAGAAGCACTTGGAATGGTATTCGCACTTCGGAAATATCGACATTATCTACTATCTAACCCGTTTGTGTTCTACAGAGATCACCAAACACTCAATTACTTGGTCAATAAACATTTACATGATGAAATAATTTGTCGATGGTTTCTACTATTCTAGGAATTGAGTTTGAAGTCGTAGTTCGACCAGGAAAAAAAAATGTCGGACCCAACCACTTGTTGAGAATAGACATAGGTGAAGAGTTGACCAGAATGGAAGACGACCTACCAAATGCTCATTTATTCCAAATTGAAGTCGTATCTTCCGACTTAGCAGAGATTGCACAATTCCTAGAGGAAGGACAAGCTCTAGAGGGAGTGAATGAAAAGAAGAAAAATATCCTAACGATGAAAGTTGCACCCTACACCATAGTAAACACATTTGTCTACAAACTCAGGATAGACGATGTCTTACAAGGATGTTTTCTCGACCACGAAAGACAAGTATAATCAATGAAGCACATTACAGTCCAGCCATAGGACACTTTCAGGCCGACACGACAACAAGAAAAATCCAATAATTAGGATTATGGTGACTTACTATACACCAAGATTGTCAATAATTTGTGAACAAGTGTGATCAATGCCAACGACTAGGTCAGCCTCTACCAAGCATGGAAATTCCTTTAATATCTGTAAATCCAATCTTAACATTTGAAATTTGGGTGATTTATTTCATAGGGCCATTTTTGACATCGAGTAGACGAATCAGAGCGTGATATATCATCACAACGGTTGAATATGTTACCAAGTGGGAAGAGGCATAACCTATCGAAACTTGTTCAAGTGAGATAGTTGCTAAGTTTATATATGAGAACATCGTCACAAGATTTGGTTTTCCACTGGTCTTGATCATCGATCAGGGGTCACATTTTGTAAACAAAACAATTGCCACTCTGACAAAAGAATTCATGATTGAGCACCGCAAAAGCACAACGTATCATCCTTAATCTAATGGTGCAATTGAAGCTTTCAACAAAACATTAACCAGAGGCTTAATGAAAATATGTAATACTGACAAAGTAGATTGGGATGACAAGATACCTATCGTATTATGGGCATACATAACAACATACAAAAGATCGAAAGGTCAAACACCATTCCAACTTGTCTATGGATAGGAAGCAGTTGTACCCTTACACTTTCGTCAACAAACTCCTATGATTGCCGACACACTGCACATGGATGTCAAACATGCAACAAAATAAAGACTAATGCAACTATCCAAACTTGAAGAACACCGACTAATTGCAATACAATACTAATAAATCTAAAAACAACAACAAAAAGCGTGGCATGATAGAAATATCAAAAACCATAATCTGTTAGTTGGAGACCTTGCACTACTTTACAATAATCGAGTAAAAGGGAAACCTAAGAAACTACAAACCGAGTGGATGGGTCTATACATTGTGAAAGAAATCAACACTAACGGATCGGTCCAACTAAAATCACTACAAGGAAATGTATTCCAAAAATTGGTCAATGAGGCCTGACTAAAACGATACAAAGCATAAAAAAAAACAACGGGTGTGTAACTATAAACAATTTTAAAAAAACTATAAAAATCTAAATAAACACAAGAAAATTTATGAAAAAAAACAACATGACATGAACCTCGATAAATCTTATCGACTAGGATGAGGCAGGAAGCAATAAAACGAAAATTAGGAGGCTTAATCATCGATATGAGAAAAACAGGCAGGAAGAATTTCGACCACCTCGACACGAAACCTACCAACTCCATTATGATCAAGAAATACGCTGACACCAAGAAGAAAAAGCGGTCCAATCAAGTCATCATGAACATCGACACCTAGAGCACAAAAGACAACATACCTCGAAAGAAACATCAACAACCTGTCTTTCGAATTTAAGTCCACTAGCAATACCGCAATTAATGTCACCACCCACTACGCATTCTCCTGCCCAAGGAATTTTTTATATAAATACCACATTGGAAGAGACCTGGATGTTACTATGCGAAGAACTTGAGCATTAGAGCCTTGAAACATCATATCCCATCAAACAAACCACTAAACCAGAGCATATGACCGACATAATGGAACCAAAGAAGTCAACCACAACTACTAGATCAACAACAAACAAAATCAGACAATTAGAAAAAGGCATCACACCCTTGGAAATTCGACTACATAATATCTGCAACGCTAAAGTGATTGAACAACAATGGAAACGGGTCTGGAATGAAATTCAAGAATGAGGAACAGAAGCAAGTGGTTGATGGAGGGAGGAGGCACACAAATTAAGAGCCAACATAATACTTAATTATATGAATGCACCTTTAATGGGCAACTTTGAAGGAAGCTGAGGTCGTAAGCCTAACTGTTGATCCTATCTTGCATCCCTCACCTCCTTCACAACCACCACTATCATCAGCCGTGACCAAAGATATTCAACCAATATTCCACATTCTCCTGACATTACCAACATCATCTGCCCTAGCCCTGTTACAACCCCATATATCGAGCAGAGCCAAAAAGCAGCAGTAGAGATACAAAATAGACCAAAAAAACAGACAAAAACAGACAAAAAAACTAAAGAGCAGGAAAGAAGAAAAATGAAGCAAAGAAAATAAAAGAAGAAACAAGAGAAATACCAACATAAGCAAGATCAATGTCTACAACAATTACAACAACAACCACATCTGTTAGTTCATATAGATCAATTCGGTCCAACAGTTACGTTTGACCCACATAAAGCTAAAGAAGAAGAACTAGATTTATTGATCGATGCAATTGATCGGGAATATACACATAGAATAATGGAGGCCAAAGAACACATTGAACAACTAAAAACGGAGCAAAACACATTTTTAGCTAAGTGTGAGAGCTTAGCACAACAAAGTATCACAATTCCAATAGGGGCCGAATCCTACAAATATCTTGACAAAGCATACCTCATATTTGAAACCATCGTGTCGACCCTTCAAGCACAGTTGAACAAAAGGCGACAAGAGCAGGCTAAGGAAACTGATGTCCTACTAAGAAATTAATACACATCATTTATAGAAGCATGCAGAATGTTATTACAATATGTTGCAGAATATGTTGTCACTACAGACGTATTGCAGAATTGGCACACCTACTACAACCATGTATTTGAAGAAATGCAAAAGACACGTGAACTCATCAGTTCACTACAACACCGTCAACCAGTTACCAATGAAGCAATGGCCTAGACTATTGATGATCAACTTGTTTTGGAAAACAATAAACTTGAAAAACTGGAGAAGCAAGAACATGAATGGATCAACCAAGCCTGAGTTAGTATATCCAACATCGACAAAATCAATGACTGCTCTGTTCTGCTTAGGAAAAACTCAACTACTAGGGCCCGACATGATTAACGTCCTAGACTTGGCTATGCATGAACATATGGAGAACTTGTTGAGTCTCACCGCTCTTATAGTCGACATACATAATTCCCTCCACACATG
This sequence comes from Pseudotsuga menziesii, assembly GCA_001517045.1. Lineage (NCBI taxonomy): Eukaryota > Viridiplantae > Streptophyta > Pinopsida > Pinales > Pinaceae > Pseudotsuga > Pseudotsuga menziesii. The sequence goes on from LPNX010213449.1 coordinate 414,581, forward strand.
GGTAGAATTTCAACACCAACTATCAGTATCTGTTGAAGCTATTGTAGAAGCATGTGTTCAACAACATTAGTCCACCAGTCATAACAATCCATAATAAAGATCAACATAGGTTTTAGCTACTCAGACATAACAATTTTTCATCTCCTCATTTCTTCGGGATGAAGAAATATTTTGAGGTGGGGGAGATGTTGGAGGAGCCTAAGTCAGCTAGTCGACTAGGTCCTCTAGTCGACTAATTGTAAAGTATAGCAATAGATTATGTTGACCTCATAGGTCGTATCGGTTAATTGAACTGACAGGTAGTTATGTAACCTCTTGTAAATCATATAAATAGGATGGAGATTCAGATAAAAAATTGGTTCGATTGGATGTATGAACCCTTTATGTGTTCTTGAGTAATATAAGTACTTGTTGTTCTATCTCTCATTCCTTGTATCTTGTCTATATCATTGCTTGTATAAATCTGTAATATGTATCATTGGTAACTATGCAATCTATTTGATTACAATAGAGGGTGCCTCCCTATTTATACCTTTTAAGTGATTGACCGCTTACCCTAACAGGGCCAACTTCTCCTAGAGAGACTTCAAAAATACATTACTTGATGTTACACTTGGGACTATTGCCCCGACTTACAATGGAGGTTATACCTCAAGGTCCATACACAATAATAACATCCTGAAAGGAGGAAAACACATCTCCGATGGAGGTACAACAACATACAATGATAATATACATCAGAATATCTTCCAAAGTTACAAATACATCAACATACATGGGCAATTCAAATTCTCTCTATCTCTGTGCTCGTATTAATTTTCTCTGCATGGTCCATATGTGTTTTCATTAATTGTATATCATATCATACTCATAAGATTGTTTCTGAACCTATGATCATATAGTCACATGCTAAAGTAAATCACTTTAGGGGTAGCTAATCCCTAAAGGAGACTTGTAGCACCCGTTGACCATGACTAGCCATACATCACATAGTATATCCAATTTACACAATAAAGTACACCACCTCCCAACATGAGGATATTTGCAGAATTTGATGTTACTCACAGGCCTATTGTCTTGATATTACTCACATGCCTATGAGAATATTTGTAGGACTTGATATTACTTACAAGTCTACTATCTTGATATTACTCACAAGACTCGGCTTGATAGTACTCACAACCTTTACAACATCACCACCTCAATCATATGAGGATATTTGTAGGACTTTATATTACTCACAAGATTTACAACATCACCACCTCAATCATATGAGGATATTTGTAGGACTCGATATTACTCACAAGTCTACTATCTTGATATTACTCACAAGATTGGAGAATGACTCCTGATGCTATAATCTCAACAAAAACATTTTCCTCAAGAGGGGCGCCTCACTTCCAAAGAGCCCTAGTAGGGTAAAATAAGTGCATAGTGTCTTGTCCCACTTCTCTTATCTTAAAATGAAGTGAGAAGATGTTTATTTATAGCCTATCATAGTCACTTTACAAAAATATCTAGGCCTACATGCCTTAAAATGTCAATTAGAAATTATAAATTGTCAACTTAAAATAATGTAAAAATGGCCTAAAGTAGGCTTATAGTAGGCTACCTGGGGTATTTTCCCCCTAGGTGCCAAAAAACTGCTAAAATACACGAATCACTTCGAATGAAAGGTTGGAGTGATCTGGAGGGAGGGTGTCATGCCCCATCTAACCTTGAAAATGTTGTAAAATCCCTCAACGCCCTGCTCAAAGTAGCAAGATGACTTGACATGGAAGATAACATCCTTTGAGGAAGAAGACCAAGGAGAGAGAGTGCCAACCTATTGAAGGGGCAGGAGGGTGTGTGAGGTGGCTGTGAAGGGAGACCAATGTATCATAGCTGAAGTAAAGGCCACTAGAGTAAGCAAACAATGTGTGGGTTCACGAGACCCAGTGATAAACCTTTAGGAGCCCCAAACACCAACCTAGGGTTAAGAACCCCAAAAAAGGGCAGTCAACAATGCCATTAAGACATAGTAATCCTAAAGGAAGGAATAAAGGGCCCGATCATGAACAACACTACTGAATAACACCCCTCCTAGTAAAAAATGGCCTCTCTCTCCCTGGGGCACATACGAAGGTGCGTTGGGTACAGATGCAGTGTAACACTAGATCAAACTGCGGGAGGAGTGCTCTTCTCGGGAGTGCTCGAGAACCTATGAATCTTCTGCTACCTGTAGACCTATACACACATCAAATATCCAAAGGGATTAAAATCATATTGAGGAAGGAACTTTTGTCCTTCCTTGTCCGTAAAATAAAGAAAACAAACTAAGAACAATAAAGACTAACTAAATCATGAAGGAACATCATATGCAATGCAAAGGTATGCCTAGACTCAAACAAAACTAACCCTACCTATCCTAAACATAGTAATAAAAATGGGTTAAGTGAAATCATACCACCAGTGTAACTATTTGAGTAAACAATTCATACATGTTATCTTACCTTTGTCTTTAGAGGCAATCTATGATAATACATCATCTATGATATGTTGAGTATGTACTATGATATGTGTCTGGGTGAGGAAAGGAAACCAAACCACTCTAGGAACCCGAAAGACCTAAAATTGGTGACATGGAGAGGAATTGACATGACAAGCTTTGTTGATCCATGCTTCTATTGGACTTATGTATGGGACATCTCCATCATGCATTTCTTTTAAAAAAATTTGCCTGAAACTCGTCCATAGATCTTGAACTTGGGAGGATAATAGTAAAGCAGGTCTTTGCAAATATTCATATGTCAGCCGCAACATGTCCTTGCATTTACTTAATCATTTCTTTGGATATACGAGTATATCACTTGTCTTTGCATCAATCATTTTAGTATTCCAAACAATCCTTGGAATTTTGAACTTGCCAACAAGATAATTCATACCTTCATGCTTCAAACGAAAAGATAAACAATAAATGTTATGAAACCGCTAAATGAAAATCATACCTAACCACATACCTGTCTTGATATTGTTGAAATGAATCATTAAGGACTTATTAAGATATGAATGAAAGGGCTGAACAACTTCTTCAAACTTGCCACAAGACAGTGTTGGAAGTGTTGACTTGGGTACATCATCGATTGAAAGGTATTGGGGATCCTTTACACATGGCAACCAATAATAGAAACCACGCCTTGCCCTAATCCATCATCGAGCAAGGCAACAAAAGGGTTGATCCCTTATTCATTGATTACAAAGAAGACTTATTATCCCACACATGTACAAGGGAGAGGATCCACTCTGATGTATTAAGGTCTTGAAGAATCATATATCGGTGGACCAAGGAATCCCAATAATTTTTGTCTTATATACCCTTGTAGTTTTTTTCCAAGAGAGACAAAACATCATAAGAGGATGCCACCTGAGGATATGGATAATTTACTATTTCTTTATATTCTTTGATTTCTTCAGTTAGGGATTTTTGGTCTTCATTTTCACAAGGAATTTCACTTTCATCTTCAAGAAACTCTTCATCTCTGGAAAGAAGGGTCATAATGTCGGTGGCCGAGTCTTCAACAATAGCTTGTTTAAGCAAACCTTTCAAATGTAGATCTTCATATTTGTCATAAAGGAGTGCTTCATGCTCTTATGGGGGTTGTTTGTCCTTCATAATATTCAACATTTCCTCCTTAACGTTAGGATCCGAATGATGACAAAACACTTCGTTCAACTGTAGATAAGAGGATATACCCTTAGGAGGGAGTCCATCATACCAAGCATCCACATCTTGGTTCCCTCATAGGCCGAGGGACGTCACAAACAACTGCATCATGGTATCCTCATCTGTGATATCCCATGCCACAATAACTTCTTTGAACTTCGTAACGTGTGTTGCAATTATAATTTCATCATTGTGGAATGTCAAAATAGATTCGAGACAACAATGCTTGTCGAGCTTGTTCGGGTATCACGGAATGTTTGATAAGTCAAACAGATCAAGAATCCCCATATCCTTTGCCTGAGAATACTTGCTTTGATATTCTTTGTCTTTTCTTCAGTGGTGTTTCCAAGAGAGACCTACCGAGTTAGCTCAACAAATCTCACCAAAGTGCCAAAAGCAAGGACGTACCAGAGATAGTGGTGATGAGATGAGTTCTTTGTGGAGTCGCCAGATAAGCCTGCAGATTAGTCCTTTCTAGAAAAATATATGCAACCATGTAAACACGAACTTAAGACTTACCAACAATTTCATTCTTACCTGGATAATTCACCTCAATAAATTTGAGGTCCCTGACCTCTTGAGAAGCTTATCCTAGGTTTTACAACAAACCCTTTAGACTTAAGGCTCTAACGCTAGAAGGACTCATATAAGGACATATTTCTACAACTAAGGTGACTAAAAGTTGATGAAAGGCCTAGCCAAGACAAAATACAGCTCTAATGGCTACCATTCAATCCATAAACATACATCATTCATCAACATTTAACAAAGAAAGACCAAGAAAAACACTAGATACCTCCTTGTGCAAGTGTTTAACCAACAAATCATAACATCACCTTTGCAAGAGCATTGAGCCAAATAAACTTCAAGAATTTTCCATCAAAACCCATAAAATATCTTCCTCAAGAGGGTCGCCTCACTTCCAAAGAGCCCTAGTAAGGTCAAATAAGTGGATAGTGTCTTGTCTCACTTGTCTTATGTTCAAGTGAAGTGAGGAGAGGTTTATTTATGGCCTCTCACACTCACTTTATGAAAATATCTAGGCCTACATGCCTTAAAATGTCAATTCTAAATTATAAAATGTCAACTTAAAATTATAACATAAAATAATATAAAATGGCATAAAGTAGGCTTATAGTAGGCTACTTGGGGTATTCCCCCCCCTAGGTGCCAAAAAGTGCTAAAATAGGTAAATCACTTCGAATGAAAGGTTGGAATGAGTTGGAGGGAGGGCGTCATGCCCCCTCTAACATTGGATGCATTGTAAAATCTCTCAATTCCCTCTTCAAAGGATCAGGACAACCTGGCATGGAAGATAACGTCCTCTGAGGAAGGAGACCAAGGAGAGAGAGCGCCAGCCTATTGAAGGGCCAAGAGGTTGTCTGCAGTGGTTGTGAAGGGATACTAAGGCCTCATAGCTGAAGCAAAGGCCACCAGAGCAAGCGAACAAGATGTGGGGTCATGTGACCTAGTGATCAACCTCGAAGAGCCCCAGACACCAACCCTAGGGTTAAAAACCCCAACAAAGGGAAGTCAACAGTGTCATTAATCCACAATACTCCTAAAGGAAGGATCAAAGGTCCCAACCATGACCACCACTGCTAAATAACACACCTCCTAGTAAAAAAATGGCCTCTCTCACCCATGGGAACATATGAACGTGTGCTGGGTACAAGTGTTGCGTAACAGGGAATATTTACACTGAGTTGAAAATGTGTTTCCAGTATGAACTTACAATCAACACTTTTAGCATAATGGTGAGTGAAATGGCTACACTAACGACAAATTATGCAAGTAAAATAAATTCCAAGGTTATTATCTTTCCCTTGCTTAGGTGGGTTATTATTACTAATGTTGTAGTTCTGGTTCTCATGATTATGATTTGGTTGGTTAGGGGATTCCCCCTCGCCCTTAAGGGTGGTTATACTATTTGTTCTTCCATTTCTTCTTGCCCCAATTTTGTATATTAGCGGTGTTTGTTGCATTGAATTGTTCAAAAGCTTGAAATTTTTGAACTATATAAGGTTAAGAAAACTTCACCCTTACATGAGGAGTATGGTTGGAACTAGATAACCTATCCAATGGAGAACTAGGAAACATAAAATATGGGCTAAGAGAGAGGGGGGTCTCCATAGGGTTTGGATGCCCCATATGAAATAGAAGTGTTGCTTGGGATTTTTTTTGAATTAAAAACCTCATTATGGGTATGAGGAAAAGGGTGTGAAGTAATTGCATGCACTCTCATGTTAGGAAAGGTAAAATTATATGATCCATACAGAGGTTTAGGTCCACTATGTGGAAATCTAACATATGAAGGTGGAAGAGGACATCTATAAGGATAATTTGGGGGAAGTACCTATATGGGTTTGGTTGGGTCCCATGGTGGGTAATGAACCTCATGGTGGGTAATGGACCTAATGATACTATCAACAGAGTGAGAAGGACCAAGGGTATTTTGCTTAAGAGACAACTGTTGAGGGGAATTAAGGATGATAGTGTATAAATACCTCAACCGGGAAAAAATATATCAATCTATTGAGCCTTTAGGATGGCCTCATCTTTACCTTTTGACATTTTGGTTGCGACATCCTTGGGGATCATAGGGAGGAGTGATTTGAGGAACTACCCCAATAAGAATTTAGGTTGGATTTTAACTTTACATAATGTGCATCGATGTCGCCATTTGTGGCTATGATCCATGATATGTGTGGAAGTGTTTTGTCTAAAATCATAGAGGATATCTAGTCTAAATTCATGGAAAACAAAGAGCTAGAAATAGGCAAGGTAAACAGTGGCAATGGACTAAAAGGTTAAATGCATACTTGCAATCAAATTTATGTACCATTTGGTGATTGTCGGTTCTTTGGAAAAGTCGAAGATAGATGGTAAGGCAAAGACATATAATATCTTTGACTATACTATTAGATGAGCACCATGGATTGAATGACATCACACGGTTAACAAGATTGTCTCCTTGTTTTCCTTTGAACTTAAGGATGTCTCGAGGTAACTTTACTGGAATGTTGGGCCATGTTTGATTATGGTGGATAGGATCATTAATGAATTTTGATAAATATGGGAGATTTAAGTTAGACATGAATGGAATGGTGTGTGGATAGCATTAACCATGGCCATGGTGTGAATTTAGGGAATGGCTCCACTAGATGCGGAAGAGTTGGAAGGGGAAGTGTGAGGGTGGAACTCAACAAGATTTATCCAAGTACACCAAATTTGATCACATATGCACTTGTGTGGGTGTTGAGTGGTAGTCACCCTCATATGGGATAAGGAGAAGGTATGGAAGGACTCCCTCCTTTAATAGAAGGAAGGCCTTGTAGCCTTAAGGAACATCAGGATGGTGGTGGGTTCATTATGATTCCAACCTCGAGGGGAGAAGGTTTAATGAAGTATATGCAAGTATGTGTATTTCAAAAATAGAGTCAATGTTGTTTGTGATATTTAGTCTTAATTATGCAGGGTCACTTGTAATTTAAGAAACAAAAACGTGCCCCTATTGTCTTAATGTCCCTCCACTTAATATCATAACTAGGCCTTCCAAAATATCTCTTTTTGGATGGCTGTGAATCCAACAAACATGAATAGTGAAGGTGTGAACGAATCAATTATAACGATGATAACTAGGGTTGTGTCTCAAAAGAACTAACAACACTTCTAACAACCAACAAAAAATATTTTATGTGCAAATGCATCCAAGAAATTCCACCCAATCCTAGTTTTTTGTCACTAAGATAGATGCCTTAAGCGTGGATACCGCGTGATTCGGCCTCGAATGATAACAATTCATCTTTACGAAGCTTTGAGTGGCCTAATGTATATACTAGAAACAACTTGACCTCATCTTTAGTGTCCTTGAGCATTGGGCCTTCTTATCCAAGATTTTTCACACTTGGTATAATGGGATCTTTAAGCACCCTAAAAGACAACAATTATTGTTTCTTGTGAAAATGGTTAAGGGGTATTATTTGGATGCCTTACCCAACAATCCTAATTTAGAATATACATTGTTTTGTTACCTATTTATGGAGGAAGTAGGTCATTTAGGATTAGGATGTTGAAAATTCTTATTGAATTAAGGTGTGGAAAATGAGGTATCTCAAACCCCTCACTCTTTTTGTTTCATCAAGATCATTTTATGGGCACATGATGAAGAGCATACTAAAATGAAAATAAATTTTAGGTCCTTTTGTGTGTCCTTCAAGTGGTTAAACAATTGTTTGATTGAATGCTTTGAATAAAATTTCAAATAACTTGGAAGAAATAAAGATAATATATGTGAACTTATATGGGTTCCTTGATTGAACGCATTGAAGTGTGATTGGATGCTTGCAAATAACAATTCAAAACAAATAAATATGCAAAGGAAGACATTTCAATCTTTGATTACTTTCTGATTCATTGAGATCAACTAATAGGCACAAGGATTTAGGAGAGAATTTAGGTCCCTTGTTTGTGTGTAGAGTGAACAAATCTAGACTGCTTTGAAAAAAAAGTGCACAAGAACAAGTGGTTAAACTAATGCAAGTTCATTCCATTTTCTTAGCACAATGATTCTTTTTCACATGGGAAGTAATGAAAAAACTTGTAGTCGACTCCAATGTAGGCTAGGAGGTGATTGATAGCCTCAAATCCGAAACCTAGAAAAGAAGGTTGCAAAATTGTTTTGCTCCCTACTTAAACTATTGGTTATAACAAATAACAAAGCAATATGTTATTGATTGATTTGTTAGTTCTTAGAAAATGTGGGCGGTTACGTGAATTTCATTTATGAAAAAAAAATAAGTTAAAAATAATATATTGAACTTTAGTTATGTGGGTCACAATGCATACAACCAAGCGACCACGCATATTATAGGTTACAAATGTCACACAAGAATCCAGTGCCATGGAAAATTTTTGAAAGATGAAATATGGCATGTATTTATAGTTTCAACTCCCATGCAAGATGTGGCATGATAGAAAATAAAAAATAGTCAAGCGATGGCATGATTGTTAAAGAAACAATTGCGTGAGATGGATGACTTTTAGGCTGCAAAACACAATTGTTAGGGGTATGATAGGAAATATACTACTCCTACAACAATCCCCAATTTAATATAAAGCAAATAGACAACATATAGAGGATATATGAAATAAACACACGAAGTGGAGTTGCTAATTCTGTTGTGGGGAAATTGGCTCAACGGTAAGAAAATTTATCTTTCCTTGTAAGTTGTAAATAAGACAATGAATCATGAGATGGTTGGTATGAAAAACACTAGTGTGTTGAATAAAATAAATTAAGAAAACAAACCATAAGAGCTACTTATACCAAATTAAAATATTAAAATGACATGAAAACAAGCAAATAGAGGCAAGCTTCGACTTAATTGTAAATTTCCAATGAAAATGAATATATACAATAACATCAACTCGAGGATTGTAGCTAGAATATGTAGCCAACACTTCCTTTGAGAAGGGTCCTTTAACTCTTTAAATACTCTCAAACAAACATGAGAATGATGAAGAAAAATGCTTGCTTCTTACGAGAAGAAGGCAAGTAAGCATGGAAGCAATTAATGGTGAGAAAGTAGATGAAGGAGAGGCAATTCCTACAACATAACATTGCTCTATTTTTTCCTTTAGAAATGCATGCCCATGGCTTCCTTTTATAACCAAAATGGAGTCATTTAAAGAACTAGTTCCAAATGTGAAAGCTCGTATAATGAAGTGAACCCCAAGTACATGAATGTGGTCCAATAAGGCCCAAGTACTTGATAAAAGAGTTCAATTCGAACTCTTTGGCACCCAAATATATTTGGGGGACTTTAATGCATCGTGAAATTTATGAGTATGTTTTTTTGCATAATTACACAGGTATCAAGGGATATTCCATGCCATTTCGCTCGAGACTTGATTCTAACAGTTGCACGATTTGGGTAAAATTCTATTGCACATTAGTTCCCCATTTCACATGTTGATTACTAGGAAAATAGAGTTTTATGAACCATAGACTTAGGAAAAAACATGATACAATAAAAAATAAGATATAGTTAAGTACTTTGCAACAATATCCATTTATAACACTTACACAATACTATATGCATAACAATCACATGATTTTAGGGATATGGTGGATCTAGCCTCTTCCTTATTTCAAGAGGTCAATATATACTAAATCATAGTTAAAATAAATCCATAACAAATATAACCATATAATTTAATCCATTACAACATTTACAAAATATTCCAAAACTTTTCATGCACATTAAACACAAAATCTAGGGTATGGGGGATTTGGGTATCCCTTCTTGGATTTATTGTATTTGACCTTTTTTTAGGAAAAAAATGGTTGAATATAAATGTTAAATTTTGTGATCATTTGGATGTTGATGACATCTAACTTTTGTAAAAAATTGAATTCCAACTATACTGTAAGGAAAATGCCATGTAGAGGAGGTTTTTAGTGTTATAAGATTGGTCAAAATTTTCAAAAAAAACTCTGCTACAACCTCTGTCAATGGTACTATATATTTTAGAGGAGTTATTTTATTGAAATTTATTATAACTAAGAAATATCGGTGCCCGAAGGTTATAGCAAAGGTTTTTTCATAGATGCACTTCAATTATTAAAACACATTAGTGCACACCAACATGCAACATATTGGTGCCTTTAAATAACAACATTCACCGGGGAGCCCACAATATACACACAGTTACTTATCAATAAATATAGCACTAGTGCGCATACAATATTTTAACGAAATTGATGTTTTATAAAGATGTGTGCATTGGTGCAGTAAACTAGATATAGCATTGGTGCTTATGTACTATCGGAAAGCACTAGTGCTTATGTACCATTGGAAAAAGCTGGTGTGCTAAGAGAAGAAAAACACATTGGTATAACTAACTGGGAAGTGGACTTTCATTGCATGTATAAAATTCAATGGTGCGATCATGATATAATGGTGTCTGATTGGTTTATGAAGAAAGCATCGGGTCATAATAATAACAAAGCATTGGGGTAGGCAATGAGTATTGTTATGCTAGTGTGTTTTGGGTGTAAACACACTAGTGATACATGCCATCAAATGCATCAGTGGGATTAAAAAGATCAAAAGCACAAGTATTATTTTTCTCTTTAGATATAGTGACCACTCACATCTCACTAGAACATCTTATTTTATTTTTATTTTTTAAAGTTATATTATTCATTAGAAATGGAAATAATTTTTATAATAATATTCATATAATTTTATTTTTTGCATTTGGATACAATGTTTGGATTAATTTGTCATATCATAACTTTTCAATTTTTTGCATCCATTGTAATATTTAGTCAACTATCCATATATTTAATCGATAATGTAACATTTCACAAAAATATTGGGCAATGCAATAGAAAAAGAAACTTTATTTTATTATATATGAATAAGAGACCCTTTGTGATACAATTGGACATGAATAAGAGACCCTTTGTGTAACCCATTGGAGTACATGTATGAGTCCTTTGTGTAATCAAAATTGGAGTACAGGTATGAGTCCTTTTCAGATTGTGTATGGAATGCATGACTCCCTTTGTGAAACCAAAATTGGAGTACAGGTATGAGTCCTTTTCAGATTATGTATGGAATGCATCCAAGAGGAGGATATGAACTCATAAATTTGGGATGACAAGAAAAAAGGAGTGTAGATGGTGAAGAATTTGCATCTAGCATGCATGAGCTACGGGAAAATGTCAAGAATAAATTGCATGAAAATATAAACAGAGAGCAGGCTTGAAAAGAAGGGAAGTTAATTTTCAGGTTGGAGATTTAGTAATGGGGCATATCTTAGAAAGGATAGGTTTCGTAAGGGAACCTATAATAAATTGAAGCTTAAGAAATTGGGCCTTGTAAAAATTTGAGGATGTTTTCTGCAAATGCATATGAAATAGAACTTCCTTTTGACCTTGAAATTTCTCCATTTTTTAATGTTTCATATCTATATCCTTTTAAAGATTTAGGTATCCAGACATAATAAATGGTCTTAGGTGAAGACGGTCCATTTGTAAATTGGAAAGGAAAATTACCACAGAAAGAAGCTATCCTCGATAAAATAATTTCAAAGAAGACCATGAACCAAGAATATTTTCAGTATTTGGTCAAGTGGAAAGATCAACTAGCTGAAGATGCAGTATGGATGATAGAAATTGAGGTTTCCAAGTACCATGTGAACCATGAATACCTAATGAAGAATTCTTATCTTCCCCCGAAGTATGATGTAGGAGCATCAAGACAAAGTCCTCTGTTTGCTAAATTAGCAATCAATGCTATTTTTCTGATTCCATGTAATATTTTCTAGAAGATAGGGTTAGTTGTCGATTCTTGTAATCTGTTTTATAGATAGGATTTGTTTGATTGGAATAATGGCAATTTGCCATAGATACAATTGAATCTTGCAAAAGGTTTCCCGAGGATAAGTTAGTTGTAGATTTACTTTCTTAGGAATTTCAGATCCTGCCTATTCGAATATGACGGGTTTGATAGATTTCTATATTAAGTGTCGAATGTAATAATCAGAGATATATGAATGCATGAGTGCATAGAGGCATACCAGAGTGAGAGTGTGTGAATGAATGTATGAATGGTTAATTGAATGAAGAACATAGTTCAGTACTCTGCACATATGAGATTATATGATGTCTTCTTTTCAATAACTAGAAGTATGTTTAATTCTTTGTGTGTATGAATATTTATTGATAGAAATGTTTATAGCATTCATGAAGACAGAGATGTATTCACGTGAATGCAACAGGAAAAAAATGATCATTTCCCTGATCAATTCGTTTGTAATTGTCTGAGTTAAAATCTGTAATTTTGACAGATCTACGGTTGTAGATGAATTCTAAAAAAGAAAAGTGTACGGGAATGAAGTTCCGCACTTGATCAAAGATCGACGACTAGGAAGCATTCCAAAAAATATCGACAGTTCTAAGGAGTTGTGGAAAGAGACTTGCAGGAGGAAAATCGTGGAATCCCACCTTTGGGAAAAGTGGGATGGTGTATTTGCAACCCGCAATCCACAATCCGATTGCGGAAAGGAATGTTACGACCGCAAGATTGCGGAAGCTAGTTTTTGAAGATTGGGAATTGCATAATGGAAATCCGCAATCCGCAATTGCAGAAGGGTTCTTCCAGAAAGGAAATTGTGGAAGGACTCAATTGTGGAAATTGAGTTGCGGAGATGAGGTTGCGAAACCCAGCTTGAGGAAGAAGAGTTGCGGAAGAAGATCTTTATAAGCAATTTAAGCTAATTAAGATTAATCTAGGTCTGCTAGATTTTTCTTGCCATCACTAATAGAAGAAGGATGGGGAGGGAGGCAACATGCCTAACAAATGAATCTAAATTAATGTAAAATAATAAACACATAAGAATCATGAAAATGGTTATGGAATCATTAAACCAAATTGAAATATTGGCTTGGCATTGACACCCCCAGCAAGTTAGTTCCACTAAGCAAACCTTTGGGACACACGTGTTGTAAGACCTTTATGATGTGATTCTCTAGGAACATATAGAAAAAATAAATAGGAATAGAAGGAATTGGGGAATTCTTTGAAAGATCCTATGTGTTATGTGGGTGGTTAGGCAGAGAAGTGTCTTGGCTTGAATATTTTTTGAGTATAAAATAAATCAACAATTACCCTCGCATGCACATTGCTATGAGCACTACCCAGTCTTAGGTGTGTCTAACAAAGGGAGTGCATGGTTTACAAACATGTTCAAAGTCTACAATGACTTTGTTAGCACCATTTTTGGGCTAAGTAATCAATAAGGGATTTGGCCAGTAAAAGGAGGAATAAGGTTAGTAAGTTTTCATATCATAGGACCTTAAAGAATGTTGATGAGGGTTTGCAAATATTTGAAGGGACTTTTCTAGAGTCGAAATGTCAAATACTTAAGAAATTCTGATTTTTGACCTTGAAAATGCATGTAAACAAAGAAATATGCCCTTAGTTGAATGATGACAGGGAATGGACGGCTTGGGTACGCAACGCAAAATATCAAAGGGAAAAAATCATTTCCTCCAAGACAAAATTTGGAGCGAAAAGGCAAAAAAAGCAATTTTTGGGCATAAAATGTGAGACAACTCGACTTCCGCTTTCTGCAATCCGATATCTGACGGTCAGGGAGGACCTACACACAAATCAACAGTCTAGGAAAAGGTGAAAGCGAAAAAGGTAGAATTGCAGTCACGAAAGTTGGAAATCTGCCTTCCACTAAAGGCAGAAACAGAAATATCAAAACCGAGCTCTGATAAGATTGAAAATCCGCTTTCCACATTCTGTTTTCCGTGAAAGCCGAAAGAGGAAGGGAGGAAGTGGAAATGCGGAGGAGGAAGAGGAGAAGTTTTGATGAAGAAAGTTGGAAGATCTGCGTTCCGTTTTTTTGCTAAAGGTGGAAGCAGAGGGGCGGAGATCAAACTGGAAATGTGAAGTTTTTTGTTATGAACAGTTTGAATTCCAATTTCCGTCTTTCGAAGCCCGCAAACTTGATCTTAGATCAAAAACTGAGAATGAATCCCGTGGAGATCAATGAAGCAGAAAGAAAAGGCTAAAAGGAAAATATCGGAAAGGCGAAAGACACCAGATTTTAGTCAAATAGAAGCCCCTTTTCCATTTTCCGTAGACCTCAGACCAACAGTTGAGGATGAATCCGACAGGGATCGACGGTGTGGAAAGCTAAAGGGCGGAAAGGATAAGGTGAGAGCGAAAAGAGATCAAATTGAACCTTGAGAAAGCTTGCAACCCATTTTTCGTTTTCCGTACACCCCATATCTGTTAGGATTATTAATCCTCCCTTGTCCAAATTTGGTCATATGTCTAAATCGGGAGTCATGTCTAAATCGGGAGTCCATTCAGTCTATTTATAGTCATTA
>LPNX010213449.1:431655-447687 GCA_001517045.1 Pseudotsuga menziesii
ATCGATGTCCCATAATGAATCTTGAGGTAAGATCTGTGGTCCAAAAGCAATTTCGCAGGTAAAGATGCAGGGAAAGATAAAAACTGTTGCAGGTCGAGTGGAAATCCTCTGATCGGTCATTTTCAATAATTGAGCCTGAGCCCCTGCTGTCAAAACTCCCCAACTGATCCACCATGCACATTCCAGCATGCTGTTCTGTTTGGTTTATGACCATGGTGAATCTGCCAGATCATCGTTTGTTAGGATTTTCATTTCCATACTGCAACTGTTTTTGGCTCTGTTTCGAGGTTGGTCTTGGGAGCATATGACACTATAAATATGCCCTCAATAGAGGAAGATGAGGCTGGAACTCGTGATGTTCAGGGTTATGTATTTTGAGATCTACCCTTAATAATGAATTTATAGAGCTGAATGCTGGCCTGTTATTGCAAAGATTCTTGTGTATATCGTAGTTACAGACTGTATTTTCCCTTCTTGTGTGCATGTATTCCTGTTTAACTTGCCATTATGTTTTCTTCATATCTGGAATGAGTTTATAATAGTTTAGAATTCATATTGTTATGCTCTGGCTATTGTTTCAGGTATTCACCAATATTTCTTACCATAATTGATGCAGAATTCATCCCCTCGATGCTCTGTATTTATGGACTGCCATTCTTTCTTCTTTATCACCAAACCAACAACATTTTGACTGTAACCGAGTGCTATCTTGCCTTTGCAAAATTTCCCATGCCAACTATTCTGTGATTCATGAATATTTGTGACTGCATAGCCCAATGTATGCTTGCTTGTTTTCAACCACTAGCACATCTGAATTTTATTTTGTTTGTGTATCTGGCCCTGATAAAAATTTGTGAGAGATCCCTCTCTAGAAAGGAAGATGTCAGCTTCCTTTCTTAAAGTGGTTCTGTTGTTACCTTGGGATTTACTTGCTACAACCTCGGGTACAATTCTGAGTGCTAACAGACTTGTTATGCAAAATGTTATGAGCACTATCCTGTGTTAGGTGTCACAAACAAAGAGAAAACATGGTTTTACACAACTAGTTAAATTATACAAGGACTCATTATGCCCACTATTATGAGCACTATATGTGTTAGGTGTGGAAAAGAGATTTAAGTGAAAAACATGGATAATATGATGGAAGTATTGTAACTTGGGTATTTAGGTTTGGACTATACGTTGTGATTGTAAAATGTGCATAACTTATGATATTATACAAGTTGTGAGCTAAAATATACATAACTTATGATGCTATTAAAGTTGAGAGTACAATATGTGCATAACTTATGATATTAGTAAATAATTGTAGGCACAAAACTATGAATTTTATCCACCAAAATGATTAAATGGTATGCTATAATAGCTAACACTATAGCCCAAAAAAGATATCGATATTATTTCTGCAAATAGAAGGTTGAACTATAATATCTGATCTATCCAAAAAAATCCTTAAGAGCTAAAGAGGTTACAATATTTATGATAGGAGAAACGACAAAAGGAGGTGGTGTAACCATCCAATGTAGATAGCCTAATACAACACTCTAAGGAGAACTAGGTTCCTAGTGATAAGTAAAAGGTCAGAAGAAGTTCTACCTTTTATGTTTCATGCAACAATTTTTTTTTATAAGTGGTAATTTTGACAATTGGATTTTATTTTCAAACAAATAACAATGCATGGACACATGTGAAAGAGCGACGTGGGTACACGTGTGGAGCCTCTAAAGGATCTTGATGAAAAACCATCATTGAAATACTACAAAGATGCAAGAGGTATATGATGAATTGGTTATGGGAGCGAGAGAAACATCGAGGATGGTATTTTTATTCAAGGGGATGGATGTAATATCCTTATGTTCTTTAAGATTCCAGACGTAAGATAAATTTGGATTAGGTACCACAACAATATTTTGTTATTTTATTGTTTAAATATGTGCAAATTTATTAATTTGCACTTGACATTAGGAAACAACACATGTAAAGGAAAATTTATTATTATTTAATATAAATCATAATGGGATGGAAAGACCCCATCAAACATGAATGATCCATGAGTCCATAGGAGGGATACCAAACTGTTGTTCAAGATGCGAAGTGGACAAGTGTTAGGAGGCACTCCACTCAAACAAACTCCAATAATGTAAGAGATGATCTAAGGTTATGCACTTCCAAGTGAAACGAAGTGATCTTTTCACTAAGATCTAGGTTATATATATATATCCTAGATGAGAGGACAAGGGGGTCCATAAAGCAAGTAGAAAATTGTTTTGTGAGCAATACAAAATGTTAGTCAATTTATGAGTAAGTGATAACTTGGTGGCTTGAGATAAGCTATAGAAAGAAAAAGAGGTTGTAAAGAGGAAAGGTTTGTTCTTATGGATTCATGAATTAATTTTGGGGTTGATTGTTAAGCAAGAAATTTCTTGTGATGTTATTTTCCCTTATGAATGTACCTTCCACATTTCAATACTTGATGAATTTTATTTTCAATCTTTTTTTTAGAAAATTTGTGTTATTATTATTTTATGATATACTAATTTATGGGAATTATTGGGAAGAACATGTTCATCATGTTAAGAGGGTGCTACAACTACTAAAGGAGCAACAACTATATGCAAAAACTTCAAATGTTTCTTTAGGGTAAGGGAGCTAGAATATATGGGTCATATTGTATCTCATGAAGGTGCCAAGGTAGACCCTAACAAATTAACTAAATCCATGATGGATTGACCGATTCCCATAACCTTAAATAATCTTAGAGGATTCTTAGGTACTACCGCAAGTTTGTTCGGAACTATCGAAGAATAGAAGAACCTGTAACAACATTATTGGAGAAGGAATCATTTTCTTGGAATCGAGAGGAAACTAAAGCTTTTGAACAAATTAAAGAGGCAATGTGAAAAGCTCCTATTTTGACCACACCAGACTTCACAAAAACCTTCATTGTGGAATGCTAGGCCTAAAAAAATGGAACGGGTGCCATTATAATGCAAGAAGGATGGCCCCTTTCTTTTTAAAGTTGACCCATCAAGGGAAAGAACTTATATAAACCCATTCATGAGAAGGAAATGATGACAATACTACATGCACTTAATCAATGACATCCTTACCTTATAGGAAGGCACTTCAAGGTCCAAACACATCATGTGCTAGTCTTAAATACTTCTTGGAACAAATATTGTCTCTAGAAGAGAAATGAAAATAGGTAAACAAAATGTTGGGATATGAATTTGAAATCAATTATAAAAAGGGAAACAAAATGTGGTGGCATATTCACTCTCGATAAAAGATGAGGATGTCGATGCATTACTTTGTGTGATTTGAATATACAACCCAATTGGGTAGTAGTAGCAATGGAACAATGTAAGAATGGCTTGTCTATGTGGACACTCATTCAAAAGCTACAAAATGATCCTAGTGTGTGAGATAATTTTGAGTGGAAAAATGATTCACTATGGTATAAGAATCACTTATATATGTAACAACTCACAACTCAAACAAAATATCGTTTTGGAATCACACACCTCTGTCATAGGTGGGCACTCAGGATTCCTATAAACATACCATAGGTTCAAGAAGGAATTTTTTGGGAAGGTCTTGAATCCGATGTTCAAAGGTTCAAAATGGTGTGGGAGGTACCATCAATCAATGTGAGGTAATTAAATCCTAGGTTCACTTTTTCCACATATCCCTGAGTGGAATGGATATAATGACAAGTTGGGGTAGTCGCCGATGTGGAAGAAAGGGAGACTTGCAATGTTTCTAATTATACGCACCTATAATGCATGTGTAGGAAGACCCATTGGTTTCACTTTTGGATAGAGTAAATAAGTTCATTAATGAGAAGATCCGACCGATCAGATTTTATAGCACCCCAAAACCAAAATGAAAGACCCAAGTCGTAATCCAAAAATAACAATAAGAGACCTCATGGTAGATCCAAAATGTGTCACGTAAGACAAAGGAGGTCCCAACACTAAAGTAAAGGTGAGTTGTAACACCCCGGTTTTGACCCCGTTCGCATCAAAAATGTATATGATGTAAATATTGTATTTAATCGTGGTGTGGAGCTAAGGGGAAAATCCCCACCATCGATTTAACATTTTATGTTTTGTCGATTAAAATCGATGCTGATGGTATTTTGTGCTAGCCGACACATTATAATTTTGGACATCTTGTAAATATGCAATTTAATTAAATACCCACAACCAACTATGTCAATGCAACATTAAAAGACATTGGGCATGATTTCCTAAGGATAAGGGGGGGGAATATTCAAACCTTTGGGCCAATGGGGAAAAGGCAAATGTCAAAGGGAGAACCCATTAAACTGTCAACTACCCATTTTGTGTTATGTGCCCAATCATTTAATTCTGCCAAAAAATGGTTGGGTTAGTTATTGCATGAGAATGGGCAAGGTACGGGAGTGAGAAATTTGAATTTGGGGAAGCACCCATTTTTGGGAAAAAGTTTTTTGACTTTTGGGGGGTTCACCCACGTCCTCTATTTCCTCACGCAGTGAAAGCTTAGAGAGCTGTTTTTCCTTTACGTTTTTGTTTGCTGTGTGTTTTTCCTTCACGTCGGGGGTTGTTTTCTTCATTTTCCTCAAGCTGGGAAATCGTTTTCGTAATGATCAGTGGCTGGGTTTCCTCCCTCACAATTTTGCTGCATTTCCCCATTGTTTTCCAAGCTGGGAATCGTTTTTGGTAATGCCTAGTGAGTGGGAGAAGAGACCCATGATTTTTGGGTGTTGTTGAGTTTGTTTTGGCCACGTATCTGGAAATCGAATTTTTGTTAGGGGGTTGTTTTTACCCATCTTAGCAATTTGTTTTGTTGCCCAAACTGTTTTTCCTCAAACCCAGAAATTGTATTGTGTTGTGGGTTCATCTTTTGGCTTTGGTATGAACTGAGTTGGAGTGGAATTGGGTTTGAACAAGCTTGATAAACCTAGTGTAGGAAGGGAACCTCATAGACAGATCTAGAGGGGAAGGTTTTCTTCTTTTCACACCCTGAAGAGCACTGGAAGGGAAGGCATAACCCGAGGGACTGCGTAGCAGAGAAGGGGATGCTTCCTTGTGTTGGATGTGTGGATGTTTTAGAAGCCAAGCCATATCTGGTGCAGGAGTTCCTAGCTCTGTGGTTGAGCTCACTAACTTAGTAGTTCAACTTTTCCAGCTCCTTAGCATCCTGATAAACCCAAATTAGTTTTTGCTTGGTTGAATTTTGATATATCTTTAGTTATGTGTGAGCCTGCTAGTGTTCCCTTATTCCTTGTGGAAATCATGCCTAGCTCGGGGGTGGCACTGGTGTTAAGATATTGATGAGCCCACTGGCCTATGGTTGGGTGGAACGTTGCAGCGACGTAGCTGGTTGCGATACAAGCTTCTTTCAAGATAAGTATTTCTTGTGTGTAATCTCTGCAACTGTATTTTGTTAATGAATTATGATGAGCATGTTGAATGCTTGAATGAAATGTAATTGCTTCTGCTGTATATTGCATGTTTATACATCTGTTTATGTTTTTATGTTCAATGCATTTTATATTACGTTCATGGGGATTAGTTTCCCCGGTTTCATAGCAGCATAGTCGCATCCTCTCCTTGGTAGACGGGTGGGGACATGACATGAGTGATAAATGTCTGATAGTAGCATTAATGGTGGGAAATATTGATCCATTAATCTAATGCATGTGCAGCCTTAGGATTAATTTGCAACTAATGCTTGGTTCTGTAATACAAGTATAATGTATAATCCTAAGACCAAGGTATGAACCACCTCCTGAGTGGTAATAATGTTAAGTGGATGTGCTAGCAAGGTAAAGTAATGGTAGTAACCCCATTCTCCACATCTCGTAAGGGGGTGATAGAGATCATTCAAATTTGAATAGCAATAATGATGTAGAGTATTTGCATATCTTAAATGTAAGTTACGTCAATAAACAATTAAAAATAATATAACCATAAAACATGGGAATTAATATTACTCAAGTTAAATTTTATACTTTTTAATATATATATATATATATATATACATACACCAAATATTTAGTTCAAGATAAGTTAAATGCTCATGTATTTCACATAATATATAGTTAGGTATTAGTTAAAGAAAGAAAATGAGATAATTACAAATCTTTAGATGTATGCAAATTAGGCTCCTTTATGAACACCACTGAACACACCTAAGAAGAAGGGTACTCATACCCACCTCTCGTTAGTGAACATGTGATCACAACAAAAATATATTGATAACTAGAAAGATAATACCATAGTATATCTTCGAATAACACCATAACACAAGTAAACAATGATAATGTTAAAACTAATGAGAGTATGTTGTCATGCAATTTATTTTTATGTTAGCATTTTAGGCATATATCTTTTATTGTTAATAAATAGTAGCAATGTGAAATAAATACTATGAAATTTATGTTAAAATTTATGTAATTTTACTCAAATTTAAGTTTTATTTTATTATACCTGCCTCCGGCTGGTATATTGTAATTGTTCGATTTCAAACCGCGTTGATTTTGGGTATTAGCTGGTGTTTTTTGACGCGGCTTTAAAAAATCAAACCTTTTTTCCAAAGTTTGACTTAGGCGTTTGCAAAATATTTGTTTTAATTTTGTTAAAAATCTATTTTTCTAAACAGCTGATTGGTTGATAGGGGATGATGTCAACATTGGGGTTTGGTATTTGGATTTGAGTCGACATGTGGCAAGATGACATCATAATATAAAATAAAAAAAATAAAATTTATATCCCATCGCCATTGCCACGCGTTCATTCTCAAGGTCCACGCGTTGGATCTCCATTTGCGTCTGCTTGATCTCCATTTCCGTAAACTTCAACTGCATTTCCCTCTGCTTCAACTGCATTGCAATGCGTTCATTCTCAAGTTTCAGGCGTTGGATCTCCGTTTCCTGGTGCTTGGATCTCCATTTCCTGGGGCTCATGCCTCCTACCGCTGGCGCTGCCGTGTGGACCGTGGCGCCTACCAGCACTCAAAGACCGCCCTTCATCCGCTCAGTCAAGCTGCCGCTGGAGAGAGGAAACCATAATTTAACGTATCTAAAATCCAAGGAGTGACCTGGTAAATAAATTAATTTAACATGCACAATATGTAATCCATGCACGTTAATTAATTAAACAGATGCTTTAATTTTAATTAAGACACAAAAGCCCTCGCCGTTTCTGCTTCTCTATTCAGTATTTTACTGTGTTTCTTAGCGAAACAAAATTAATGTTAGATACGTTCGGATGCCCGAGTTTAAAAATTAAGAGAAAAAAACCAGAATACACATGGATGGTTGCATAAAATAATATCCAGCCTGCTATATTCAGAAATTGGCGTGAAGCCAAGATAAGGAAACAAGGGAAAAAACAACACAGTATTCTCCAGCCATATAGAATTCTGCGAATGGTTGCAGCATCTTTATTAATTCACAACATTATTGGAAATTGACACACAATTATGCTTCTACTGCACACAGAAATCAAGAAGAATCAATCTCTCTGAAACAATATTTGAGCCCAATATGAACAATGCATGCATGCATATTATTTTCTCACTGATCTGGGTTGCCGACTAGCTTCATGACTGCAAGTATTATATATATATATATATATAATACGTGTTGGTTTTCTTTTCAGTGTGCGTTTTGGTATCTCTCACCTATTTACAGATCAACAGATTAAAAATTAAATCAGCTCTAACCTGGACACTGGACATGATGACAACTGTAATTTTATTACATCTGACTCCACCACGGCTACGAGTTTGTGTGAATTTCATAATCAATCTGTGGAATATATTGTAAACCCATGACAAATTAGTAACGACTAACTAAACCTGGCATTATCAAGATGAACTCCAAGTTGTGCTAAATTTGGTCCAGAACTGCAGCAATTCGGTGGAAATCGGGATCAGACAACGGAGTACTGAGCATTGTGGCCCTGTCACCGAGTACCTGATACTCAGTGTTCTGAAGCTGTTGCCATGATATTGGGAAAGTGCAAATACTGGGTAATTTCGGCAGAACAACTATTCCTAAACTCAGCACCTAAACCGTAGGATTCAATACATACCATGAAACAACAAAAAACAACAACCCATTTTGAAAGGAAAAACGCCAGCACAAACAGAAGAAGCATGAAATCTAAAAATCCAATGCACAAAACTTGGATTGACCCATGAATTCTAGAGCTAACATAATGTTTGTAAGAGAATCCAGCATGACTTAGCTTCCTACCATCCTTATAATTACCTGCTGTTCCATTATCTTTCGGGCCGAGAACTACACTACACGAAGCTCAAAAAACTTAGAAGTATATGCAGAAAAAACTGCCACAGAAGCTTGCAATGCATTCCAGTCTCCAATTTGATGACGAACATTGGCAAATTGCAAACCATGAAAAATGAAAAACTAAGAAACTATCGAGTTGGGTGGTACCTTTGTGAGGGGTAATATTCGTTCCTTGAACGTTGTTGGATTCCTTTGGCGAGAGTATAATGATCAGAGCTCCTGCAAAGCCATTCAAAACGCATATAAATAATAACGCTAATGCTCTACAGAGCACAACGCGACATATCAGATTACTCAAAAGAAACGAGGCCACTTATTCGACACGAGGCCACTTATTCTCTGAACACTTGTCCTCGTGGAGAATCTGTCTGCTCTGTTTTCCTTTTAATTTTCACTTTCGCTTTGGATTTGTTTTCCTTAGCCACACTATCCTAGAAACCCTCTCCACTTCCACTTCCACTTCCATAGAACAAGGAATTGCTTCCAACTATGAAAACACACCGCGCACACAAGCAACAAAGTAGTGAAGCGGAAGGCCTATCTGTGACAACAACACTGACGCAAGGCGTTTCCCCCATTAATCCCTCATGCACAACAACTGTCGATGCCTGCTTATCGACCTTCTTCGCAGAGCGCTGCCACAACAAATAAAAATAAGATGGTCGAGACTCGAGATATTTGTGTAGAGTTTCTAATATAAACAAATTCCCATTCCCTGACATGAAGAGTCTTTCATCTATATCCATACAAGTGCAGGAAATACATCAATTCCATGTTGCATGACCAATAGGACCAAACCATCTTGCACTATCCATGCAAATGTAATGACGAGTCAAAAACATTTGACAACTCGTTTAATTTAAAAGTTATTATCATCACAAATAAGAATATTTTTCATATTGTTCTAAACATGCTATCCTTCCATTTGAATGTTTTTATTATCATTGTGTTTGCGCTTTTTTTTATATTTTTTAATTATTTTCATTTAAAATTAAATTTAAAAAAAAATTACAATTTGATCAAAAGTTATATATTTTATAAAAATAGACTAATAGTTTAAATGTTATATTTTACCGACCTTCGTATGTATCTGTTGTGATGGAGCTATCAAGACACTAATCTTGTTCCTTAATAAAACTGTAGATAATCATGACTATGCTTGTCATACATTTTCAAATCTTGAATTAATAACTTTATTTTACAAATTTCATTTTGCTTTAATACTTTTGAAAAAAAAAAAATCATGACTATGCTTGTCATACATATTCAAATCTTGAATTAATAACTTTATTATACCTGCCTCAGCAGGTATATTGTAATCGATTGATTTTGACTTTGGTTGACTTTGGTCTATTTTGATGCAGGTTTAAAAAATTAAAATCTGTTTTGTAAAGTATAACTTAGGGATTTGTAAAATATTTTTTTTAATTTTGTTAAAAAAACTATTTTGTCAACAACTGATTGGTGGATAGAAGCTGATGTCAACATTGGGATTTGGTATCTGGATTTGAGTTGACATGTGTCCACATGACGTCATAATTATAAAATTTAAAAAATAAAAATTATAATAAAAATTATATCCATTGACGGGAGACTCCAGCATAGAAGCCTTATCTGTTGAAAGGTGCCAGCTGGGACTGGCCACCCAGTTGGCCCCTGTAGACCAGGATGCCCACCGAGCAGCGCGTGTGCTTCAACACCCTCTGGTTCACAGTTCCAAATGCCAGGCTCACAGACTCCAGGACGCTGTCGACGCGCTGGTATTTGTGGAAGGGAAGAATGATCATGGCAATCCGCTTCCGGTCCGCAATATTGCAAATATCCTCGTGCATGTCATGGGTAGGAGAGATGGCGGTCATGGGCCTCACCGTTACCTTGCTCAGTTGCTCATACGCCTCGAATGCAACCACTATCCGATCTTGTGATTGGGAACGGTTGCGGTTCCAGAAGGGAAGCCCGTTTTTCCTGGCCTTGTGAACCATCATAATCACAGAAGACCTCTCGGACAACTCCACCAGGTGCATGATGTAGAGACGCAGGGCAGGCTTTCGAATCCCCCTGGAGGCCTCTATCAGGTTTATCATCGCCGGTATGTTCCTCGTACCGTGCAGACAAGCCAGGATTCTGAGCCGGTCCTCTGGTTTCTCTCTCTGTATCTTTCTGTGTATGTATGGAGTTGCCTTTCTTGCTGGCTTGTATATGGCCATTACTAATGGGGTTGTAATGAATGTTGTGAATAGAACCATCCACACCAAAATCGAGAAAACTTCGTCATTCAAAACCTGAAAAAGTAAAAAATAAACATCCAGATCATCGGGTTAAGCTGTATGGGCTATCGAATATTTTAGTTCATTCAAGATGAATTTGAATACTTTTTTGCAATTTGTATTGTACCTTCCTATCCTTTCCAATGTTGAGGACAATCAACTCCACTAATCCTTTGGTGTTCATCAAGAATCCCAAGGCCATTGCTTCGCGACAAGGAACTTTGTGGGCGATTGCAACAAAAAACGTACCCAGAATCTTCCCTGCGCAAGCAGTCACCATAACCAAACCAAGCAGACCCTAAGACGTGCTCCCATGAATTGATGCCACATTAGTCTTCAAACCGCTGGAGGAAAAATATAATGGCAGTAGAAAGCCTGATACGAAGTCCTCAATCTTTTCAATAAGCATCCATGCTAACGGGCCGTCTTTCGGACTTGTCAAACCAAACACAAAAGCTCCGAAGTTTGAGTGAATCCCAATTGCATCTGTTACAAAGCCAGATGCTAGCATTCCCGCCAGAGTAATGCAAACGAATGTTTCGCTCACCGGTTCATTGTCAGGTGACCGGTGGCCAATCCAAGACATTATGGGCTTCACCGCTACCATCATGAAAACCACAAATGCTAATCCACATAGCAAAACATAGATTGATATAACAGGGCTCTTGTCTGTACCTGAAAAAGCGACGGCAAGGGCCAGAAGAATCCAAGCAACCACGTCATTAACTGCAGCTGCGGCCATGGCCATTTGCCCCACATCCGTGGTAAGAAGCTTGACTTCTGCAAGTATCCTAGCAAGTACTGGGAATGTAGTGATAGACAACGATACACCCATGAAGACGAGGAATTGTCCATAGCCCACACCCTTAGAAATCGTTGCCTTGAGAATATAAGCAACTCCGATCTCGGCCAAAAACGGTAAGCTAATTCCAGCTGCAGCAATTGCTAAGGCCTTCCTTCCAGTACGTTTAATTGCATTGAAATCTAGTTCCAACCCAACCAAAAACAGAAAGAATAGCAGACCAATATTTGCAACAGTTTCGAGTACAGTGGTACTATTCTCTGGGAAAATTGTGTGCATGTAAGCTTTACTGCGCCCTAGAAGAGAAGGCCCAAGAAGAATTCCACCCTAGATATCACAGCAACCAAAATCGAAAACTTACAACTCCAGATCTTTTACACACTCAAGTTGTTGCATTTTATATATATATAGAAGGGTTCTGAAGTAAAATAGTAGTAAGACATGGGGTTCAGAAATAATTGGAATTCAGTACTAGTTTCATAGATAAGATATGATTGGCATAGCCAAATGAAATCATATATCTTTAACATTAGAAAACCAAATGCAGATAATTATGCTTTTTATTTTGACTATAATAAACCCTATTTTAAGGTAGAACATTTACAAAGTAGGTACCACGTTTGAGGTTCAATAGTTCTATATCAATTTGATCGAAATGATCGCGACCATAGTCGAACATGGAGAAAAGCCGGTAAAACTACCAGTCATATTTTATTCACGATTTCCAACTGTTATACATACGGTAGTGGCAGCTTCATTGGCGAGAAAAATAAAAAATTTTAAAGAAGAAAGTTTGAATGCCTTTTAATTAAGCTAAAAGACGAATATAAAAGCTAACATAAATGTATATAGTAAACTCTAACATTTTTTTAATTGAAGTTTCCTGCTAAATCATTTGGAACAATTAGATTGAAGTCAATTCGAAGGCAGGTGCAGACAATGTCAAAACAAAGTCGATCAACTAAACTGCAGTCAATTTTTCAGGCCTAGTGGAAACTGAAATGTGTGAAAAACAGTGTAGAGTGCCTATTCTATTTTAGAATAGCAAAATCATGGCAAGAACTTTTTGGGATTGTGTATGTGTATTTTAATTAACATCAAACTGATGATGGCAAATTAAAAAATTATTCATATCATATCTCATATATATATATATATATTTATTTATTTATTGGTGACTGTAATGGTTAATTATTAAGTTGACACATTTAATTTAAAACAAGTAAAGAGAAACTATAAGTTATGAATTTGGACTTAGTTAACACATGTATAAACTTATCATGTGTTTTTAGGTTAGTGGTGGTTATTAGCTAATGATAAGTAGAAAAAAAATATCATTCATAATATATATTGGTAGTGGTTGATTACTAAGTTGACATATTTAATTTAAAATAAGTAGATGGAAATTATAAATTCTGAATTTGGACCTAGTCAATACAAGCATAAACTTTGTGGTTGATTACTAAGTTGACATATTTAATTTAAAATAAGTAGAGGGAAATTATAAGTTCTGAATTTGGACCTAGTCAATACAAGCATAAACTTATTATGTGCTTCAAGGTTAGTGGTGACTATTAGTTAATGGCATGTGATGATGATAAGTTGAAAATTTACCAAATATCATTCATAATATATATATATATATATATATATATATATTTTGGTAGTGGTTGATTACTAAGTTGACACATTTAATTTAAAATAAGTAGATGGAAACTATAAGTTATGAATTTGGACCTAGTCAATACAAGCATAAACTTATCATGTGCTTCTAGGTTAGTGGTGGTTATTAGCTAGTGGTATGTCAAATTGCTATCACTTGCCTAGATTTAGAGTTAGAGGGTAGAGAAAGCTATAAAGCATTGACTTCTCCCACAATCATAAGTATGGGTAGGCTCCCCACCATACAAGTAGTAGTTATAACTCTAGTTTTTGAATGAAATCATCCCACTATATAAGTTATGAAGCCTTTAAAGGAATTGCAGTATCCTATTGCTATATATTTTCAATCTCTTCTTAGGAGGCAGGTACTAAGCAACTTTGTTGCTTATTCCACTTGTTTATAGAAATTTTGGTGAAAGAAGTTTAATTACTTTTATATTTGTTAATTTAATTTGTTATATTACAAATATGTTTATAATGATAAGCATCAAGGTTTTACTGAAATTTAAGTTTTATTTTATTTATAAAATTTTTGGAGAAAGAGGTTTAATCACTTTTATATTTGTTAATTTAATTTGTTATATTATAAATATGTTTATAATGATAAGCATCAAAATGTTATTTTAATTTATGATAAGCATCAATATGTTATCTTAATTTTTTTTAATGTGAAGAAAAAAATTGCTCATGCAGTAGATCTTTAAGATTGATTTATATTATTTTTTTATAAACTACTTATTGATGATGCAGTAGATCTTTAAGATTGATTTATATTATTTTTTTATAAACTACTTATTGATGATGCATTAGATCTTTAAGATTGATTTATATTATTTTTTTATAAACTACTTAATTACTTTTGTTTTTTTATTCAGCAACATGAATTTTTTTATCATTTTAACTGTTTTTTTATTAGCCAACATGAATTTTTGAATTATTTTAACTTTGTTTTTTATTTATTTTTGTTGGCAAAGTGGTGGAACTCCCTTGACAAACAGGGTTGCTATTGGGTAAGTAACCACGAACCAGGGGCATCTAAGCCGTCAAAATCACCGAGAGATCTAAAACGGGCGACCTTCCAGCTTAGAGGAACTCTTAATCATAGGAGGACTCTGTTTTTATTAACCACCACGATGTTTAACTGTGTAAGTAGATTAATGTGAAAAAAGGTTTAAAATTAGTAGATTATGTTAGTATAAATCCGATTCTGCATAAATGCGGAATAAAACTATAAACAGAATCGAAATAGGAATGCCCATCAAGACCATACCTCCAGCCATTGATGCTACTGACTTGCTGTAGAAGGTTTCTATGCTCCACAAGCTTCAGCTTCCTGTATGGCGCTTCCAAGCTCTGCTTTCTCCTTCTTGATGGTGTAAAACTGAAGGGGATTGAGATAGCGAGCTTGGGGACCAACAGGGGTTTTAAATAGCCAAGCTCCCATCAAGCTTCTCAAGGCTATGTGTCGCATGTTCCACAAAACAGGAAGATGGACCACTCCAAAAGCTCCCAAGAAACGTTTTCTAAACCGAATGAATCGTTTGAAGAGCCGCTGGATGGAAGGTGAACCGCCGGCTCTGCTGAACGAACGTGGGAGCTTGCTGAACGGACGCAGGAGCTTTCATTCTCCCACTTGGTCCATACTTCCAAACTTAATGTCTCATCTTAAAACCTATTGACAAACTGTATTAAGTAATAGATACAAGAATCATGGCGATAAGTCCTCTTATGACAAGTATTACCTTCCATGTATTACTATGTATTTATTGCTATTTTAATTTATGTGGCAACAATTTCTTAATGAATAAACCTTATGTTTATTCTTGGTCCTCAGAGACGAATTTTCTCAAATAAACTTAAGGTGCACATATGTATGAGAAAAAACATCACAATAATTAAGACTTTCATTAAAATAACATTGTCCATACAATGAGAAACTACATAATGGAACCAAGTCCCATATTCATTACATGATCCTTGAATTTAAACGATGGCATGCCCTTAGTCAAAGGATCAGTGATCATCAACTCAGTGCTGACGTGCTCAATGACCACTTTCTTTGCTTTAACACGTTCCCTGATGGCTAAATACTTAATGTCGATGTGTTTATTTCGACTCCCACTTTTGTTGTTTTTAGCCATAAAAACAGCAGCTGAATTGTCGCAATACATTCTCAATGGCTTAGAGATAGAATCCATAATTCTAAGCCCAGAAATGAAACTCTTAAGCCATAAACCATGTAAAGTAGCCTCAAAACAGGAGACGAACTCGGCTTCCATAGTGGAAGTGGTAATCAAGGTCTGCTTGGCACTCCTCCATGATACGGCTCCACCAGCCATCATAAAAATGTATCCTGATGTTGATTTGCGTGAATCAACACATCCAGCAAAGTCTGAATCTGAGTAGCCAATTACTTCCAAATTGTCCGTCCGTCTATACATAAGAATGTAGTCTTTAGTTCCTTGAAGATACCTCATTACTTTCTTTGCAGCTCTCCAGTGATCTATACCTGGATTACTCTGATATCGTCCCAGCATTCCCACAACAAATGCAATGTCAGGTCTTGTGCAGACCTGAGCATACATTAGACTTCCGACAACAGAAGCATATGGAATGTTCTTCATTTGTTCCCTTTCAAGGTCGTTCTTCGGGCATTGGTTCAAATTGAACCTATCACCCTTCACAATGGGAGCTATACTTGGTGAACAATCCTTCATCCGAAATCTCTCTAAAATTTTATTAATATAGGTTTCCTGAGACAGACCTAAGAGGCCTCGAACTCTGTCTCTATGGATCTTAATGCCAATGACATAAGATGCCTCACCCATATCCTTCATATCGAAATTTTTAGAGAGGAATTGCTTCACTTCATGCAGCATACCCTTATCATTGGTTTCTAGCAAAATGTCATCCACATATAAAACAAGAAAACAAATTTTACTCCCACTAACTTTCAGATATATACATTGATCCATAATGTTTTCTTCAAAACCAAA
>LPNX010213449.1:449513-488123 GCA_001517045.1 Pseudotsuga menziesii
CATTGCATTACCTTTGTCCGCAAGCCATTTCTGAAATTTTTCGCATTCCTTCTTTATGTGTCCTTTCTTTTTACAGAAGAAACACTTGGAAACTTTCTTAATATCAGTTTGGGGAGGTATTTTACCTTTCCATTTCTTAATGGCTTGAGATTTGCCCTTCCTGTGCGTTGCCAGCATTGCACTTCCTCCCAGTTCCATCACCAGTCTTTCTTCTTCTTGAACACACATGGTCATGAGTTCATTTATTGACCATTTATCCTTATGTGTGTTGTATGAGATTTTGAAAGGTCCATATTGGTGCGGAAGGGTGTTCAGGATGTAGTGCACTAGGAAAGACTCTGATATATCAACCTCGAGTTTCTTCAATTGAGCCACAGTGTCCCTCATTTGCATGATGTGCTCACGCACACCTTTCACACTGGTGAGTCTTAGGGATGAGAACTTCATGATTAGGGTACTTGCTAGTGCCTTGTTTGAAGTGACGAATTGATCATCAATGGCTTTCAGCAAATCTCGGACCCTTTCATGCTGATCAATTGAACCACGAATGCCAGCTGAAATTTTAGTCTTAATGAACATCATGCTTAAACGATTAGATCGCTCCCATCGCTCATAAAGCGTGATGTCCGCTGCAGTGCTGGTATTGGTGAGTGCTGGTGGTTCATCTTTTCTGATAGCATAATCTATGTCCATCCATCCCAAATGAAGGAGAATTCTCTCCTTCCAGACCTTATAGTTGTCTCCCTTAAGTTCAGGGATATCACAACGAATTTCAGAGAAATTTGCAGGTTGTACAACTGCATAAAATTAAATATCACATGCTTATGTTAAAATTGAGACCAATTAAAAATGTCATGTTTTACCAATGTAAATTCATGTTTTAAGATTGAATCCAATGACATAAAAATTGCCTGTGGGCTAAATTTTTAATTCAAGCAGATTCAAATATTCTTCATGATAAAACTATTAATTCATAATTCCTGTGGATAAGTTATGAATAATTCAATATTTTATCCTAATTAATTACATAAATATAATAAAAATTCATGTGGGATAAAATTTATTATATTTAGTATAATTAATTACAATTAATGTCTAAACTTTCTTTATCTGATCTTAAACAAAAATATAATATTAATTAATTAGAGATGCTGTGGCTATTCTCTAATTAAATACCATATAGATCACTAGACATTATTACTGTTCAATGTAACAAACAAGCTTCAAATGAAGAGGTCTGAAGGAGGGCAAGCTAAGAAATCTAAATTCCACTGTCAGTTCCAGAATTTAAAACGACTCAATATTTAATGTCTGTCTATAAGCCCATATATTTCAAGAAGGCCTTCACCAAAATGCTACTTGATAAAATACAAAACTTAGAGGCTGCAATGTACAATGGAAAGGTTAACCAATCAGTCCAAAAATAATAATGGAAACTTCAAACCCTTTACTTAATTCTGTATCTTTAAAAGACATGCAAGAATGCATGTAAATCATACACAAAAGAAAGAATCAATAATATATATATATATATATATATAATGATTTGCAAATAAACTTTCACCATATATGTTTATAATTCCGGATCCTTAAAAGACATGCAAAAAATGCATTTGAATCATGTATAAAAGAAAAAATTATTCTTTTATATGATATATAAATTACTTACTCATAAACTTTCACCTTATAAGTTTATAATTCCGGAATTTTAAAAAACATGCAAAAATGCATATAAATCATATATAGGAAATAATTATTCTTTCATTGCAAATAAACTTTCACCTTATAAGTTTATAATTCCCGATTTTTAAAAGGCATGCAAAACAAATGCATATGAATCATATATAATATATAAAAGAAAGAATTATTCTTTTATATATATATATATATATATATATATATAACTAACTTATTCATTGCAAATAACCTAATCAGCGATATATAAGTTTATAATTCAACAGGCAAAAACTCATAAATGTTTTACAAAATGTGTAAGCCAAATAAATATTATAAAAGAGATTCTTACCCACCGTTTCGACTCAAGTTGTAGGCTGAAATAACTCAGACAAGAGGACTAAGAAGAAAAACAAACGCCACGCCGATAATTTTAGCTGAAATCTTATGCTAAAAACATATTGTTTCCAGTACAAATTCAATGTGGCGAACAAGGGTTTGGATAAAAACTGTGCCATAAATTATCCGCGAGAGACGATTACAGAGGTCCCGTGTTCGATTCTCCTTGACGACGAACAAGCTCGGACTCGCATGGAACCCAAACGCCTACTCGCTTCTCCCAAACACATGTCTTAAACAAAAAATGGCAAAAGGGTTTTCTGGTGATGCCCACGCATCGCCATTATACTTGCACTGGCACAAACCTGTGTATCAATTTTATCTTTGCAGGGGGTAACTGTCGTTTCCAACAAAAGGCCTGTGCATCAATCATAATGGGACAGCGGTCCTCTCTAACAGCCCAACAAGGGCAGCAGCCACTCAAAAAACCCAATAGGGCAGCGGCCACTGAAAGAACAACTCACACACAAGCTTAGGCTCAGGCAACAGTCCACGGCTCAGGTTAAAGGACCAACAAACAGTCACAGGTAAGGTGGCAACCCAGCAAAACAAAACAAAATAAAAACGCAGGAATGCACACAGAGTAAACCCTACAGTGGCGACTCCAGCCAGAACACCAAGGCAGAGATAAATGGCTCTGATACCAACTGTTAGTATAAATCCGATTCTGCATAAATGCGGAATAAAACTATAAACAGAATCGAAATAGGAATGCCCATCAAGACCATACCTCCAGCCATTGATGCTACTGACTTGCTGTAGAAGGTTTCTCTGCTCCACAAGCTTCAGCTTCCTGTATGGCGCTTCCAAGCTCTGCTTTCTTCTTCTTGATGGTGTAAAACTGAAGGGGATCGAGATAGCGAGTTTGGGGACCAACAGGGGTTTTAAATAGCCAAGCTCCCATCAAGCTTCTCAAGGCTATGTGTGGCATGTTCCACAAAACAGGAAGATGGACCACTCCAAAAGCTCCCAAGAAACGTTTTCTAAACCGAATGAATCGTTTGAAGAGCCGCTGGATGGAAGGTGAACCGCCGGCTCTGCTGAACGGACGTGGGAGCTTGCTGAACGGACGCGGGAGCTTTCAGATTATTGTTGTTATAATAATATTGAAAATAAAAAATTCATAATCAGATGTGGGCGGGTTGGGAGCGTCGTGTCCATCGGTAGACGCTCTCCCAATAAAGAATTATAAGTCTTGTCTTTGCAGCGTTTTTTCATAACAAATTCACAGACTCACAACGCAGACAAACTTCACCAGTATCGCAGAGAGAGTTCATTAAGCTGGTTTTTCGATACAAAGCAAGAACTAGCTAAAAGTTCAAATATCATGATGATGAGATTGAGAAAAGGTTCAAATATTATAAAATTCGAGGAAGGATGGGAGATAATTCAGAAGGGTCTCTTAAAGTTGAAAGAGAATTTGAAAATAGATTTAAAGGATGAGTTTCCTGCATCGGATTACGTACACATTTATACAACAATCTATAGAATGTGCACCCAGAGGCCGCCTCACTGTTATGAACAACAACTCTATGATAAATACAGGGAATTATGTGAGGAATACATCGCTAATCTTACGTTATTAGCACCTTTAAGCGAAGCAAATTATGAGTTCATGTTTACAGAAATCCTGATATATAAGGTTATGGTTCGATTCATGTCAAACATGTTCTCTTACTTGGACCTTCACTTTGTGGGAAATAGCTCAGTGGATTCGCTATTGAAAGTTGAGGCCAATTGTTTTCATGGCGTCCACAAGAATATGGTTAATGTGGTGATTGAGCTGATTAATCGAGAGCGCGATGGAGAACAAATTGATCCAGCTTCGTTAAAAAATGCTATAAACATTATTCTGGAGATAAGTACAGAGGACAGAAATTTTTACCAGAATGACTTTGAAGGTCCCATGCTGGAAGCTACTGGAACTTACTATTCTAGAAAGGCTGCTTCATGGATTTTAGAAGATTCTTGTCAAATATATATGTTAAAGGCTGAAGCATGTTTGAAACATGAGAAAGAGAGAGTTGCTAATTATTTGCACATCAGCACCGAGCAGAAGCTACTAGAGCAAGTAGAAAACCAAATCCTCCTTCCCTATCCCTCCCAACTTGTGGAAAACGAGCATTCAGGCTTCCTTGCTTTATTTTGGGATGACAAGAAAGAAGATCTTTCTAGGATGTACAGGCTTTTCCATAAAATACCCAATGCTTTCGAACATGTCGCAAATAGGATTGAACAGTTTGTAACCAGCCAAGGAATGGCATTAGTTAAATGGATAGAAGATGCAGTAAACAATGGTGATACATGTGCCAAACAAGAACATGCGTATGTGCTAAAGATTGTTGAATTTCATGACAAGTGGATGGACTATGTTGTTGGTGTATTTCAAGAAGATGACAGGATTCTCTTGGCTATAAAAACAGCATTTGCAGAATTTTGCAATGAAGGAATGGTAGGAGAGATAATTGCAGAATCGCTGGCTACATTATGTGATAATGTGCTTCAGATGCAAAATATCTGCCCTAACAGTGAGAGTATTCTTGAAAAGGGTGTTAACCTCCTCCAGTATATAAATGATAGAGAATTGTTTTGTGAATTTTACACCACAAAACTGGTTGACAGACTAATATTACTGGGTATTTATGCAAATGTATATCTTGAGCGAACCATATTGTCAAATATCAAACTCCATTGTGATAGCTTGACCTTAAATATGGGATGCATATTGAATGATTTTACAGTTGCGCTGGAGAATCGGGCTGAGTTTATGAATTCAAACATGCATCCTGGAATAGATTTAGGTGTTACAGTGCTAGATTCTAGATTATGGCCAACTATCGAGTCTTCTGAACTTAATGTACCATGGGAAATGAAAAAATACTTTGATATATTCGACGGCTTTTATTGTAAAAAATATGAGCATCGTAGACTCACATGGATATATTCCATGGGGAACTGTAATATCATTGGCAATTTTAACTCAAAGCCAATAGAACTTATAGTATCACTTTACCATGCAGCAGTGCTTTTATTGTTTAATTGCTCAGATGAAAAGCTGAGTTATAAAACAATAAAATATCGATTGAATATAGCAGATGAAGATGAAGATGAAGATCTGACAATAAAAGATCGATTGAATATAGCAGATGAAGATCTTGTGAGAGTACTTCATTCACTGGCCTGCGAAAACTATAAGATTCTTTCAAAAGAGCCCAACAACAGAAGAATAGGCGAAGATGACATATTTGAATTCAATCCAACCTTTACATCCGAATTCAGCAAGATCAGGATTCCACTTACATGTATAGATGAGAAGATGCAAGACACTGATGACATACTACTTGCGGTTGATGCTGCAATACTTCGCATAATGAGGAGCAGAAAAGTCTTAACAACCCAAGAATTAATGAGTGAATGCGTGGAGCAGGTGCCATGGATGTTCGAACCAGACTTTGGATTAATAAACATGCGAATTGAATTTTTCATTTTAAGAGAGTACTTGGCACGGGACAATGAAAATTCTGATATCATTCGATATATAGAGATACAGCCAATTCAAGGAAACAGCCAATGCACAGATACAGCCAATTCACAGTGTTAATAAGCTTGAAAGCATGAGATACAGCCAATCCACAGATTGAAGTGTTCATCAGGATATGTTGTTGTTCTATTACACAATAACTAGAACGTTGCAAACTGTAATTAAAAAGTTTCATATCAACTATGTTCTTTAATTCTGATAATTTTTTTATTATCTAATTGTGTTAATATTTTAATTATCTTATTTTGTATGTATTTATGGTGTTCAGTCATTGTGTTTAATTTTTTGGAATGTCATGGTTTAAAGATAATCAACATTAAGTAAACTACTATCATAGAAAACAAATATGTCAATTAAATAGAGTTTGAAAGTAGTATATATTTTTTCTTAGAGCAGTATTATTATATAGTATTAATATAATAAGATAAAATTGTCATTTTTTTGTTAGTTTATGGGCTTAATTTTGTTAAGGTGTGGGTTTGGTTAATTTTGATGGCTTAATGATTGAAATGCATTGTCGTGGGCATAATGACAAGTTGGGGTAGTCGCCGACGTGGAAGAAAGTGATTTTCAAGAAAGTTTTGTATTTCCAAGAAAGTGATTTTCCACATGTTTTGTATTTCCAAGAAAGTGATTTTCCAAACCTTGACAGTGTAGCACCAATTTTAAAATAAATGAATATAAGTTTTCTCTGCCACTTTGCATAGCATGCATCTGGAAGTTCCTTGCACTCCTCTCTTTTGATGATTATTTGTTTTTCGAATTCGATTTTCCACCAATGTCCATATGAAAGCATTGATTCTGGGTATGCTATTCAGATTCTAAATGTGTTTACAAATACTTGAAATTGGAGGTAGATGAAGAGTGTGAAGTTCTAGCATATACCCTTTGACGTAGTAACCTTTTTTCCCATCCTTGAGAATCAGGTTCATTGTTAATGGGGGAACACTCTATTAGAGCTACTGTGAAAAATATTACACAAGGGTGAATATTTCCCACTTAGTGAGGGGTAAAGCCTTGTAGACTGCATCAAGGATTCAATAGTAGGTTCCCCTATAGGTAGGGGGAGTGCTTCAACTAATTCTATAAATGGTTTTGAGTGCAACAAAATAAAAACAAAGAACAACAAGGTAGGAATACAAACTCCAATAACCAATAGATGTCAAACCGATTTTTGTATTTCTTAATGGTCAAGCATGTACAACACCTAGGGGATGTGAGATGTAACAAAGGAAAACAATCCCTAATAGGTAGGTCTATTTAATCCACACTAAATGTTAAGTAGATTAAATAAAAAATGAGAAGAACAATTTCCCTTTGGAGGAAGGTGGCAAGGGATCCTGGAAGATGTTAACAAGAGGGAAGAGGTGAACTATGAGAGAGTTCAATCACAACTCCAATGGCATAACATTGCTCTGATTTGTTCTTACAATATTCATTCCCATGGCTTAATTTTATAGGCCAAGAGGTGGCCAAGAAATAACTAGATCTAAGTGTGAACTCTTTGATCTCATAATCTAGATCCCAAGTACACAAAGGGGGGGCATTCAATGGACCCAAGTGTCTAAGGATTCGAATTCAAAGTCTTGGAGGTAATGGAGATTTCATGAGTCTTTAATGCACTGTGGGTTTTTGAGATCCTGTAGTTTTTGTCATTCATGTGGATTTCAAAGGAAAATTCATACAGATCGTGTGATTGTTGAACTTATAATGCATGTAGTAGCGCGTATAAATAGACATTTGGACACGTGGTTTTGTATTTTGACTATTTTCATGCATTTCAAGACTCATACTCCTTGTAAGGGTACCAAGGGGTCCACTCATAAAAAAAGTTGGTACTTGGATGAATTCGACTTCAAGCCATGTAAGAGTAGATAAACCTAGAAATGATGTCACTAGTGCAAAAGAAGCCGAACTGTTGAAGATTAGGATAATCCCACATGGGTGGGGTTTTGAATACTAGTAAAGCTACTAAAAGGAGTACTTCACTATATGAGATGCGTGGCTACTATGATTTGCAAATGTGAACATTGCCACCTTTGAAATGTATGACTCCCCATGATGTGATATATTTGTTGACATCAAGCATAGTGGAGACTATTAAGCTAGGGAGCACTAATGACTCTACCTACTTAGTTCAAGGCTATCCCTTATATTGATTGAAAGGAATCCCAAGGTACCATTGTAACTTTTGCAACTCTCAAAATATAATGATTTGATTTCAATAAGAAGTGAAGTGTATGATAAGATGAGGGCCTTATCCTTATAACCAAGATCAATTTGCAACCAACTATGAGATTGATAGAACTGACACAAGACTGGTTGATAAGCATGGGGCTCATGACTTCCTTTGATAGATGTGAATTTGGGGAGTAACTAATCGCAACATTCTTCAAAGTACAGGGATAGAGTGTAACAGAGGGAGATAACCTTCAAATGAAGGGTTTGGTTGGGCACAAAATACAGAAGGAATGGTGACTGACAAAACTTGATAATGCTAGGGATAGTGATACTCAACTACATCGATCAAAGGTGACCAGGGGGTTGCTTCCAAAAGAATTGAGTGACTCCCGCAATGGTGAGGGTGTTGGGGAACCATTTGTACATAAATAATAATTGGTGGGGTCCCCTTAGGTTTGGGTGTGCTGAGGGACCAATTTGATGATGGGCGGGATTCCCGCAATTTTGGGTGATTCGAGGAATCATTTTGATGATGGATGGAGTGCCCATGATTTTGAGTTAGTTAGGGAACCTTTTCCAAAATTATTTTGGGGTTATTTTGATGCGCTCATGGGGGTATGAGTGGTTGTTTGTGAATATGAATATAATATATGCCAAGGAATTTGATGGAATGAATCTCTCAAGATGGGAGAATAAATGTGCAACTATGAAATGATGAACTATGGGTTTATCTATCAAAGTCAATCAAATTCCTCGTACCTATGGGTGATCATTATCATGGGTGTCAAAATTATGATGGCAATTTTTGGGTGCCCCAATTAGGTATATAGGCCAACACAATCCAAATGCAAGAATATAATCCATACAAACAAGAGAGGGATAGGCATGAAAGTGTGTTATTCTCATTAATTATTGTTCATTTATACAATGATAATGACCATTAGGTTCAACTTCCAAAATGGTATCTTGGAATCCCAGGAGACTCTTAGTCTCTCTTGATCATTCGTATTTCTCATACCGATGAAACAAATCCCCTCTAATCCAAAGCATTAGAGCGAATTTGGGGTCTAAAATGGTTTTATAAGAAAACAAGCCATCTCATAAGAAAACAAACCACCTCATAAAAATAGAGCCATTGACTTCAAGAACAAATATAATTTCAAGAAAAGAGTGAACCATAGTGGTTAAGCGGGCATATAATAATAACATAATATTTATGAATTTTGGAGCAAGAGAGAAAAAACTACTTTTTTTCATTCGTATTTCATGTTTTTAGTGGGGTGGGGTCTATTAAACATAAGTCATGTGGGTATTCCTTGGATGCAGAATTTAAATATGTACAATGAGTGCCCCCTCTTGAATTTTGAGTAAAATGACAGGGAGATATGTTGAAAATGCAAATGAAAAAAAAGTAGTTTTTTCTCTCTTCCTCCAAAACTCATAAATATTATGTTATTATTATAACTAAATTATTTTGTTATTTTCCTTTATATGACCATTTCAGAGCTCAAATTTTCTCTAATGGGTATATATGAGTCCAAGAAAAAAGAAGAGACCTGAATAAAAGGCTTGATAAACCAACTATGCAAAACATGTTAGTAGAAGCTCTCCTCATCTTCTGCTAAATACAAGAGCTCTCTTAAGTGCTAGTTTTGGCGAACCACCAAAGAAAATGGCTGGCAGAATTTGAAATCTTCTACTATGTGGGTGGTTTAAGGCTGACCACCAACTCTTGAACTTGGTGTGAAGGCTTAGAGGTTTTGTCTGAAACTTGGAATGAAGGCTCACAGGTTCTCTAGCATAAGAAATAGGAATCTAAAGTCTTCTACTAAATTGGTGGTTTAAGGCTGACCATGAACCATCTGGAGAGATGAAACATGAAGTGAAAAGCTACAACTTGTTTAACATTTCCATCTTGACAATATTTTGCCATGTAATTTAGATAGAAGCTTGAACTAGAGTTTGATAAATGAA
Source organism: Pseudotsuga menziesii (assembly GCA_001517045.1). NCBI lineage: Eukaryota > Viridiplantae > Streptophyta > Pinopsida > Pinales > Pinaceae > Pseudotsuga > Pseudotsuga menziesii. Next base: position 459,283 of record LPNX010213449.1, read on the forward strand.
GGTGTTGTCAATATTGATGGTTTTAGGTGGCCACAAACTCTAGAGCACAACTGAACATAACTTTTCATAGGCTCGCTTTTTCTGGATCACTTGATCTTTCTCACTTGATATTGTTCACTTTTTTATGATCATCTTTCCCCCCCCTATTAGGAACAATGTGAAGAGAGGAGAGTCTCAAGGTGTCACAACTAAACATAAAACACATGAGTATTCTGGAAAAGATGAGAGTATCATGGTGTCATCACTAGACACAAAACACATGAGTACTCTGGAATGGTTCTCTTCTGTTTGTGTGGCTACATCACTATGGATCACGCTTTCTTGATGTGACTTACTTGAGGAAGGTTGTGAGTGTTTGTCGTCATAATGAGGCTTCGAAACTTGAATCTTGACATCATATTCTCCCCTATCAAGTGCAAGGGGAGAATTTTAGGAATAACATGTATGCTTCATTTACATAAAGCTTCTTGCAACTCCACCCTTTATAAAGCATATTCAATACCCAAAAGGGATGTCGATCTCAACCTAAAATGCACCCACATACAACTGCAATTACCTTTTTCCTTCGATTTTATACTTACAAAAAACAAGCAAGTACTAAAAATATAGAAGAACTTACAACAAACATAGTTTCAAATTACACATAAGATGATTGAATTAAGGAATATGTTATACCTAAGATGATGATCTACATCTGCAATTTTCTTCTTTTGGATAAGTTGTGGCAATCAAGATGCAAATTTGCTTGTCTCTAAACCACTTTCAAATATTCTCTTGAAGCTCAAATTAGCTACAACTTTCACAATACATGCAATGCATTTTTAGCTCTCCACTAACTACTTTGCAGTGTTTCTCTACATACAAACTTACTACAATAAATAAAATCTTCTATGTCATTATTGGGCCACCAACAACAATACGTTGATTTATAATGAATATATGGAACAAACAGGGTGAAATTATTGTTCATCACCTATCAACCTCATAGCTCTTTAAGATATGAGAATATTACTCTCAAAATATATGGTTTTCCCCTACATAGTCTGAGATAGTTTTGATAAGCAATCAAAACTTAGAAACACTGTTCCTGAAAACAAGTTGTAGTAGCATCACAAAGAATGCTATTATATTTGTATCCAATCAGAGCATCAAATCACACAGAGAAAAAATTATCTTTAATTTTCAAGTGGAACGTGAACACCCCACTTGAGATCTTGTGTAATATAATGGGGTATCAGTCCTTCCCTTGTACAAGCATTTGGAGCCTGGATGGCATTTTGACTCCAACCACCAATGACAAATGTATTCTTGATATATTCCTCCAACCTGTCCTTTAACTTTGGGAGTTCTAAGAATATGTGTTATGTATCACGAATCCGAGGAGGATTTCGACAAACCTCTCACCTAGGTTTTATAATTTCTATTGGATTCAATTGTTTACCACAACTTTCACACTAATCACCTCTTACACCCTCATAGCCACATTCAGGTGTGCGAAAAGCACCTTCCAAAAACCTACCTGCTAAAAAGTGATTGGATGTATCACAACATAGTTGTTGCATTGTATTCTCATAAAGCCATTCTCTCTCCCAAATATTTTGAAAATTTTTCTGACATATTTCTATCTATTGAGGTGATGATGTACAACCAAACTTATCAAAACTTATATCAAACCACTCATATATGTCCTTATGTATAACAAAATATTTATCACAAATTTGTCATGGATTGCAATGATATTCCATTGCCTGTGGTTGTAACATATTCATGAGTCCCACAATTATATATGACCATATACCCTCTCCTACAACAATATCGAGCACAAACATCGACACTTAAAACACTTCCTATGAGATTTTCAAGATGTGGACATTGTTCACATATGGAAGTGCACTCGTTATTAACACATCCCTATTTATTTGTATTGGTAGCTTGGGAGAAACAACATATTCATATTTGAAATATCGCCCATGGTCCTTGTTGATATCCTCAAAAAAATTCCTATGAATATGCGTGCTTTCGAACCACAATGAAGAAAATTGAGCGTTGAGAATAAGGGAAAATGGAAGTATAGAGAATATATTTCTTTTAAAATAAATGGATGCCACGTTATCAATGTTTCAAAATCATGGTTACTTGTGGGTAATAAAGTAGTTTCTTTTATGAGAAGTTTATGTAAATATTTTTAGAAGCCACATGTTGTGCAACAAAATAAATTATGGTATTTGGAGGGTTCGCTCTAATTGATTATTGGTTTTTTTCCCTTGTATTTTCGGCATGTTTATGATATTCGTTTGAATTATATTGATATAAATATATTCTGGCTTGCTTCTAAGATATAGTTTTTAGTTCATTCTAAAGTTTATCATGTAGTCATGGTCAAATAGTTGTACAACATTAAGAAGACATTTCAATCTTCAATTACAACAATGCCTCAATGTCTCATTCTTGACTTGGTCTTCACTACATTACTGCTCCACGCACTATATCACCATAGAAAATGAGAAGAGAGGAAATCACACGTTGATGATAACACCATAATCTCCAGTTGGAAGATAAAAAACACATAGTTATTCTCCTCACACAGTAGTTGCATTTTACTATAACTCGATCAATTTAAACACCACCAACAACTTGAGTCAAATCAAAGGACGGGATATTCCTTTTGTGCTTCCACGAGAAACAAAAAATGTAGAGACTAGGGTTTACCATCACATAGAATGTTCATCATCATCGAGAGAGGATGTTCACCTAAGAGATATCCAACCATGTCTCCAACAATCTTCTCTACATATGGCTTTATATAGAAGCATGGTGTAATTATTTCATTAGCTGGTGGTCATCAAACTGATTTATGTAGGTAATGGAATATCTCCTTTCTATTGCACTCCTTTTTTTGTTTCTTCTATTCTCTAGTGCTTGATTTGGAGAATGTTTCCACAAAAAATATACTGAATATAGTACCTATCCTTGCCAGTTAATTTGGTGCTACATTTGATAATTATAACGCTCTGTTAATATTGAACCACGCTATGTTTAGCTCCTTCATTGATGATGGTCTTGTTCCTTGACTGTGGAGGAACTATGAGAATAGCCTTATCATTTACATGATAACTTAATCTATATGCTCCTTGCGGTAGCTTCCATGTTGATGTTCATCTCTGTGTATTCCATGGTTGTCACACATCCAATGTTCTAGAATAGGTCGCACACCTCCAACACGATACTATGACAATGGTATCCACACAAAACAATATTGGAGCTCCATGCATTTCATTCTATAGATGAAATAGATTCAATGCACAATGGAAAATTGCACCCATTTTTTGAAGAGAGATGTCTCGAAAGGAAAGATTTCATGTAGTTCATAACAAGTTAGGGATTTTTTTCACATGAAGGAAAATATGTAATGGAATGAAGGGTGAGGTTGGGTAGAGAGAATCATGTGAGAGAAATGTTATCATAAGTTTGTAGGTAATGTACATTATATATAGGTAATATACAAATATAGTAATAGTGCAATTTGCGCAGTTATAACAAGTAGGAGTTGTTGATGTATTTGTAACTCCGGAATGTATTCACTTATGTATTTCATATATTGTATTTGATTACCTATCAGGAGAATCAGTAATGTAAACAAGTCATGTAAAGTCATAGAGGTTAACCCTCCTTGTTGATCAGGGGTTAAATTCCACACAGTTGTGGGGCGCTAGGGTTATTAGACTCTCCTAGAGAAGTCATCCCTCGTAAGTTACTTTCAAGTCATAAACTAGTATAAATAGAGAGTGAGCCTCTCTATTTATCACACAATCACTCACACTCAGTTGTAGCGCATGAGTGAGAGAGAAGGAGTTGGGATAAGAGAGAGAACGGTTGTTGGAGATCATCTTACTGTCTTTGGGTTTTACTGCTGCCATTGGTGCTTATTCTATCTCTAAGGAAGTTGCGAGGTTTTCTCCTTGATGGTTTCCTCGAGGAAAATCTTTGTGACCATTATCTCTTGTGATTGATTGTTGTGCATGCTATTCTCTCATATAAGATCCTAAGATAATACTATCTTATTGATAAAAAAATTAACATGGTATCAGACCTAACCTGAGAAGAAGACACTATGCAGCTGTGGAAGCTAGGGCTTCTTACTTTTTGGGTCTCTCTCCACAATCCATCAGAAAAATAGGCTAGGCTGAATCTCCATTGAAGGGCACATCTTTCGGTCGAAGCAGAATCTGATTTTGAGCACTTTCAGTTTTTGACCTACCACTGCATCGAGAAATTAGGGATTTTCACAGAAGTGGAATTTTTGAGTGAGCCCAGGATAGGATTTCTCTCCTCCTCAAAATCGAAGTTTAGAGAGAAAAATCAAGGTTTTTGGTTGTGTAGAAGTCCAGGAAAGTGAAACCTTAATTTTTCCTGGAACCAAAAAACCAACACTGCAGAAGATCAGCTCCAGATCCAGTTTTCAGCTCCTCAAATTGGTAAGATCTAAATCTTTTGTATTTCCATTTGAGGTCCTCTATTAAGATGTCTCATCACACCAAACTTGATGAAAATCTTGAGGGAGCTGACAACTTCCGAGCTTGGAAGTATAGGATCTCCTTGGTCCTGGAAGCAAATGATTTGGACTCTTACATCGATGAAGAGGCTCTAGTTCCAGAGGGAGATGAGGCTAAGGCCTTACACAAAAATAAATTGGTCATGGCTACGAGTATTATTACTGATTCAATCAAGGATCACCTCATACCACAGGTGTCCTCCCTAAAGACACCTAGGGAATTGTTTAGTGCCCTAACCAAGCTATTTGAAGGGAAGAACATAAACCAGAAGATGACTTTGAGGAACCGGTTGAAGAATGTGAAGATCCAGAATGCGAAGACGAAACAATCATACTTTATAAGGGTCGTCTAGATCAAAGAACAACTTGAAGCAGTGGATGAGTAAGTAGAGAATGCAAAAATTGTGATGACCACCTTGAATGGTCTCCCTAGGTCTTGGGACTCCTTCATTCAAGGAATTTGTGCTAGAAGAAAACTAGTTACCTTCAGTAGACTATGGGAGGAATGCTCACAAGAAGAAGCTTGAGTAGTAGCCCGAGAAGAAAAGATGGGAAGTGAAGATCAAGCTCTCACAATACACTCCAAGAAAAGCAAAATGGACCATTATCATCACAAAGGTCAGCACTCTCACCAGAAAGATAACCCTAGAAGATCTAACAGAGATCTATCTTAGATGCTTTACATGTGATGAGAAAGGACACATCTCGAGAAACTATTCCAGAAACAAAGGTGGCTCTCAAAAGAATAAGAACTACAAAAGAAGACACCATTCTCATGCTGCAGAGGATGATGAACCTTCCAAGAAGAGAGTCAAACAAGAAAGTGAAGATTCTTCAAGTGATGAAGAGTATGTTTTGATTTCTGCTCTCACAGGAACTGTCACCCATGGAAGCAATGATTGGCTTATAGACAATGGGACTTCCAAGAATATGATGGGATTCAAAGAATCCTTTGTTAAACTATCCAAACATGAGTCACCCCACAAGGTCAAACTTGGGGATGATTACCAGTATCCAATAAAAGGTAGTGGTGAATCCTCCTATAAGCTAGACTCTAGAAAGTCTATGAAGATGAAGGATGTATTGTTTGTACCAGGACTAAAGAAGAACCTCCTCTCCATCTCTGCATTAGATGCGAAAGGCATAAGGGTTGCATTTATAGATGGCCAAGTCCTTATGTGCCAAAGGGAAAGACTATACACGATGCAGTAGTGATTGGGGAGCAAAAGGGAGGCTTATACAAGCTAAAGGGCCAACCAGAATAAGCCTTGGTCCATGACTCAGTGGAGCCAAATGAAGTTTGGCATTGAAGGCTTGCACATGTGCACTATAAAGCACTACCACTTGCAAGCAAAGTTGTTGAAGGTCTTCCAGAAATACAGGAAAAGCATGAAGGTGTTTGCAAAGGATGTGCGAAAGGAAAGAACACAAAGAAGAAATTTCCAAGTAGCGAGAGTAAGGAAAAATGAATCTTGGGGGAAATCATCCACTTCGATGTATGCGGTTCGATGTCATCCAGTTCATTGAGGGTATATATATTATGTTTCTTTCATTGATGATTTTTCTAGGAAGACATGGATATACTTCTTGAAGAACAAAGATGAAGTATTCAACAAGTTCAAAGAATTAAAAGTATTGGTCGAGAACCACACAGAAAAGAAAATGAAAACCTTTCGATCAGACAATGACGGAGAATTCACATCAAATGAATTCAAAGAGTTATGTAGAGATTCAGGGATTAAGAGGGAGTTGACCACTCAATATAATCCACAATAGAATGGGGTTGCAGAAAGGAAGAATAGAATGATCATGGAAGCTTCAAGGGCAATGCTTCATGATCAAGATCTTCCCATGCATCTATGGACAGAAGCTTCCAGGACAGCTGTGTATGTACAGAACCATACTCCACATAGAGTACTTGAGAACAAGACACATGAAGATGTCTTTTCCAGCAAGAAACTAGAAGTCAACCATCTCAGAATATTTGGCTGTTCAATGTACATACACATTCCAAAAGTAAAGAGGACAAAGTTAGATCCTTTTGGAAAGAAGGGTATATTTGTGGGATATAGTGAAAGCTCGAAGGCTTACAGAATATACTTCCCAGGATTTAAGAAGATCGACATTAGTAGAGATGTAACATTCGACAAAGACTCGGCTTACAACAAATCCAGAAAGAGACAAGCTGAAGACCCTGAAGAAACAGAAGTACCCAGGATTCGAGATACAACTATGAACGATGCAACTCAAGAAGAAGAACGAGAAATAGAAGAACTCCATGAACCTATAGATCCACCCCAAGATAAGAATCCTCACAAGAGGAAACCTACATGGGTACGAGAGGCTATCCAAGGTGTAGAAAGATATGGGGCTCCAGAAGAAATGCACAGAGAGAGGAAAAGAACCAAGTCCTGCTCCGATTATGTAGCCATATTATGTGACATCATTGATAAAGAACCTCCCAACTATGAAGAAGTGGTAGAGAAGAAGGAATGGAAGGATTCTATGATTGAGGAGTACTAGTCGATCATGAAGAATGATGTCTTGGATGTTTTCCCAAGACTAGAGGTAAAGTCTGTTGTGACCTCCAAGTGGATCTACAAGATCAAGCATGCTGCAGATGGTAGCATAGAGAAATATAAAGCAAGATTTGTGGCTCGTGGCTTCTCTGAGAAAGAAGGGATAGATTATGAAGAGACTTTTGCACCTGTATCCAGATACACTTCCATCGGATCGGTACTTTCTCTCGCTGTAGTGATGAAATGGAAGATACACCAGATGGATGTCAAGGATGCTTTCTTGAATGGTGTAGTAGAAGAGGAAGTGTAAGTGGAGCAACCACTTGGTTTTGAGACACATGACAGGGAGAATAATGTGTGTAAATTGAAGAAATCCATGTATGGTTTGAAACAAGCACCCATGACATGGTACAAGAAAATTGACAGCTTCCTATCCAGTTTGGGATTTACCAAGAGTAAAGCAGATTCCAACCTTTTCTACAAGGTTGAAGAAGGGAACCCAGTGATACTCCTACTATATGTAGATGACATGTTTGTAACAGGTGTAGATGGGTTGATTGTTGATACAAAGAGGAATCTTGCTATCGAGTTTGAGATGATGGACTTGGGTATGATGCATTGCTTTCTAGGCATGGAGGTGTGGCTGAATGAAGATGGAATATCCCTGGGACAAGGAAAGTATGCAGTAGAGATCCTGAAGAGATTCAGGATGGTGGACTGCAAGGCCATGACCATACCTATGGCAGCGAAGCTAAATCTATTGAGTGATGCTTCATCAGAGTCAGTTGATGCTACGATGTATCGTCAGATGATTGGGTCCTTGATGTACCTGACGAACACGAGACCAGATATTTGCTTTGCTGTGAACACATAGAGCTAGTTCCTGACGGATCGTAGACATGTTCACTTGATTGCTGCAAAGCATATTCTAAGGTACCTAAAGGGTATAGTTGATTATGGGCTCAAGTGTGAGGTGAATCAAAAGATTAACCTGGAAGGTTATGTGGATTTGGATTGGGTAGGCAGTGCCATTGATAGGAAGAGCACTTCAGGGTGTTGCTTTAGTATGGGATTAGGTGTGATCTCTTGGTTTAGCAGGTTGCGATCTTGCGTGGCACTGAGTACAGCTGAAGCAGAGTATGTCGCAGCTTGTTTGACTAGTTGTGAGCCATTGTGGCTGAGGAAGTTACTATCTGATTTGTTTGATCTCCAATTGGATGCTACTTGTATATATTGCGAAAACCAGAATTGTGTGAAGTTGTCGGAGAACCTGGTGTTCCATGACAAGTCAAAGCATATCAAAATCAAATACCACTATATCAGGGATATGGTGCAGAAGGGAGAAGTGAAGTTCCAGTATGTTGCAACAGATGAATAGATAATTGATGTGTTGACTAAGCCATTAGCCAGAGTGAAGTTTGAGTACTTTCAGGAGAAGCTTGGTGTTCTCCAAATAGAAGTTCCTTCCAAGGGGAAGTGATGAGTTTGTGAGCCTTTCTGACATGGTGGTAGGTGGGGCCTCCCATGATCAGATATAAGTGATGAGCCTTTTTGACATGGTGGTAGGCCGAGCCTCCCATGGTCAGATATAAGTGCTGGGCCTTTCTGACATGGTGGTAAGCGGGTCCTCCCATGGTCAGGTATAAGTGCTGTGCCTTCTTGACATGGTGGTAGGTGGGGCCTCCCATGGTCAGATATAAGTGTTGTTCCTTTCTGACATGGTGGTAGGATTGGTTCCTCCCATGGTCAGATGTAAGTGCTGAGTACTGTATCCAGCATGAAAAAGGGTTGGCCGTGTAGTGGAAATCCTTGCAAGAGGCAAGGTACTGCATCTAGTATGAAAAAGGACTGGATTTGTAGGGGAAATCCTTGCAATATGCAAGGTGTTGCATCCAGTATGAAAAAGGACTGGTTCTGTAGGGGAAATCCTTGCAAGAGGCAAGGTGTTGCATCCAGTATGAAAAAGGATTGGCTCTGTAGGGGAAATCCTTGCATGAGGCAAGGTGCTGCATCCAGTATGAAAATGGACTGGCTCTGTAGTGAGGTGCTGCATCCAGTATGAAAAAAGGACTGGCTCTGTAGGGGAATTCCTTGCAAGGCAAGATAGTACATCTAGCATGAAAAAGGGCCAGCTCCGTTGATGAAGACCTACATGGAGGCTAGGCCTACAACCAACATGAAAAAGGGCTGGCTATGTAGAACTTCCTGTGACGAGTAGAATTGAGAGATAACACCTTTGATCGAGATAGCGGAAGTAGTGATGATGTTGATCTAGTGATGATCCAGACTTGATGTTGATCTAGTGATGAAACAGACTTGATTCCAATCCAGTGATGATCCAGACTTGATGCTAAACCAAGTGATGATCCAGACTTGATGATGATCTAGTGATGATCCAGACTTGATGTTGATCCAGTGACGAAGACTTGTGCTGATGTATTGTGTCAAGAGAATACCTTCCTAGTTAAGAGGGAGTGTTGATGTATTTGTAACTTTGGAATGTATTCACTTATGTATTTCATATATTGTATTTGATTAGTCCTCGATGTTCCTATCAGGAGAATCAGTAATGTAAACAAGTCATGTAAAGTCATAGAGGTTACCCGTCCTTGTTGATCAGGGGTTAAAGTCCCCGCAGTTGTGGGGTACTAGGGTTATTAGACTCTCCTAGAGAAGTCGGCCCTGGTAAGTTATTGTCAATTCAGAAAATACTATAAATAGAGAGTGAGCCTCTCTATTTATCACAGAGTCACTCACACTCAGTTGTAGCGCATGAGTGAGAGAGAAGGAGTTGGGATAAGAGAGAGAACAATTGTTGGAGATCATCTTATTGTATTTGGGTTTTACTGCTGCCATTGGTGCTTATTCTATCTACGAGGAAGTTGCAGGGTTTTCTCCTTTATGGTTTCCCCAAGGAAAATCTTTGTGTCCATTGTCTATTGTGATTGATTGCTGTGCATGTTATTCTCTTAGATAATATCCGAAGATAATACTGTCTAATTGATAAAAATCTAATAGGAGTTACATATTTGAATTCAAAATTCCAAAAGGAAATGTAGAGGGTGTGAAGGTTTTCACAAACTTTTAGAGTTTCTCATACATGACGATAATGAAAAGGAGGGAGATACCCAGGCTTGCAGAGATTAAATTAGATGGTATAGTAGGAGGGAGTACACCAATAATGATAGAGTTAAGACGAATCTGGCAAGAGATAGTAGGAAATCACAGGACATAGGTAAATAATTAATTTGATACCACTATTAGGTGCCCCAATTGGGAAGATAGTTCATTGGATGAATACAATCCAAATGCAAGAAGATAATCCACAAAAACAAGAGAAGGATAGGCGTGAAAACTAACTATTCTCATTAATTAATTGTTCATTTATACAATGAGAATCATGATTGGGTTCAACTTCCCAAATGGTCTCTTGGATTCTCAGGTGAATCTTGGTCTCCCTTGATCATTCATATTCCTCAAACCGAGGATTAGTATCCAACAACAATAGTGCGCACACTCATGGGGGAAACATTCTTTTCTCAGGAACAATGTTTATGGCACGTTTTTACTAGGAATTAGAACCCTATGGTTATTAATGGGAGTACTAGTAAATGCAATGTGATTAGAGGCTAAAAAAAGTGTCTATATGCCGATTTTAGGATGATGCCTAATAAGATTCCTTCATTATTGTTGAGGGGTGGAGTCTTGTTCTTATAATGAAAAAATGAGTTGTTGGTTCATGGTCCAAGTATCCTACACACATGATTAAAATGCCCAAGTGTAGTAGAGATCATGAAAAAGGTATTGATAATGCGGCTAAATAATAACTAACACATGACGCACCTTTGGTGTATGTGAAAACAGTTTTCCAAATGAAGTGATTTGGACTAAGGAGATTGAGGCACTGTAATGTATATTTGAGTGTGTTTGTTGTGGTTTTGTAGGCGGTTTGTGAAATGGATCTACGGATTGATTGTTGTGATGGTTTGAAGTTTGTTCCAATTTCTACAAATAGGGGTGGGGACTATTTTTTGAAATCATTTGCACTACTTGAATTACGTGTTCTAAAGAGTGTTTTTGCTAATTTTGAGAGATTTGTGCAGTTGTTTTCTGAGAGTCAATATCTAGGTAATACCGAACCTTCCCATCTTCATTTTCATCCAAGTAGTTTTAGGGTTAGGGAACTGTTGAAAGCTAGGCTTTCACATCATTCAAGCATACACTACGCTCATACACAACCATTAAAGACAAATATTGGGAAGGGATGTCCAATCTGACTTTGTATTATCTTTGATTACTATTTATACATTAGGAGAGAGGTTGGATCGATTGTACCCACTTCGACTACTCATTTGTTAATATATCTTTAAACTATATAATTATACAATTATGATGACCTTTAGGAGGTAAGTGGCCCCCTCTACATCTCCCCCATAAACAAAAAGTTTCTTCATCCTGAAGAGAACAACGAAATATGCATCAACATCATGGGTCTCTGCTACTACTAAAGTAGTCCTCACTGTGCATCAACCATGCATACCGATCTGCATAGGTAACTCAGTCGTAACAATCGCCAGCTTGATAGGAAAACACACGTGTATAAGGCTCTACTGTGGCTGGTTACTCTTCAGCCTCCATATTCAATCTGGTAGTAGTCCATTGAAGTCTCATCCTCTCACAACGATGGTCCACCATCCTCTTCCGCAACGAGGTCTTTTGGTTTAAAGCCTCACCCTGGTTCATCTGACTGACATCTCCATCGGTTCAGGTATGCGGGGCCTTTTGGCTCTTCGACTTTCTATGCCATTTCTCTGTCTTTTGGCTTTCTGAGGTCACAACCTAGGAATAGTTTCAACATTTTGATAATGAGGGGTACATTGTCATCATGTCTCATTGGAGTGCTTTGCTGTGTAGGTGAATGATATTTGCTTGAATGTGATTGTCATCTTTTAAAATACCTGCAAGATTGTGTGATGCATGCTCATGTGCATGATGATCAACTACTTTGGACTGACTCAGAAATAGTCGACTAGATACCGACTTCAATACAGAAGTGAGGAGATCGCTTGCCTTTAAGAAAGACCAATGTTTAACCTCCTTGACTTGGTCAACACAAAACATTTAATGAACGAACATTAAACTCAACTTATAGTGGTTTGCAAGAGACCAACTTTACATAAAGTGGAGGGGATCACCTGCCTCTATTGAGACTCATGTTTAACCCCCTCAAAATTCATCAATTAAATTTACAAAATTAACTTAACCACTTGAAATTCTATCAAAGCAATTTAATATTTTTGACTATGTTATAATCGACTGTTACTGACCATCCTTACGTCTACCAACCGACATGTTTTAGTCGACGTGCTCCAACCAACATGACTCAATCGACCTGCTTTAACTGATATGTTTCAATCGACCATTTTAATACTATTGACCATACTAAGCCGACCATGAGAATTGACTTGATTATAATTTTGACCATTTTTAAAGATAGGCCAATACAACGGTGAACTCGACCGCATTGAAATTTACGTCAACATTCATACCAAAAAATAAGGATCGACCACCATGATGGAATACATCGACCAAACATTGACCAAATAACAAAAATCGGCCATGATATGCATAAAAGTGGACCCATTATTAACTCAACATAGGAGTCGAATGCTTGCCAAATTCCAACTTTCAATTCATCAGATATTGCTTTCAATCAATATATGGTTGATTGCTAGTTAAGAATATACCAGATGAAATAATTGTCGTTAGGATCTCTGGTCAGTAGTGGGATAGTCGACGACTTCATTCTGAAAGTAGTCGAAAATCAATGATCTTTGATTCCTTCAGTCTCCATTAGTCGACACTGCACATGATCAACAACAAGTCAATATACATTCCTCATATTCAATTCGATATTCAAATCTACATTCAAGTCGATCTTCAAATCAATCTTCAACAAGTCGATCTTCAAGTATTTTTTTACAGCATCAATCGAGGAAAATCAATCGAGTCCACAGGCTGGCATTTTACTAACTCTATCTTGGACGTCGCTACCAATGTACTGACTGTAACTTTGATGCACATTCGTGCCAACACGGAGGTTCTGACCACTGCAGTCGATAAGTGTTAAAATCCACTTCTTCTAGCATGTAGCAGCCGACATGGAAGTAACACTTGGTGCCTCTATTTCCTACTGAGGCGTGATGACCTCAGTGCACGATCTTGGAGGAGGAGCCCCATTCGTTGGTTTATAGCCTAACCGACGCAGCATTCAAGCTCAAACTTCTACGTTGGGGGCATAATATTTATTCGGAAGGCTGACTGAACCGATCCCTTATTGGAATGATCCTTCAACATGAATTTGAACAGGCCAGTCAACTTTCAAGTGAACAGTCGATTTCATATCAACAATATCCATTCGTGATCCATTCTCTGTCAATGTGAACTATGCAATACGAACCACGATAGATCCTTGGTCTTCCAATTACAACCCAGTGGAATGTCAAATGGGTTTTGAACAGTCGGCAAGTCTTTGAACGGTCGACTTGTGTAGGTGAACGGTGGTCTAAACGCATGCCTCTAAGAAACGGTGGTCTGTAGACATCAGGCTATTGCTTAACGCCGACTTCTCAACCATGGAGTGGTCGACTACTTGTTCATTATTCAAACACCAATCGACAAACTCTCTTGTTCCATGCAATGCACAACTTCTCTTAATCAGAAACGATTTAGAGACCGTCGATTCCTTGTCGATTATGTGGTAGCGGCCTTACGATAGATACATTGTTCTGCCAATGAATATACACTGGCTATAGTTGATATATTCTTTTGTAGTCACCAATCAATGTATATGCATTGGCTATGGTCGACAGGCTATGTGCAGCCATATACTCATCCCAAAAGAGCACATGTCTTGGAACCCCTTCGCGCCAACAAGGAGGATTTGTCCGTGGATCTGTCGACGGATATTTTGATAGAAACTTGTCTATTAACATCACATTGAGGATCAAGAAATTAGAAGAGTGCACTCAACAACTAACCACGGAAGTCGACGAGAATTTAACATCACGACAGTCGACAAGAATTTAACATCAAGGTGGTCGACGAGAATTTAGCATCACGACAGTCAATGAGAATTTAACAACGTCTTTATAAACACTGATTTCTTCAATCCAAAAACTTCTTATCAATGAACTCTCTGGCTTGAGGCGATTTGGGCAGTCGATGTAAGAATAGAAAGAAAAATCGTGTGTAGTCCCCAATATAGCAGCAATCATTGATCAATTATATAGATTTTCTTTGTGTGTAGGGAAGTCGAACGAGTAGACTTATCACCAAAAATATTCAACAATGCTTCACCGATCAAGCAACCTTTACATTTTTTTTTTGCAGGGATTATTTCACGCGCATCCTCACATTTTCTTCCAGGTTCGAACCATCTCCATCCACTGTTGTTGTCACCCATACCGAATAAAGAATGGCAACGGAGCCAGATGTTGAAAGCTAGGCTTTCACATCATTCAAGCATACATTACGCTCATACACATCCATCAAAGACAAGTATTGGGAAGGGACATCCAATCCGACTTTGTATCATCTTTGATTACTATTTATACATTAGGAGAGAGGTTGGAGCGGTTGTACCTGCTCCGACTACTCATTTGTTAATATATCTTTAAACTATATAATTATATAATTATGATGACCTTTAGGAGGTAAGTGGCCCCTATACAAGAACCCAATGCCCATACGTCTAATTTTTAAACATAAAAATTGGCGATGAAAGTATTTGAGATTCTCATGCATGGATGCATGGGAAAATTATTTTATTATGCACTACAATAGCTTGGGATAATGCTAGACATCCATGGAAAGAGCAGGATTTGTGAGATTCAGTTGCGCTTAGGATATGCATGAATGTTTAATAGGAATCCACACTAGTGCACAACCAAAGTTTGTATGTCCCTTTCTCTAACTTGCATGACTGTTTCTAGATAAGACACACTATAGTGCGGTTGAGGTAGGAATGGCCCACACAAAATCGATTGCATGGGTATCTAGCAAAAAATCATGCAAGTTGTAACTTAAACATGGTAGGGGTGTGATGCAACACAAGTTTGAAATGAAAACTCACATGAAATAGGTGTTTTGGTTTTTTTCTAGTTTTTTCTTGGATCCCAGGTTATTCAAATTGTTGATCCTATGTGCTTGCAGGTGGAGATGGATTATGGTGAGTGGTGTGAGCATAGTTACAAATATTTGGTAGATGTGGTTATGGGGGATCTTGTAGCCACTCAGACTTTGATGGATGCATGGATCCTTAAATTTTTCAGGTGCCCTTTCCTCATATCAGTTGATTACTTTCTACGTGATATTTTCCATATGTGGGATTCAAATCAATTGGTGTTCCACGTAGGGGGTGAGGATATGATCCATTATCGGATTCATGAGACGATCCGTTGAGGGATGGGAGGAGGTTATACGATCCATGGTCTAATTTATTAGTACTGCATCAGTGAGTAGGGTTCCCTTAACTCATGGAAGATTTCGGTGAGTCATCTGCACATTCTATTGGTTTGGGTAGTAGTTGTTGTGGTGCTGAGTATACCAGGGGTGTCCTCCCCTCTTATGATCATAGGTGTCCAAATTATACTGGTTGAGAGAGTGATAAGGTGTCAGCATGTAGCTAGGATGCTTTAACCAGCAGCCGACAGGTTCTCCTTGCCAGCCGACAGGTTCTCCTTAGCAACCAACATGTTCGCATTCAACAGGTTCTCCCTCGACAGGTCTTCCTCGAATACAACATACCAACATGCTATGCGACGGTTGAACTTCTGACCATTATAACGTCTTGTAACTGAACGTAGCAGGTAGTGACCCAAATGTCTCAACATCCTCTATTGTCATATCCCAAATACTAATATTCTCTAATGTTCTATGATAGTGCTGGCTCGCACACTAAATCTCATACAAATTTGCAAAATAACTGTGCATGCAAACTCGCCATGCAAAAATGCCCTAAAATATAGCTGAATTAGGGTTAGGGTTTTACAGAGAGAAATTAACACTTATCACTGATATTCTGGCTGATAATGACTCCAAATATAGCTGCATGCATAAGGATCTGGATGGGTGGTCTAATAATGCTCTTTTCCTCCGATGTTACTGCCCCGCAACACCGTAAAAACCCTCTAGACTGAAGGTGACATTTTTGTAGGAGGAGAGGTCCGTTCGGGCTGAAACTTTATGAGCTTGTCCATCTGCTGATGTCTGAGAGATGGCCTAGCACATGCAAAGCTTTGGATGCCTCTAAGTGCCCTAGAAAATTGATTAGCAGTTCTGCTGCTCAAGCCCCCAATTGATCTGTTTGGATGATAGCTGCTCAAGGTGAGCAAACTGATGGCTAATAATCACTACATACCATAGGATATGCCTGCTGAGAAAGAGAAAGCTGACATGTAGAGGAAATATTGGGTTTTGTGGTCCCAACAAATCCTTCTGTGTTTTCCCTGCTACTTCTAGCTGCAAAATGTGGATCTGCTAATAACCCTTCAGAATGTGCTGGATCTCCGAATACTGTAGTACAAGATGGATGCAATGGATAAACTTGGATGATCTATCCCAATAAGAGACTAGGGCAGATATCTCATTGCCGAACCCTCGCTAGCTGAAGACACCGTCTCCAACCCCAACTGTCACGACTACACTATGTTGCTACTCCAAACTCCAAAATCAATCAACAATAACAATAGATATCCCTTTGGTCCAATAACCCTTCTTAAATAGAATAGCATGTACTTTTAGGGTTTGCATGTCACTTGTAGGGTTTATGCTTCACTTTTGCATGCATGCAATTCTAATTTCATGTTGACTTTAACACTAAAATAAGGCCTGCATGCTTTATGATATGAACTATTATGGCCTTCTTACTACAATGATGACTTAATAATACTGAATTGATGTACCTTTCTGCTCCTAGTGCTATTAGTCCTCATTTATTCCCTTTTTATAAAAACAGAACATTACAGTCCTCCCTCGCCAAAGATTGCTTGTCCTCAAGCAATGCCAACGCAAATCCACAATCAATCAACTGAACCAACTGAATCCGGGGATGATCCTAGGGTCCCAAATTATCCTAGGAGATCTGTAGCACCCTCTGCTCAAAACACTGCACTGCACGGTACCATCACCAGAGACCTCCTGAAAGCATCCTTTAGCAATCACTAAACTGTCAGTCACTGTAATCCCAAGGTCCCAAATCAATCTAAGAATTACAGAGGTCAAAATGCATCCATCGCTACCCTGCGTAGTATCGACACAAGGAGCATCCTGAAGACTCCCAAGTAATCCCATCTGTAAACATTGTATCCATCCCTCATAAGGTCTCCCACCTGGATCCCAATGCAAACTTGTGCATCTTTCATCCCAAATATCCCAAGGCTGTTGTGGGACTATACCCTTGACTAGGAATGGCTTAAGAATTTCCCACTCAATACGACACCACCCCTTAATATCATCATACCCCCAAAAAGCACCTTGTCCATTAGCACCATCACAAGGAATAATCCTACCAAGCTGACATTCTACCCTTTTGATTTCAATTGGAATGCTCATATACCGGTGCCCAATTTCTCGATCCTGGCCAACCTGTAAAAACCATCTGCCATTATGAAAATGTGGACTCAAGCTACTGCAAGCCTTGTCTATATACTCTTGAATATGACTGCTTTGAAATGCAATAGTATGTTTCTTTTGCTGCCCCATCAAGGAATCCAACTGCTCTTCAATACTAGAAATCCTGACCTTTGACTCGATACATACAACTTGAAGAACTGTAAGCTCAACATCTCGTTGTACTATGGTGTCTCGGAGTATCTTGGTCCTCTCTTTCATCACTAGAATGATTTCTTTAACCCATTCAATCTTCTTTTGGTGACCATCATCTAGAAGCTCTATCTCATGCATGTGTAAAGTCTCCCTAACCTCCATGTGTGACTGCTCATTGTCTCGACTGCTGTGCTCATTGCCTTGCACCTCATGTATTTATCCTGTCATAACTATCTGGATTCTTGCTATAGGAGATGAAGAGTGTACCAACTCCAACTCATCACACGGTTTGTCCACAATTTTATTAGCGAATGTGCTTGTGTCGCTAGACTCACAGGATGGCTCTAATGCTATCTCGTCATGCACGTCCTCATCATGTACTGTTAACTCCAAATGAAACTCACCAACAAATTGTACTTCATGCTCATGTTTCTTCACTCCCCCAACTATGCCTTTAAGGAGATCCTCATCCAAATACAAAGTAGCCAATTTAATGGCATCGGTCTCAATCATGGGGTTGAGCTGGAAGTATGTATCCAAATTCTGCACCCAATTTCGGGTTGGGCCACCCCGGGTACACTCAAAGGTAGGGATAGTCAATTTCCCTACGGTGCACTGTAACTCATAGTTCTGGGTGAATGGCCTATTGTAAGCTCTGGGTTTGTTCTTACTTTTAACGTGGCAGAAGTCAGTGAAGGTCATGGTTGAATGGAAGTCATCTCCTAAAGCTCTATACTCTCTCAGATAGGCACTCATGGATTCTTCTGGTTCTACGTGTGCTAAAGGCACTACAGCTAGACTATCTAAGAATTGAGGCATGGTAGGTCGGAAAGGTTTGTTGTATATATGGGGATGGATTTGTATGTTGGTATGTAAGTTCTCCCCACTACTAATAGTGGATACCCTATCGCTATTGGGAAATAACGGACTGTGTGGGGTGGGCCCATTTTTCTCTTTCATTTGCTTGAAGGTACTCATCATTTCTTTTGCCCAGTAGTGAGTTCTTTTATGGCTGATATGAGACAATTGAAAGTTGTTTTATCATCATCGTCCATTGTTTCTTTTCCCTTTCCAAATTGATACTCTCTGTCCCCTAACTCCTTTTCTCCTCTATCATTGTTTCTAAGCCTCTATCTCCGATAAGTAATGCGGTATGGGTGTTCTGAATTCATTTACAAATTTGCATGCCCACAGCTGGCAAGGAACATGCTCTAATACCACTATAATATCCCAAATACTAATATTCTCTAATGTTCTATGATAGTACTGAATCGCACACTAAATCTCATACAAATTTGCAAAATAACCGTGCATGCAAACTCGCCATGCAAAAATGCCCTAAAATATAGTTGAATTAGGGTTAGGGTTTTGCAGATAGAAATTAACACTTACCATTGATATTCTAGCTGATAATGACTCCAGAGATAGTTGCATGCATAAGGATCTGGATGGGTGGTCTAATAATGCTTTTTTCCTCCGGTGTTACTGCCCCGCAGCACCGTAAAAACCCTCCAGACTGAAAGTGACATTTTTGTAGGAGGAGAGGTCCGTTCGAGCTGAAATTTTATGAGCTTGTCCATCTGCTGATGCCGGAGATATGTCCTGGCACATGCAGAGGTTTGGCTGCCTCTAAGTTCCTTAGCGGATTGATTAGCAGTTCTGCTGCTCACGCCCCCAACTGATCTGTTTGGCTGATAGCTACTCCAGGTGAGAAAACTGATGGCTGATAATCACTGCATACCATAGGATAGGCCTGCTGAGAAAGAGAAAGCTGACATGCAGAGGAAAGACTGGGTTTTGTGGTCCCAAAAAATCCTTTTGTGTTTTCCCTGCTACTTCCGGTTGCAAAACGTGGATCTGCTAATAACCCTTCAAAATGTGTTGGATCTCCGAATACTGTAGTATATGATGGATGCAATGGATAAACCTAGATGATCTATCCCAATAAGAGACTAGGGCAGATGCCTCACT
Organism: Pseudotsuga menziesii; assembly: GCA_001517045.1. Lineage (NCBI taxonomy): Eukaryota > Viridiplantae > Streptophyta > Pinopsida > Pinales > Pinaceae > Pseudotsuga > Pseudotsuga menziesii. The sequence continues at coordinate 479,152 of LPNX010213449.1, forward strand.
GCCGAACCCTCGCTAGCTGAAGACACCGTCTCAAACCCCAAATGTCGCGGTTGCATGCTATGCTGCTGCTCGAAACTCCAAAATCAATCAACAATAACAATAGATATCTCTTTGGTCCAATAACCCTTCTTAAATAGAATAGCATGTACTTTTAGGGTTTGCATGTCACTTTTAGGGTTTACGCTTCACTTTTGCATGCATGCAATTCTAATTTCATGTTGACTTTAACACTAAAATAAGGCCTGCATGCTCCACATGCTTTATGATATGAACTCTTATGGCCTTCTTACTACACTGATGACTTAATAATACTGAATTGATGTACCTTTCTGCTCCTAGTGCTATTAGTCCTCAGTTATTCCCTTTTTATAAAAATGGAACATTACATCTATATAAGCATGCACATTATGTAATATAGAAATCTTTTTTATCATCATTTGATTCCTCCATATTTCATGGAGCAGAAGTAATAAATTGGTTCAAATTCTTGCATATTATCGGTGTGTATATTGCTTATCGACCTAGTGTGTTTCCTACTTTGTTGTTCCTTTTTATATGCTTCCTCCACAACAGAACTTGACTCATTCAGTCGACTGTTGTCCCCAGCATGCACCTGGGGACAACCTGGATCATTGGTATCTAAGCAAGATTTTGTTTAGAGCTTAAGTTACATAATCACTTCCATCGAAGTTATTTAACTTATGTCTATTCAAACACGCTCGCAAGCCCAGCAATACAAGAAGACACTTCCTTCGACTTCAGAAAAGATGGCCGAAGCAACAGACAATAGACATGCAACTGACAAGACATAGCAACTCATAGAAAAAGCACTGGCTCGCCAATGAACTGAAATGTTCACCCAGTTCAGCGATATTCTCGTGAGAGTCACTACAAACTCTGTGGAATCCTTGACGCAATCTCACTCCGATAAAATTAGACCCTTCAAAGTGCAAATACATCTGGACATACTGAACCTTGAAGGCAATATTGACGCGAAATCCATTGATAATTGGGTACAACAATTAGAATCTTACTACGAGGTAAATCAACTCTTCGAAGCAAAAACGAATCTAATCCAGATGCATCAGCCCTCCTGGCTTCGGCCTCGACCACTCCGACAACCTCGACCATCGTCAATGAGGAAGAATGAGAGCGCCTATTCCATACACAGATATGGGTTCAGAACAATCCATTTCATCTGATTATGGATAACGGTAGCCAGAAGAACTTTGTTTCTGAAGATATTGTGAAGAATTAGGTCTTGTTACCACTCCACATCGTCAGCCTTACAATATCGATTGGATGAAGGATGGGCAAGAACTAAGTATCACACAACAATTCCGACTCGCCTACGTCATTAAGCGTTTTGAAGATGAAGTACTCTGTGATGTGGCACCGCTTTCTATAGCCGACGCCCTATTCGGTAAACCCTACCTATGGGATCGACATGGTACATATCAGTCATGGCCTCAGAAGGTGATTATCAAAATCCAAAACCAATGGTATTGTTGTTCAGGAATAAACACCCTTGTAACCTAGGGTCTGGGGTTACCAACTTACTTCTAAAACTTGCAAATAATTATCTTTAGTTAAATACAGAATGGAAATAGGAAGAAATATTGGACTCACCCGATTACCAACGGTTGATCCAAGCTTTATCTTCTTCCGTTCTGCTTCTCTCCAAAGCTTTCAGGGATGCACCTCCTTCACCTGCAAAGAGCAAATTCTCCAAATACAATCTTATACATGTATATATAACATGTTAGATAAACAACATATATAGTGCTTAATCAAATATATTCATCAAACCCAAATACATGAAGGAGACTCAACACAAAGTTTGAAGAAGAATTCTCTTTATTAACAATCAATGAATGAGATAAGAATGAGGAAGAGCATGAAGAGCATTTGAGATTGACATTGGAATTGCTTAGGGAGCATCAGTTGTATGCGAAACTGAGCAAGTGTGACTTCTATAGAGATATGATTCAGTATTTGGGTCACATTATCTCAGAGGAAGGTATATCTATGGACCCTGAAAAGATTGAAGCCATTATGAATTGGCCTACTCCAAGAAATGTGACAGATGTAAGATATTTTATGGGACTTCCAGGATACTACAGGAGATTCATTGAGGGATTCTCCAAAGTTGCACATGCCATCACTTCTTTTCAAAAGAAGGGGATGAATTTAAAATGGACGTCGAGGTGTGAAGAAAGTTTCCAGCGGTTGAAGGATCTTCTCACCAGTGCACCAGTATTGAAGGTTGTCGATCCAGAGAAAGATTTTGTGGTGTGTACCGATGCATGCATACAAGGGCTTGGAGGAGTCCTTATGCAGGACAACCATGTGATATGTTATGAGTCAAGAAAGCTGAAGGATCATGAGAAGAAATATGCCACTCATGATCTAGAGCTCGCAGCCATAGTACATGCTCTCAAGATGTGGAGACATTACTTGATGGGTAGAATATTTGAGCTCAGAACAGCTCACTGTGGACTGAAGTATTTGTTTGATCAACCTACTTTGAATGCTAGGCAAGCAAGATGGCTGGAATTTTTATGTGAGTTTGATTTTGAAATCAAGCACATAAAAGGGAAAGAGAACAAGGTAGCCGATGCACTCAGCAGGAAGGTACAGGAAATGCATGTGGCATCTCTTAGTATTTGCCAATCCGATTTGAGGCAGCAGATTGTTAGTCATGCTGCTGAAGATGAATTGTATGAGCAGGTAAAAGACAAATTGCAGCAGCAAGGTCTTGAGAAGAGGTATGAGGGATATAAATTGGAAGAATATGGACTTCGCACTTATAAAGGTAGAATTTATATTCCAGATGTAGCAGATTTTAGGAGAGTTGTTATGGATGAGATCCATCAAGCTCCCTATTCTGGTCACCCAGGATATTAGAAGACAATTGCTACAGCCAGAAAGCAGTATTTTTGGCTAGGAATGAAAAAGGACATGGCTGAGTACATTTCAAGGTGCATGAAGTGTCAGCAGGTAAAGGTTGAGCACCAACATCCAACATGTTTGTTGCAGCCCTTGCCAATTCTAGAATGGAAATGGGAAGTTATTTCCATGGATTTTATTACAGGATTGCCGATGACTTGGAGACAACATGATTCCATCATGGTTGTGGTGGACAAGTTGACAAAGGCAACACATTTTATACCGGTTAAGTCTACGCATAAGACTGATGACATTGCAAAGATCTTCATGAAGGAGATATTCAAATTGCATGGATTGCCTAAGGCAATAGTCTCTGACAGAGATGTCAAGTTCACTTCCAACTTTTGGACGGGGTTGTTTGCAGACTTGGGTACAAAGCTAATCTTCAGCACTGCATACCATCCTCAGACAGATGGGCAGATAGAGAGAGTTAATCAGGTGCTTGAAGATATCTTTCACATGTACGTAATGGACAAACCAACCAAGTGGGAAGATTACTTACACTTGGTAGAGTTTGCTTATAATAATGGACAACAGGAATCCTTGGGGATGAGTCCGTATGAAGCTTTGTATGGAAGAAGGTGTAGGACACTAGTGACTTGGGATAACCCAATGAATAGGATTGTGCTTGGACCATAATTGCTCAAGGAAATGGAGCAAGAGGTTGTAAAGATCAGGCAGAATCTGAAAGCAGCACAGGACAGACATAAAATCTATGCAGATAAGCATAGGGTGAACAGGGAGTTCAGTGTTGGGGATCATGTTTACCTCAGAGTGAGGGCAAGGAAGAGTTCCTTGAAGCTTAGAAGTTGTGCCAAGTTGTCACCAAGATACTGTGGGTTGTTTGAAGTGCTTGAAAGAATAGGGCCAGTTGCATATAGACTTGCATTGCCTGCTAGCACTAGGGCTCATAATGTTTTTCATGTTTCTTTGCTTAAGAGATATGTACATGATCCTAAACATGTGATAAATTGGGATGTGATTCAGGTGGAACCCGAGGGAGAGTTCCGAATCGAGCCCATGCGCATCCTCGACAGGAAGGTCACAGTGCTCCGGAACCGAGCCATAGGTCAGGTAAAGGTGCAATGGGAGCACTACGGACCTGAAGAGGCTACATGGGAGCTGGAGGATGCCATGCGATTGGCACATCCATTTTTGTTCAATTCTGCGGAGCACTGAGGCGATACCAGTGTAGCATTTTGTTAATTCTGTAAAGCACTGAGGACAGTGCTATTGAAGGGGGAGGGGAATGTCACACCCCGGTTTTGACCCCATTGCATTAGATGTATATGATGTATATATATTGTAAATGATCATGGTGCGGAGCTAAAGGCCAAGGCCCCACCATTGATCGGTTATGCTATGTTTCGGATTTAAATATGTCACTGATGGTGTATCGGGGCATGCGGCATAGATATTGAGTTTTTTCATCATGTACATATGCATCTTTAATTAAAATGAACCCGACCAGCTACGCTCGCGGCAACTAAATTGAGAAGGGGCATGATTTTCACAAGGACAAGGGTGGGGGAATGTAAAACCTTGGCCAATGAGGGACAAAGCCATGTGTCATCTTTCCTTGTTTTATCCAACCACCACAATTAATAACTGATGTTGTTAGTTGAGGCAATTATTGTTTTGGGAGTGGGGTGTGGCAGGATTGCTAGTCCTTGCCTACACACACACTCCACCAGCGGATTGAACCTCACGATGGGCAAAAGAATGACCACGCCCTTCATCCATTCTCTCCACTACGTGTTATCTCCATGGTCTATTTGTTCCTCATGATTGTCTGCTCATCCATGCGCATAGGCAGAGCTATTCATCCTCATGCAGGGGCCATTGTCTGTTCGTTGTTCTCACGCCCAAGATTTCCTGGTTTTGGACTCACACAACGAGCTAGGAGCTGTGATCCCTCATCCATGAATTGCTGGGAAGGGACCATTCACGTTTTTAGCTGCATGCTCTCCTTACAGACTGGTATGGTCATGTAATCTCCCCCTCATTTTAATGATGAGATTGAAACTGTTGTTCTTCCCGTGAGTTATGGTCGTCGCCGTCCTCCTCCATATTTGTTGTGTTGCTGTGGTCTCCCTTATGTGGTGATTGTTGTGGTCTTCTTTATATTTTGGGGATGGGAGTCTGCTCGTTTCACGCACAGTTTGAAAATCTACATTTTTCTCTTCCTCAGCGTGGTCTATGTATGTTTTTCCCGGTGGCTTTGTTGCCCAGGACGGGCTGTGGTTTTTCCTCTGTTGTGAGTTGTGTTCGCTGATACGTTTGGGACTGTATAATTCGCTTGGGAATTATTTTCCCTGTTAAGCTGCAACAGCTGATTGATTGCATGCGTGTAATGGTGGGTCTTCGGACCGTGTAGGGAGCAGGGATGGGGGCTTGGTTTGCTTGATAAACCTGGTGGCTGGAAACCACACAGACGGAGCTAGAGGGATAGATTTCTTCTCCACAACCCCTGAATAGAACTGGAAGGGAATGCAGGGCCTGAGGGACTGTGTAGCAGAGAAGGGACTGATTCCTTGTGTTGGGTGTGTGTGGGTGTCTTAGAAGTCATGCTAGTTCTGGTGTAGGTGTTCCTAGCTCTGCAATGAGCTCACTAGCTTAGCATTTAGCCTTTCCCAACTCCTTGATGTCCTGATAAACCCAACTGTGTTGGCTTGGCTATGCTTTGTGTATCCTTGGCTATGTGTAAGCCTGCTTGTTCCCTTATTCCTTGGAGAATCATGCCCAGCTCGGGGGTGGTAGCGTTGCTGAGAGATTAAGGAGCACGCTGGCCTATGGTTGGGTGGAACGTTGCAGTGACGTAGCTGGTTGCGGAACAAATTCTTCATAAGATAAGTGATCTTGATCATTTTACTTCTGCAACCATATTTTCTGATAATGAATGTGATGAACATGATGAGTGAATGTTTGTATGAATGTATGATGTTTCCGCTGCGTATGATAAATATTTGCATCTGTGCATGATAAATGTTCATGTGTGCATGTTCTATTTCAATGCATCCTGTTTTTAGCATTCTGCTTCAGCATTTTTATGAATTCACATGTTCATGGGGCTCTTATCCCGGATGGTTAATGCCATGGTCACGTCCTCTTCGCCGGTCGGAGGGTTGGGGACGTGACAATAAGACTCCAAGGGGGTCCTTTTTCATCCAATTTAGTCTCATGAGGCCGAAAAAGTATAAAACATACCACATAAGAACTCTCTTAACTTCCGTAGAAGAAAAGGTGAACCTTTTTCGTACTTAGTCAGGGAGCTCTGAAAAAGGTTAAATTACCACCCACCCATTGCTCCTTCGAGAGCAGCATATAGCTTGAGTTTTACGAGTGTGAAGGAAAGCAAGATCACTCGGAAAGATCCATTTGAGTATGAGAAATGGAGCTTACAAAAATAAACTCGATGCTTTGTTCTTAGTGTTTAACGAGCATGAGAAAGACATAAAGTACACTCGGAATCTTTTTCATGTTTAGGTCCAGAGCACGAAAAAGAGAAAACTGAGCTCATACCAGGTGTTCTTTTTCCGTAAATTTAGTCCCTCAGGTCCGGAAAAGTGATAAACATGTACCTGAGAATACTCTTCTCAATTCCGTAGAAAAGAGAGTGATCCTTTATCGTATTATTCCACATGGTCCGAGAAAGAGATAACCGACCACCAATGTGGATGCTCATTCACGTATTCTTAATGAGCTTGAACGGACAAGTTTACTCGGCAGTCAACTCTGTTTTAAGGAGTTAGACCTGGGCCTAAAGAAACTCCATAAGGGCGGGGAGTCCTATAAAGGGATAGCTTATAAAAAGAGACCAAAATGAGGCTCAATTTGGCTTGAAAAATAGCTAAAAGATTCCCCTAAATCCACGACAGCTACAGTATGAGTATAAAAAAAAAAAAAAGGTTCTAAATGAGGATACTCATAGGAGGAAGGTCCTATCCACAGAAGAACAATGGTAAAGACAAGGAGCTAATGGTTAAAAATACCATAGTCCGTGGTCAAAATGTTAATGCTAGGTTTAAGATGGAGTAGGTATAAATGCAGAATGCATGTGAAATGACAAAAAACCATCCTATATGAGCAAAAACACCTTAAAAATGGTAATGAACCTATCACATGGAAGAAAAGATATGGTATTAGTTTTATAAATTATGAACTATAGGGAAAAAACCCACTTGAAAAATAAATTTTCTATAAATAGTTCAAAACATAAACAAAAACTCACCATTTTGATTTTTAACCATAAAAGACAAGTTTATACCTCTACCTTCAATTGCTCGGTGTGGACGATTCGGTGGACCATTTCCAAATCCGCAAGTGTCAGGTAATACTACACTCCATGATCTTTCATTTGATCCAAGCATTTATTAAAATTGAGCCCGAATTTCATATTTTTAGGCACCTTAAAAAAGCAACGTTGTGTACGCAGGTTTGCTATAGTAAAAGTTGCGTACACGCGTTCTGTACACGGGTTGTTCGAAGGACAGTCACGTACAGTACACGACCTGCCTTAAAAGACAGTCGCGTTTGTTGCATGAGGTGAAAAAAGGGTATGTAGGGTCAAGATTTCAAAATTTTATATGAAACTAATGGTTGGCAATTGCTTGGTTATTAGGGTGAAAGATGGTGCTTGAGTGGAGGGAGCGAGAACATGAAGACATGGACCAAGAAGCTCTTCAAGATGCCCCCACCATGAATGTTTTACGTAAAAGTGGGTTATTGAAGTTTTTATGTACCTCACCTATGCGGGCTAATGTTTGCCTCTTGGAGTTCTTAATAAATTATTGGGATCATGACTTGGGCATGTTTGACCTTCAAGGTGAGTCCTTGGAGATTAATTCTAAGGATGTCTATTTCATTACTGGTTTATCATGACAGGAAGCTCCGGTAAAGTTGGAAGGCACCAGCAGAGGTGGTGATCCTCTAAGTGTACAGAACTATATTGATATATACTGCGTGCCAGGCACACAGAAGAGGGGTAGCTGCATCCCTATTGTTCACATACGTGACCTTCCTTTACAGGTGGTGATGAGTACTATAGTGAGGGTTGCAGGGTCATCATCACTTCACCTTACAACTCGGAATTAGATGAGACTAGCAGCGGATTGTATGCAGGGATCCCTATATGACTGGTGTTCGGGAGTGATCCCGATTATGAGAAAACAACTCTCTGATTGCAAAAGAGGCAGGAGGAAGAATTTTGGTTACTCCAGCATATTAGTAGCCTTCTTTTTTGAGAGAGTGCCGAGATTGAGTCCTGCAGTGCCACTACTAGTTCGTTCTCCTCATCAGCCTAGGCTGAGCATGTGGGGAGATATTTTTCTCCGCCAGAGAGGTGGTGGGTTGGTGCAGAGTGTCTATGATGATGACTTCTACTTTTGCTGGGAGCGACAGTTGCCAGCTTTGGAGTAGTTTCCATATGTTGGAATGGATTTCCGTGGTGATGCTGACCTCGTCCTCCCTCCAAGAGGAGCATGGGGAGAGTTAGGTAATTTTTATTTTCAAAAGTTTAATTTTTTTATGAATTTTAAATATATAGATATATACATATGTATAAGAGTTCTAATCCTTTTAAAATGTCAAAATGCAGATATTGGACCAGTCTACCCTAAAGGGAATCCACACATGTATGTGTGTCCTGTTTTAGGAGAAGACCAGGGCATGATTAGGGTTCTTGAGGGTAAGCTGGCCAGGCTTACCCAGAGAGTACCTACTTTATGGATTGAGCACATCCCAGCCATCATGCAGGAGTTCGTGGTTGGTGTAGCACCTGTATGGATATGCCTTCTAAGGCAGGTGGCCAGAGTAGTATTGGTATACATAGATGTTGTTGAGGCTGCTGAAGCCGAGGAGGCTGAAGAAGCCAGAGTGCAGGGAGACCAAGGGGACCAGGGTGGTCCAGCTTAGATCTTGGAGCATTTGATGGACTTTGATCCATATTTGTATATTATACAGTTATGACTGGATCTGAGGATCACAGACTCGAACTATCTATATGAACAGATATTCACACACAT